>OX453312.1:4616525-5159834 GCA_949710035.1 Crambus lathoniellus
CAAGAAAAATATACAAGTATCTGAAATAATGGCTACCTAATTGGCTCGCGTATTAACCGTGGACCCACCATTTAGCCCCACTGGTGGGTCTACGGTTAATTTTTTTTCCCCGTAGACCCACTGCAATAGAGTTTTATATTATGCATTTCAATGTGTCAGTTTCCGTGGGTACACGGGTAATTGCCTCAGGTAATTTCTTTCCCCGTACACCCACTGCACTAGGCATATGCCAAATATGCATTTTTATGCTTTTATGACTGTAGTTCCACCGCAATGCCCCACTTAACATAAAATTAAATAAAAACAAAAATATAAAACTTATTATATTAAACAAAATATAGATTCTCCTTTATAGCCCAAAGAAAAGAAAAATGAAATTAATTAATTAGTGTAAGTTCGTAAGTAAAATATTATATACTTAAATACAAATTAAAATATACCTACTTATATAAAAAATATAATTATTATTCATACTTTTCCAAACATGAAACATGACAACAGTGGGACCACGGTTAAAGTCAGTCTTGTTTCAATTCCCCGTAGACCCACTGTGAAACAGTGAAACTACGCTTCTCGTAACGACTCCGCAGCTCAGTGGTTAGAACAGTCGCCCGGAAAGCGAAAGGTCGTGGGTTCGAGTCCCATCGGAGCTAGTTGTGAGACGGGTCGATTTTTTCTAAATACTTCATTTTCCATTTTTTTTTTTTTTTTATCCCCAACGGGGCAGCACTTAGCCTTCATCACACCTGATGTTAAGTAGTGATAAGGCTGAAGGTGGAAGCGCACTACTCCCTGAATCCTCAATCACTGAGGAACTGGCTATCTTATCTCTAACTGCCGGAACACAATAATGCTGAAAACATTCATTGTTATGGCGTCAGACTTAGATAAGACGGTGGTAGCTAGCCAGGCGGACTAAGAACAAGTCCTACCACCAACCAAACCGAATACAATATGTACCCCCACTGGGAATCGAACCCGGGACCTCTTGGTCTGAAATCGGTGATGTGAACCACTAGACCACAGAGGCGGTTGAATTTTTCTAAGTTTATGGTTTTAACTGTTGTCTTCTAGTCCTTAATGTGTTTAGTTACAGTATTGTTCATGTCCGTTTGTTTATAAATTATAATAATTGACCTCCGAGCATCGAACTCAACACAAAAATCTGTCAAATGTTACCTCATCTACTTTTACTACGTAATCTAACTAAATATTATCAAAGTTAAATTTGTTACTATTATAACAGCATATATTTATAAATAGCGGTAAAGATAAGTACTTATTAAAAACAAAAATATTATAACGGTGATAAAGAATAATCTGATACGTTACCTACCTATTCATAATATTTATAAGTAGTCAGTGACTACCAAAAGTGGAATCTAAACAATTTGATTGTTGATTTGTTACAGGCACGTTTAATGTACCTGTTATCCTTTCAATTTCACTCTTTAAACCTTCGAGCAACACGGGCCTTCCGCTTTAAAATAAGACATAACGTTTTTTTATTGTTTACAAAATTAAAATTTAAACTAAGTTAAGTACAGCATACTTTAAGTAGGTATCGTGGTCGTGGTTTCAAAAAGACGATTTATCTACACTCATGTTATAATATTCGAATTATGAACTCATGTCTGAACGTATATTGATACACTTTATGCCATAGTCACCTTTAAAAAATAAATCTCTGTATCCGGTTGTATCATAATGGTCATTATGATACAACCGGATACAGCTTTCACTCATTATTAAACACTTATATTTTTTAATTTTTCCGTCTCCATGCCAACCGTAGGATTAAAACTTTTCGGTGAGTTTGGTTTTCGGTGAGTTTTTTTTCGGTGAGTTTTTTTTCGGTGAATTTGACTGGAACCGGATTTACCGGCCCTGACTTCCAACCATGAAGTTCGACTTAATACTGAGTATTAAGTCGAGCTTCATGCTTCCAACTCTTTCAAGCCCTTCTTTTAGCCGGCAACAATAAGAAACTTTTTTAAAATTAGTATTTTGGGTTTAGAAGGTATAGACCGTATAGACTCCTATCAGTGGGGTTTGGCGCCAATCCACATTTTATAATTAATATTTTTTTGCTTAATTTTTGAAATATATGATAAATGTAATGAGTGTAGATAAAGTAGTGTATGAGACTGCACATAACTCGGTATTATGCGACAGTCACATAAACTACTATTATAACCTCCTTGTGTGAATGAGCGCTTACGTAAAACTTTGCAAGAATAAGCCACCGAGTAAGTAACAGTTATTGACGAGTCAGTTCTTCTCGTTACAAGGTATCACAGTCACAGTCGTTTGTAAAGATGGTTATAGCTTATTTGTCTATCTCACAGAAGATAGAAAGATTGTTCTCTTTTGGTCTACTTAGTTCTTAAAGCAACCTAAATTCAATCACATTTTTCAATAGTATGAATCACTTGCTACTACAGTTATCTGTGGTATGAGTTCGTAAAAATAATTGACTGTCGAACATAATATTTTCGATGGGAAAATACACTTTACATTTCAGCGCCATCTATGCGTAGCTCAGGAAAATATTAAGGTTGTCTGAAAGCAGGCCGCACGCTCTCCTTGAAACGAGAACCTTTTCAGAAGCAATGTAGGAGTGCTTCAAGTGTATAATTTAAAAAAGGTTCTACACACGTTCCGATCTGATCGATGATTTGATCTGCTCCAAACCAAATCAGCCCCCTGATTCACAAACTATCGGAAACGGAATCGGATTCGACTTCTGTGCTTTGTCTGTGTCTATTCAATAGTGAGTGACAGAGACAGTGCATGCATACCGCTGTCGGGAGCGTTTCCGACGGTTCGTGATACGGGCTGGATGGACGTGTGTAGCGTAGTCGTCCGACCATATTTATTGTTATTCCTGTTTGACGCGGTCTGGCCGGATTTGGTTCGCACGAACTTCACTTCCAACCAAATCGGAACATGTGTAGGCTCCCGACTGGTAGTGTTGACAATTTTGGAGATTTTCCCTAGATTTAGGGAGAAAATAAAAATAAAAGCAAGTCAGTAAGTAAAAGCAAAAATCTTCAAGGCAGACTTTTAATTTAATTTAACGCTCGTTCATTACTTTTGCGTAAGACTGAACGAACGAAAGGTTTAAATATGGCCATTTATACAAAGATTCTTTTATCTATTAGTTTTTTTTTCGTTTATTTTATTTAATAACATGCATGTTCTCGTAAATTAGTGTCTCATTAAAACTAAATTTATCTAAAGAAAGCATAACACCTTATTTATAATTGCTGCTTTAAGTGAATATTTAGCAAGTTAGCATTTTAATGAAAATAACAGAAAATAAAAAAAACATTGAATTCTTTATAATGGTAAAACAATAAAGAACCGAAAATATTTTTCTTTTTACTCTATCTATTGCAGGCAAATCGATGTTTTCAGTAATTATAAATAACATTAGCAGATTGTGAACATTGGGAGATTAGCAGTGGCTGGCAACATTGCAACTACAGCTCGGTGCGGCCAGATCAAATTGGAACGTGTGTAACGGTCTTTAGTCTCTTGGCCGCGCTTCAAATGTGCCCGCGGGCCACATTTACTAATCCATTATTTTTATTATTTTTCTTTAGTCAATTGGGCCCGCTTTTAAGATGACAATAGAAATGCTCATATCGTAGGTTTATCTGTACAGACGTCTTCAAAATTGTTATGAGATTAATCTATATGATAGACCTTAATTTCAATAAAAATATATTTTTAAATCACAGTTGGTAAATTATTGTTTACCATAAATTATTTAACATCAACAACTTATAAACTAACAATATTTAAATGACATGGTTTGAACGTCTTAGTGTACGGCCAGGGTGCCCGCTCTGGTTGAGAGTGGATCGGGGCGGGGCGGGCAGCGTTCAGCCCCGAGCGCACCAAATCGGCGCGGTCGGATCGGAACGTGTGTAGACACTATTAAAACTTGGAGCTTCATTTTTTTATCTAGTCGGCGAAAGTCACGCGAACGTACATTTTATCAAATAGATATAAAAACATAATTACGATTTTTTTTATGATTGTGTCTATTTCGTACCTAGCCAGCCAGTCCAATATTGGCATCGTGTTATGTTAGAAAAGATCCAGTACCTACATTGGCTTGTCCTCAAGCCAGTGATCATTTAGTAATATCTAGATTAGATAGATATTGATTTAGTGGACTGGCTTGAGGACAATCCAATGTAGTACCTAGTAGTAGCCTGTCTCTGTTTACACGATGCCAATATTTGACCGACTTAGTGGATTGTTTCAAGTATTTGTTCCGTGTAAATGGTCCATTATGGATTATATCTAGTGTGATTTTTTGTAAAAATTTCATTTTTATGACAAGCTTTTTTGCCGACTGTACTTTAATATTGTATTGTCATCTAAACCAAACCTGTATAGAAAATTTCAGCTCCATCGGACACTGGGAAGTGGGTCAAATTAGGCTTGCAAGATTTGTCCCCCACTAACTAACAAACTAACTAACTAACCAACATGACATAAAGCTTGTATAATGATGATTATCAGTTATTGCTGTTGGAAAAATGGAAAATGAAGTATTTAGAAAAAATCAACCCGTCTCACAACCAGCTCCGATGGGACTCGAACCCACGACCTTTCGCTATCCGGGCGACTGCTCTAACCACTGAGCTGCGACTCCGTAGCTTCAATAATAAAAATTGCATTGTGAATGCAAAAAAGTAAAAAAAAATAATTAAATAACTATATATCTATTGTCTTAGTGGACTGGCTTATTGGATTGTCTAAGTATGAGCTCCGTGTAAATGCCTTCATTCTTACCATAAATATCTAACATATCACATGGCTCGTTGCTCATGGCATATCCCTGGTTTTATTTTTGACTAGCCTTCCACCCGTGGCTTTGCCCGCGTGGACTACACGACATTATCCAGCGGGAACCTAATATCTATTGGGGATAAAAGTAACTAATATGAGACAATGAATAAAACTTGTAATAAAGGATATAGATAAGATAACCCAGACCAAGACAAATAGACATGTTCATGCACACAAATATTTGTCTTGTTCGGGAATCGAACCCGAGACCTCTGGCGCAGAAGGCAGGTAGTTTACCCCTGCGCCAAATCGGTCGTCAATCTACTGCGACATATAGATAATCCTACTAATATTATAAATGTGAAAGTTTAGATGTTTGGATGTTTGTTCCTCAATCACGCCAAAACGGCTGAACTGATTTGGCTGAAATTTGGGACACAGATACTTTGTAGCCTGGAGAGGAACATATGCTACTTTTTATCCCGGAAAAACATCACATTTCCGCGGGATAACGTCGTGCAGTCCACGCGGGCGAAGCCGCGGGCGGAAAGCTAGTAATAATAATAATGCAGAAGGCAGTACTTCTAGACACGGCCCGTATAGTGAGAAGGTTCCTGTCTCTGGATCCTTAACCATCGGTAGCCGGGACCCTGATTTTGCTACCGTTGGAGAACTGCATTTTTGTATTTTAAATGTTATATTTTTAGTGTTACTTATACATTGTAAAAAATTAATGTTTAGAAATATAAATTTGTAAGTATTTAAAATGTAATAAAGGGAATAATAATAAAATATTTATTTTCATCACAAAAAGTTCATAGATTAGTGAATACCCTGAGGCCTGTGAAAGTGAAAACTGTGTTACAGGCCACAGTGTTTTCCCTGTCTTAGCTTGAAAAAATACGTTTAAGAATAATCTTGAATTTTCGTATTTTTTGGAGGTCTTTTCGAAAATAAAAAATGTCGGGGCAAAATCATAAAATCGTGTTTTTGAAACTATACGAATCTAGATAAAGGTATGAAGAAATATATATCTTTTTATCAGATTTCTAACATCTCTAACCGTCCTATAGTTTTAAATCAAAAAGTCCATTTATTCCGACTATTGAATTGAATTCGTAATGTACTCCTTATGGCACTCAAGGTCATCCATCACATTTAATGTGAGGTGCTTTGAACTGTACTTGTTTGTAATTTTAATCGCTCCGCAGATTACGTCAAGATACAAATCTTGTATAGAGGCCAAACCGATTCTTATTTAGTAGTAACGCGGACGGCGAATAGAACACAACTTTTTGTTTAATTTTAATATAATTAGTTATTTTAATTTATTTTTATTTTAATAGTCACAGTTTTGTTAATTAGTGTCAATAAGAATAGGATACAAGTAAGTTGTTTTTTTTACTGTAAGGTTATTTTTGCGGCTGTGTTTATTTATAATTAAGTATACATGAAGCTTAAAAAGTAATGTGATAAAAATTAAGATATTTTATCGAAAAGGTTGAAATATTTTAAAACCTATTAAAACTTTTTAAACCAAAAAGTTTTTGTAATCCAATTGAAATAATTAGAAGATTTGCTTAAAAATAACAATATAATAGTGGAATTTATAGATATTTTTTTAATATTTTACCAACAAATAAGGTTAAAAAAAATTACAATAGATTTGAAATGTGACATAACAATGAGTTAAGTACTTCCTATTCAAATTCAAATAAGTACCTACTTACTTTGAAAAACTTAATTATTCTTCGCTTTTGTTTTTACCATTACTATGACCAAATTTATTATTAAGTATTTAGTTAGGTACAGTATAGTATACTTATTACCTGAGTTGAATAATAAATTAACATGAAGGAAAAACGTTTCAAATAATATACAAAAACAGTATGTTTTATATGAAAAATAGACCGACAAAATAATTAGACCATTTTTTATAACATTTTGATATTATGCTGAAATGGCGAACAAATATTTGTTGTAAGTAAGTACTAGCTTTACAATCGCGGCAAACTAAACGACATTTTCCTGGGGCAAAAATTAGCCTGCTATTCTTGACTAACATCAGGGGGGTGTCACTCCGCAGTTTAGGTACGTTCGGACGGCGCGCCTGCCGGGCAGGCGTATGGCATAGAAATTAGGTCCGCAAAAGAGCTAGAATATATGCGATAGAAAGAGATGCAACGACAACGACTGGCCGTTCGTAATTTGCTGCGCCGTACAAGCTGAATCCTACTTTATTGCGTTATAGTTAGAGTTGCTATTTATTTAAATGACTTAGCGGAGTGAACTATCTGTTACATAGTAACTATTTAGTAATCTGTGCTAACATCTATCTTTGTGTCATATTTCATTCAGATCCGTTCAGTAATTTCGCCGTGATAGAGTTACAAAAATCCAAACTTTCGCATTTTGTAGAGTTGAGAGACATAGATGCTCTTATTTTCATTAAGTTTCGCGACAAAACCTGGGTGCCTACCATCAACTCTTATTGCGGTTTTGTTTAGGACCTAAACTGATCTGCTTCGCTTATTCGTACCACGACAGCTTAATATCAATGACAGCGATTCAGTGATCATTCAATGACATTTCACAGCCGCTGAGCTGTCATCAACTCTTATTTGACTTATAACTCAGCCAAGCTAACATGACACCTGCAGGTTATACCCGTTCCTTTCATTCTCCGGGCATGACAGAATCGAGTGAAAGAGACGGGTAGAAGAAATATGGACACAAATCGTTCGGTCATTCACACTTAGCAATTCATTTGCGATCCAGTTTTTAGAAGGTCATAGTACGAAAGAAAGCAATTCATTTTAGGAACCTATTCTGCATCGCGCTATTTTTGAATCGCTGTCTTAAAGTTGATGGTAGGCACCCTGGACGATTTTCTTTTGAATTCATAATATATTTCTAAGTCTTTCAACATATCTTCATCATCATCATCAGCCGTTTAATGTCCCCACTGCTGGGGCACTAGCCTTCCTTATGGATGGATAAGGAGAACGGGCCATGACCCATGTGGGTCAAATGCGGACGAGTGGTACTAAGTAATTAGTGACTGCAAAATATGCAGCCGGGACCAACGGCTTAGCGTGCCTTTCGAAGCACGGAGGAGCTCGAGATGACAAGTTTTTGGTCACCCTTCCCGTGACCGACCATTGCGAAGGTTGCTTAACCTCAACGATCGCAGGCCGAGCGCGCTAACCACTGTACTTCCACTTCTTACGTATCTTCAGTTAGTTATAATCTGGTTATAATAACCTAATTGTATATTTATCATAATTTATTATGTAATTGTGACAGAAACTGACCCCATCAAAAGATTATTCTGTGCCCATCAATTTGACGAGTCTGTATGGAATAAAACAGGGAGAAAAAATAACCTTGACGAGTTTCTTGCCGGTTTCTCTTCAAGGTCTACCGCGCCGTAGGGTTTGCGGACTGATGGCGTAGCTTCTTTTACGTTCAGAAGTGCTGTATCAGCCTATAGACTGAATAAAAGTTATTTATCTTCATTTTCATTAAGTACATATAATTCTTCATACTTAATTAATTTACTTTCAGTATTCTTGGGCTAATTAAAGTTTCTCAATTGCTTATCATAGGTACCTATTATAAAACATATTAATACTTTTTTACATATTAGGTACTTATCTACTTACTACCTCAAATTCAACTTTATAAATTAAAAAAAGATACGATTTATATTTTCTGTCATTTAGTAAGTACCTACATATAGCCAAGAAATTGATATAAGCACATAAAAAGTCAAGCAAAAACCTTGAACTGTAAGTACAGTGACTTGACTCTAGCTTGAACTAAGTAAGTACCTACTCAAGCGGGAAGTACAAAAAAATTGTTTTATAAGTACAAAGTTAAGTGATAAAGCTGGATGATTAATTGACAGTTAATGATTATAATAACGATTAATTTATGTTACATAAATATTAGACAGTATAACATCGTGATCTACGATTCTACGGAATAATTTGACATGTTTAATATCACCCTGACGCGAAAGAAAATACAAATGCCTTTTACAATATTGTTATTGCGGGGATGGTGATTGAAACCTTGACCGGTAGACAGATTACTAAATACCTATTTAATATGTAACAGATAGTTCACTCCGCTAAAGTCATTTAAATAAATAGAAACTCTAACAATAACGCAATAAAGCAGAATTCAGCTTGTGCGGCGCAAATTACGAACGGCCACTCGTTGCATCTCTTTCTATCGCATATACTTATTCTAGCTCTTTTGCGGACCTAATTTCTATGGGTTTACACGTCGGCGTTGCCGCCGCGTTTTCGAGCCGACACGGGGAGTGAAATAGGCCTGCCGAAACGTTATCAAACGAGTTAAAATTTTGTTCATTCTATAATTCCTTCAAATGGGTAGTACCTACTAAAGATTAGGTAACAATACTTTGTTGTGGCCCACGACAATTTTTCAGTTTACTAAAAATATATCATCATGTCAGCCGAACGACGCCCACTGCTGGGCATAGGCCTCCCCCAAGGATCTCCACAACGACCGGTCCTGCGCTGCCCACATCCAGCGGCTTCCCGCGATCTTGACCAGATCATTGGTCCACCTTGTAGAGGGCCTGCCCACGGAACGTCGTCCGGTACGCGGTCGCCATTCGAGAACTATATACAAATATATAATCTTCTTTCTTCTTTCTTTCTTTCTATATATAAAAATATATACTTACCTACATATTATTCTTCCAATAAAGATCTTTTAGTTTTGAAATTATGTGAGTTTTTAGTGAGGCCTTACTTTTAAATGATCACTTATTTTTTTGTTGTCAAGTAATGATTCTAATGTCGAGATTCGAGTTTTTTTTTCTTAGCCAGTGACAAAATTACTAAAAAAGACATAAAACCGTCATATCTCAGTAACCATCCAGTTTTGAACCCTGGTTAATTGAACTTAATTAGTCTCAAATAACCTCTTGTAGGTATAGCCCTTTGATGGAATAGGTCGAGTTTTAAATCACCATGTATACATTTT
Organism: Crambus lathoniellus; assembly: GCA_949710035.1. Lineage (NCBI taxonomy): Eukaryota > Metazoa > Arthropoda > Insecta > Lepidoptera > Crambidae > Crambus > Crambus lathoniellus. The sequence goes on from OX453312.1 coordinate 4,626,357, forward strand.
AAAAGCACGTGTTTTCGTGAATAAATTACAAAACATTTTTAATATCCTACTTCCTACTAATATTATAAATGCAAAAGTTTAGACGTTTGGATGTTTAGATGTTTGTATTTTTGTTACTTAATTACGCCAAAACTTTTTATCCCGGAAAAACATCACATTCCCGTTCCTGCGAGATAACGTCGTGTAAGTAGTCCACGCGGGCGAAGCCGCGGGCGGAAAGCTAGTATCCAATAAATTAAAAAATGGGTTAATGAACTCATATTTCTTTGCGTCCTTTTAAATTAAGTGTTCATTTAATTTCGAGAAATCATTTGCAAACTTAATTATATGACATTGAATATATTAACTTACAAGTAACCTGTCTTCAGTCAGTAACCTTATTGTAAATAATAAGTAGTGATGTCAATTAATGTCACTTTTTTATGTTTTACTAACTGTCATAGATAGGTAAGTACTAGTTATAGAGTTGCCACCTTTTTTTTGGAAAAATAAAGTAAGAATATTGGAAGTAATTTAGTAGTATAGCTCAGCGGTCAGAGTTTTCGCCCGGACAGTGAAAGATCCCGGGTTCGATGGAGCTAAGTATGTACTAGGAAGATGGGTGGAGATTCATTTCCAATATTTATCTCAAAATCAGACCGATGCAATGTAATGATGGCTCATATATTATTCACATATATTATTATTATTAGTGGCAGTGGGCGGGACACATAGCGCGGAGAACCGATGGCCGTTGGGGCGGAAAGGTTCTCGAATGGCGACCGCGAACCGGACGACGTTCCGTGGGCAGGCCCCCTACAATGTGGACCGACGATCTGGTCAAGGTCGCGGGAAGCCGCTGGATGCGGGCAGCGCAGGACCGATCGTTGTGGAGATCCTTGGGGGAGGCCTATGCCCAGCAGTGGGCGTCGTACGGCTGAAATGATGATGATGATGATGATGATGATGATATTATTCACTGGCTTTCCGCCCGCGGTTTCGCCCGCGGTTTCGCCCGCGTTTCCTACAAGACATTATCCAGTAAGAATGCGATATTTGTCCGGGATAAAAAGTAGCCAACGTTCCTCCAAGCTACAAAGTATCTGTATCCCAAATTTCAGCTAAATCCGTTCAGCCGTTTTGGCGTGGTTGAGTAACAAACATCCAAACATCTAAACTTTCACATTTATACTTAATATTATATAGGATAATTAGGTAGGTAAATATACATAGGTGGATAAATAGTTAAGGTAGGTTTTATTTAAAAATATTATCAAACATATAGCTTTGTATACGTATTTTGCACGCAACCAAATCAAAGTTATCATTGTGATAAGAGACCAGTGTTTACAAACATACAGAATGTGACCTTGTTTGATATATAAGGGTAATTATAAATTCTTTTGGTTATTAAACTTAAGTTTGTAAATGATAAACCACGAACAAATATAATAACTAGGCACGTTTTTATTAAACCGCTAGATAAGAGAAAATACATAGGTGTTAGACATTTTCATTTTTTTACATTCACAATGCAATTTTTATCATTGAAAAATTGAAAATGATGCAATAGAAAAATTCGACCCGTCTCACAATTAGATCCGATGGACTCGAACCCACGTCCTTTCACTGTCCGGGCGAATGCTCTAACCACTGAGCTACGGAGTTCATTTTCAATTATTGATCTTAGCAAAAATAATGTATCATATAATGCTAATCACCTTTTTAACCAACTTCTAAAAAGGAGGAGGTTATCAGTTTGACCTGTTCAACCGACTTCAAAAAAGAAGGAGGATATCAGTTTGACCTGTATGTGCCTATGTGATATTGTTGGAATTGGATAATATTTGAGTAAAGCGTTACATTTAGGCTAAGCACGTGTGTTAAATTTCGAAAGTCGATGCGTATGTTTGTATGTAGAGAGTGTAAGTAGATGTGTATTAAATGTTTCCTGGCACTTGTCCACACCAGATTCCATAAGAGAGACAGCGGTGTTGGGGCAAGAATTAAGTCTGCTAGTAGTTTCTATCGGTATTCGAGCAAAGAAACCAAAAGCACTAGCCACCTCAATATCCGATTCAAAAGTCTGATCACTAATTTTTAATTAAAATTTAAATTTAAGTTAAATGAATTAATATTGCTTTTTGTTTTGCCAGTTTCTTGGTTTATAATACTCCAGGTAGCTTTTATTTTATTTTCAGATGATTTAATTTTATTTGAAATATACCTAGATTTTGCCAAAGGACATACTTTCCTATATGTTATTGAATATTTCTTGACATATTCAATGAAGCTAGGATCACAGGAAGTCGTTTTTTGTGCATAGAGTTCAAATAACTTTCTTCTGCTATTATAAATACCAGGTGTGGCCCAGTCACTGAACTTCTAACGATCATTACACTTTATAACTGTTTGTTTAAAATTGTCACTAAATTCTTTTTCAACAATATCAAATAATGATTGATAAGAGTTATTAGCGTCAGCAGATGCTTGAATGTTCGTCCACGAATTTCTCGAAAACTAAAAGTCATCATCATCATCATCATCATTTCAACCGTAAGACGCCCACTGCTGGGCATAGGCCTCCCCCAAGGATCTCCACAACGATCGGTCCTGCGCTGCCCGCATATAAAAGTCATATCTAGATGATTCTTTTTAATTCAAAACAGGTGTATTTCAATTAGGGAACAGTCCAAGTTTCATTAAAATCGGTCAAGTAATTTTTGATATACTTATAGTTATATTATAGTACAATCTACACTAACAATAAAGTTATTTAAAAAAAGGGCGAGTCGGACTCGCGCACCGAGGGTCCGTACCATCATAAATTTAAATAAATATAACGTGAAAATGTTTTCATCGGCGAGGCTAGATTCATCAGAGTATTTGCGGTGTAGAACTTTACAGTTGTAGGTTAACGCCAGCTCTTGATCGATAGCGGAACTAATATATTTTTTGTTGGTGATTTCTGAAAAAGTTTACTACTTAGAGACATTGTTTTATTTTTCCCGTAATCTTTACATTTAAACTTCTATCACATAAATAATTTGAGATTTTTCCCCGTGCAAACTTCGGAGACAAGGGCCCCTCCCTTGTCTCCGAACGGTTTTTTTTAATCATAAGTCGAAAACTATGCGGCTTAGCAGAAAAAGAAAAATGTGCAAGCAGCGCTCTTTCATATGAAAACCCATATGCCCTAGTAGCCCCATTTCTATTTTTTAAGACCGCCTTTCAGTCTCTGTTGCAAAAAGAATATAAATATTTTTTCCCCTCTTATTTGCTAAATAGTTGGGCAAACGTTATCTAAAACTATTCCAAATGTCAAATTGTGACAGACAGACAAAGTCTCACCAAGGTTCCTTTTTACAATTTTGGTACGGAATCCTAAAAACAAAATGATGCTTTAATTTCCCTTTTAATTATTTCGAAACGCTTATGAAATTAAAATTACATTTCATTCATCAAAACTATTAATAGTCGTCGCCGTCGTATGAAAATAACAGGAAAACAACATAACAATTATGATAATGTTAATATGAATGGACTCAGCATAGGGACAAAACAAAAAATAGACTACATTTTCAAGTGCCAGTATCGAATTAAGTACAACCCTTTACAACAAAAGAGTTTCCAATTAAAGAGATTTTGATTTATAGACAAACTAATATTAAAGGCATTTACGATTAGGCAATCTGCTTCTTAGTCTATTGCCATGTTAGGAATTATTGCAGCAGTGGCATCTTGCATTTAGGCACTGTGCTTATGTCAGCCTCTATCACAAACCCACTAACCTTATCAAATAGTGGCTCAAAAAGTGGCTCTATCCAGTTCATACTTGATAACTCGTAGAGTTATCTCATGACAATCCATAATAATACCTAATAGCCTTCTGCCTGCGGCTTCGCCCGCATGGCACACATAACGTTATCCCGCGGGAACGTGATGTTTTTTCCAGGATAAAAAGTAGCATTATGTCACTCTTCAGCTCCCATACTATCCCCATACCAAAAATCACGTAGATCCGATGCTCCGTCTCGACGTGAAAGACGAACAAACAAGCAAACACACTTTCAATAATTCAAATTTTATAATATTAGTATGGATTATAAATGTGACGATAACTTTGTCTGTGTGTTTGTCTGAAGTAGGTTAAAAGCAATGAGTTTGAAATATAAAAGCTCATTGGTTATAGGCGTTTTAAAACCTCTTTGTAGGGTTCCGACCCAAAATGGTAAATAAATAAAAAGGAAACCTTATAGCTACTCAGTCAGGGCTACATATAAAAGAGCGCTAGTTGCACATTCTCAAAAAAAAAATCTTTTTCTTAGGCCGCATGGTATTCGACTTTTGATGAAAAATGTAAAAAAAATACCGGTATCACCGAAGTTTGCATAGAGAAAAATCTGAAATTATTTTATGTGATAGAAGTTTATGTAAGGATTACAGGAAAAATAAAACGATGTCTTTAAATAGTAAACTTTTCAGGAATCGTCAATAAAAATTACATTAGTTCCACTATTGGTGAAACTGAAGGGGCTCATCATCAGCCATTTAATCTCCCCACCCACTGCTGGGGCACTGGCCTGATAAGGAGAATAGGTCATGTCATGTCATGACCCACCACACGGGCCCACTGCGGATTGGTGGGTATTAACGACTGCAAATGCAGCCGGGTGGGACCAACAGCTTAACATGCCTTCCAAAGCGAGGAGTAGCTCGAGATGAAAATTTTCTGATCACCCATCCCGTGTCCGACCATTGCGAAAGTTGCTTAAGGGCAGGATTTCCAAAAACTCAGTCTTTGTCTTTTTCTCTATGTGTGAAGAGTAATGAAAATAACCTCACTTTTTAACTTTTTCAATGTTTTTGTTGTTATATTGAGCATAAATTCACTTTTTGAAAAAGTAGCCTGAGAATAATTTTCTGTAGGTATGCCACTCATTACCAATTTTTAATATATTATTCGTGAATTAGATATTAATAATCTAAGGGTATTATATTTTCCAAAAATAAAAAAAATATAAAAATTTCTTGGTTTTTCATTTTTTTTATAGTCGAGCGAAGATACGAATAGGTACTTATCGTGTTTTCAGCCACAAAATAATCAAGATCGTTTATGAAACTTCAACATAAGTATAAGTAGGTATTTTTATCTGCTCAAAATAAAGAATATTTGATAATTTACTTTTGAATCAAAAATAGGTTAAATTTCAATAATTTCGAAGATCCTGCCCTTAACCATAGTAAAAGTATATTTTACTATGCCTTAACCTCAACGATTGCAGGCCGAGCGCGCTAATCACTGCGCCACTGGCTCCTCAAACTGAAGGGACTCTACTCATAATACATATATTTATGTACCTATTAAAAATCCTTTTTTTATTATTAGCATCTATAAAATATCGTTCACAAGCCTTATCAAATGGAGTCGCAAAAACTTGCATAAACCAGTTTGAACCGGTTCTCGCTGACTACGCACGTGGTTGTCTCGTGAGTGACTGTTATCTCACAGACGCGAAAATAGGGGTCGCGGCTTCGATACCAAGGACTTTGAACAATGCCTTATTATAGATGGATTTAATTTAATACTGAACTTTGATTAGTTTCTTAGAGGAACCCGTAGCGGCAACTTTCGGACCTCTAGTCTCAGTAGTCCGATTACCTTGTCCGATGATCGGACTAATGAGACTTTGTCGTCTCATTAGTCCGGTGCTACATAAAATGGGACTAATGATACTCGTAGTCTGACCGGTGGTAACAGATGGGAAAAATGTTACCAGTGTGTAGCAGGCGTTGTAACAGCCACAATTCGAGGTTAAAGGTCGCCACAGACGGTGAAGATACTATAATATTTTATCGATAGAATATCGCTCGCCATACAATTCAATGGACCATCACACACGAACACGACGAAGATAACATATATTTTCATATTAAGTATAAGATGCTAAGCGATACGACAAAATATATATTTCGTATGTTAAGATACGGAAATATATATTTTGCATCTTAAGATACTATCTTAACATACGAAATATATATTATGGATACGAAATTAAGTGTATACAGGTTGTCCCGTTTTTGATGCTGGGAATAAAGAGAACTAGCGGCCCGCCCCGGCTTCGCACGGGTGGGCATTTATTTTTTAACGTTTTGGGATAAATGTGCACACGCCTCTCGTACTTCGGTCCGCGCCACATGGCCGCGCGCCCCACGACCGCCGGTGTTGCAAGCAAGGGATTCAAACACAGAACAAAATCTGTAATATCTTTCGAATCTTGCTATTGCTATTTTTTTGTTTTTTTATTGCATTTTTTTCCTGTTACCACGAAGTTGCCTTATGGTGTGACGGGATGGGTGACCAAAAATGATTACCTTGAGCTTCTTCGTGCTTTAAAAAGCCCGCTAAACCGTTGGTCCCAGTTGCGATTGCCCTCGTTCGCATTTGGCCCGCGTGGTGGGTCATGGCCCATTCTCAGGTGGTAGGTAAAAAAATGTTGGACGATTCATAAGCATTAATTTTATTTAATCTATATGAATAAAAATGTATTGACTTTGACTTTCTCCTTATCCATCCATAAGGAAGGTCGGTTCCCCAGCAGCGGGGACACTAAATGACTGATCATGATAAACAACCAGGACTTTGGACTATTACCAGTTAGCTTTCATCACACCTAATGTTAAGTGGTGATAAGGCTGAAGGTGGAAGCGCACTACTCCCGGAATCTTCAACCACTGATGAACTGGCTATTTTATCTCTAATTGCCGGAACACAATAATGCTGAAAACATCATTGTTATGGTGTAAGATAGTGGTAGCTAGCCAGGCGGACTAAGAACAAGTCCTACCACCAACCAAACCGATTACAATATGTACCCCCACCCCCACTGAGAATCGAACCTGGGACCTCTGGGTCTCAAATCGGTGGTGTGAACCACTAGACCACAGAGGCGGTAAAACTTTGAACTATTCATAACTTCAGCTTACTCGTGAATTGCCACGATTTCATTCTCTTGGATAAGTGTGGCCTGAGCGGCCAAAACGGACCAGGCGAATATAATAATAATATAATATATAGTAAATTGCTGCCTTATTTCTAAAAGAATAAGGTAGCGTTTCTGTTTGGCCCCGTTCGGCCCTCCGGGCGTTGAAGGGTGGTGCGTTATTGTAACTTGTCCAAAGTATCATATGTTCATACTTCATAGAACCTAACACAACACATTCATTCATACATTTTATCAGCTCATGGAGTCAGAATAACGACTGTTATTTAACTAATATTTTTTATTACGCAGTTAAAAATCGATTATATACTTAAGTAAATAAATCAAAATACACCTATTTTATTTACAGTTATTTTCAATGATAAATACTAGTATGAAAGATTGAGAATATTCAAATTGTCGTAAATCAAGAAGTTTTCGGTGAGCTTTTTTCGGTGAGTATTTTTCGGTGAGTTTTTTTCGGTGAGAAAAGTTTTCGGTGAGTTTGGTTTTCGGTGAGTTTTTTTCGGTGAGTTTTTTTCGGTGAGTTTTTTTCGGTGAGATTTTTTCGGTGAGAAAAGTTTTCGGTGAGTTTGGTTTTCGGTGAGATTTTTTCGGTGAGTTTTTCTCGGTGAGAAAACTTTTCGGTGAGTTTGGTTTTCGGTGAGTTTTTTTCGGTGAGTTTTTTTTCGGTGAATTTGACTGGAACCCTCTTTATCGAATCAAAAAATCACTGGCCGAATCAACTAATACCTACACGCCAGATCCCTTAAAGAAAGCTCCTCGCAAAGCCGACCTGCTGAACTCCTGGAGCTTAGCAGGGTGAACATCTGTGCGATCGTCCACGCTTTAAGGCGATGATTCCCGACCGAAATAGGCACGCTAAGGCTTGCTCGGCCGCGCGCGATACACTTCACGCGGACGCAGTGGGAGCCGGCAGGCAGTGAACTGTGTACTCGCGTGCGCCCCGCGAATCAGTTATTGAGGATTCCGGGAGTAGTGCGCTTCCACCTTCAGCCTTATCACCACTTATCATCAGGTGTGATGAAGGCTAAGTGCTACCCCGTTGTGAATAAATAAAATAAAATAAAATAAATCACTTAAAATTCAATTAAAATTTAAATAATAAAAAATTTAATCTTATGACGGCCGGAGTCCCTCGGCTATTCAAAGACAATTATTTTCGTATATTTTTTATTAAGTAAAGCCAAGTATACTGCAAGTAATACGATATTTGGATTACGATTAGATGGATATTTGGGATTTTATTTGACACAGTAAAATATCACCAATCGAAAAAAACGGCCGGAAGCACTAGATAAACAACATATTATATTTTTTCCAAATTTTAAGTACTTGTCATTTGCGAGTAATCCATAATTTAAAAACCTTATTTTGGGAATCGCAGCCTTAACCAGCCATTGCAAACTAAACAGACACCAATTTTGCATGAAATTGAGTGGCACTGATGTTTGCCGCTACTGTAAACTGGAAGACGAAACATCCAGGCACCTTCTGTGTGACTGCGGGCCCCTTATCCACAAACGCAGTCTCCATCTGGGTCGATACATAACGCGCTCGGGAAGAGATAAAAACTCTTATACTTGGAGTATTCTAGACTGCTTGGAAACCTCGAGAGTAAAAGAGTTACTAAAGTCGGATTTTTAATTAGACGAAGTAATCTGACAGTTGCTAATGTCACTTAGTGAAATAATGCTGCCATGTTCAGTGTACTAGTGATGTGTTCTATTTGTTCATTCACAGGAATGAATAATGATGAATGAATACTTTAATTTAGTTTGCCGATATCTTCTGTGTTATATATTAATAATCATATTTTTATAGATAAAAGTCGGTTTTTGGTACTATTTTGACTAGAAATCTGCAACGCAATGTTATAAATATTAAAAAATCCAAGATGACGGACAACTTTTTTGTTTGTGGGTCGATTTTGATGAAACTCTGTTTTTTGTACTATTTTGGAAAGAAAACGGCAACGCAATGTTAAAAATATTAAAAAACCCAAGATGGCGGCCAACTTTTGTTTGTGGGCTTATTTCGATGAAACTCGTTTTTTGGTACTATTTTGTCAAGAAAACAGCAAAGCAATTTTAAAAATATTAAAAATCCAAGATGGCGGCATACTTTTTTGTTGGTAGGCCGATTTTGATGAAACTCTGTTTTTGGCACTATTTTCACGAGAAAACTGCAACGCAATGTTAAAAATATTAAAAAATCCAAGATGGCGGCCAACTTGTTTTTTTGTGGGTCAACTGACGGAAGTCTCACCATTGTGAAAAGAGAAATATTATGTAGCTTACTTCCGCAAACAAAAATGCTGTCTTGCTAAATGCAGGTATTGTGCACTGAAATTTTCGTGGTATAATTTTTTTGCGGGCGGTGCAATTTGCATTTTGTGAGGTTTTTTTTTGCGGAAGTAAGCTACATTATATTAATTTTTTCACAAAGTCGACAATCTCGTGACATTTCTAGTAGTTTTTTTGATGGTGATGATGTGTTATGGATAGTATTATTGCTAATAGCTAGTCTATTTCCTAATTATTATTTTTTAATTTGCATATCTAAATCTATATACTTACTTACAATTAATTTATATACAATTCTAAATACATGTTGAATTTACCTGTAAGTGTTTATAACATTTAGCAATAATTAGATATAAGTAGTATTTTAATAATAAGAATAAAATTGATGAAAACAAACGTCGATAAATCTTAATAAATAAATAAGTAAACATAAATAAATAACGGATAAACATATTACTCATATTATAATAATGCGAAGGCTTGGCTGTATTTTTGTTACTACAATTTCACATAGAGATCGATTAGAGGCTAAAATTGCACATAGGCTTCTTTTTATCCCTATATTCCCAAAGGACCAGGGACCTTACTCTGAAACGCAAATCCGAAACTTCGGTTAGCCCCGCCCCTACCACTCGATTCCGTAATGACTCGAGAGTGAGAGGGACGGGGCTAACCGAAGTTTCGGATTTGCGTTCCAGAGTAGGCCCTCAGTACCACGCGGGTGAAATCGCTGGGCTTTCTTTTAATTTGCAAAAACATACATATGGTTACATAAAAACACTTCAGCCAAATAGACATGTTCATGCACTCAAATATTTTTCTAATGCCTTTGGGGGTTTAGTTGAATGATCGAAGGCAGGGACCGAACCCGCGAACTCTTGCGTACAAGACGAGTATCCGCACAACTACGCCTAGCAGGTTCCCAAAACACGAAATTATCATGTTATGTATATCTCGTTTTTTTATTGGTATTATTTACTATAGAAAACCGCAACAGCGATTCTTCCGGTCGTTTAAGGAACTAAAATTCGGTAGATATTTGACATCAGCACTTTTACTGCTTTGTTTGATATAATTTTGATGGATATGGTATAACTTACTAAACGATTACCATTTATTGAGAGTTTCGGGTACAAGTTGTATTAAAACCTGGGCTTATCAGTATGCTGAGATCACCGAGAGATTTCATTTTCCAGTTCGACAGCTGTCAAACCCATAGGAAATATACCGTTTCATTCAAAATCGAACTTTACTCCAAATAAGCGAAGCGAACAGTTATTAATCTATGACTCCAACGAAATAACTAAACGTCAAATCGGAATTCTTTAAGTTGCCTTAGTTTTAATTAACTACTTCACCGTTTTTTTTTTACTATTTCTTATCTATTAGTATAACTTATTTATCAGGAACGGGAAGTAAACTGTTTAATTTAAACATACGACGTACAAAAGTAATCTAAGAAGCAATTATTATCATACTAGGTTAGCGGTAACACAAGGAAACGATATTAAAAATGTTTTTTTAATTACGACTTTTATCTCTAATTGTGTTTAATAATGTCTGGCTTGATGTTCTTTTTATAGTTAAACAGTTAAACACATTTTCGTCAGGACAGGCAATTAGATAGCGATTAAAGTAACCTGTTTGTGACGGAAAACAAATTATGACAGAGATTAAAATTTTAGTTTTGATTGTTTAATTAGATGATAAAAAAAGTAAGTACGGCGCCAATGAAAACATGCATTGAATTTCATCGGCTTTAGTTTTGTCCTGCAGCCCTAGTACTAAAATCTGTCTTAGGACCATGAAGCTCGACTTAATACTGAGGTAACTGGAGAGTGCAGTACTAACACTTTTTTGTCCCCAAAAATTACACAGTGGCTGTCTTCCGTCTCACCTACACTTTAAAAAAATACGTATGGTGTCGTATGAGACAACTGACAGCCACTACATGCATAAATGTCAAATTTGCTGGGTACACTTTTTTATTCAGGGTGAGAACTCCAGTTACCTCAGTATTAAGTCGAGCTTCATGGTTAGGACCGTACAATGATCGTAATAATTTGTATGAAAACCAGAGCAGCGCCTTTTTCGGTCGTATAAGGAACTAAAGTTCAATACATGTTTGACAGCAGCACTTTGACAGCTTTAGAAGGGCGGTATAGTTTACTATTCGATTATTATAGCTATAGTTTTTCATGCTAAAGTCGGATTTTAATTAGACGAAGTAATCTGACGTTTACAGTGTTGTCAGGTTTTGACAAAACATAAATAGTGACGCGGCAAAGTGAATGAATGACACAAAAATATTATAATTATTTAGGTTTTTTTTACGTTTAGTTTTTTCGGTAGTTTAAGGAGTGGTTACTACAACGGGCTACCGATATCAAGTCCCGGGTTCGAATCCTAGTCGTGCCATGTTTGTTTGTGGGTCGATTTTGATGAAACTCTGTTTTTCTATGCTAATATTATAAAGCGGAAAGATTTGATTGTTTGTTTGCATCGAATAGGCTCCGAAAGTACTGGACCGATTCAGAAAATTCTTTGACCATTAGGAAGCTACATTCTTCCTGAGTGACGGGATATAATATAGTCTATCTATATTATATCCCGATATTCACACGGGAACGGGTACCACGCGGGTAAAACCACAAGGATCTGCTATTGGTACTATTTTGGACAGAAAACAGCAACGCAATGTTAAATATATTAAAAAATCCAAGATGGCGGCCAACTTGTTTTTTTGTGGGTCGATATTGATCAAACTTGGTTTTTGGCACTATTTTGACGAGAAAACTGCAACGCTATGTTAAAATATTAAAAAATCCAAAATGGCGGTCGATTTTGATGAAACTTGGTTTTTGGTTTCATCGAAATTAGCCCACAAACAAAAAAGTTGGCCGCCATCTTGGATTTTTTAATTTGTTTAACATGGCGTTGCTGTTTTCTTGTCAAAATAGTACCAAAAGCCAGGTTTCATCAAAATCATCTCAAAAACAAAAAAGTTGGCCGCCATCATAGAAATCAACCCAACAAAAAAAACTGCCGCCATCTTGGATTTTTTGATATTTTTAACATGGCGTTGCTGTTATCTTGTCAAAATAGTACCAAAACCGAGATTCATCGAAATCGGCCTACAAACAAAAGAGTTGACCGACATCTTGGATTTTTTAATATTTTAAACATTGCGTTGCTGTTTTCTTTCCATAATAGTATAAAAAACCGAATTACATCGAAATCAACATAGAAATCAACCCAACAAAAAAAATCTGCCGCCATCTTGGATTTTTAATATATTTAACATTGCGTTGCTGTTTTCTGTCCAAAATAGTACCAATAGCAGATCCTTGTGGTTTTACCCGCGTGGTACCCGTTCCCGTGTGAATATCGGGATATAATATAGATAGACTATATTATATCCCGTCACTCAGGAAGAATGTAGCTTCCTAATGGTCAAAGAATTTTCTGAATCGGTCCAGTACTTTCGGAGCCTATTCGATGCAAACAAACAATCAAATCTTTCCGCTTTATAATATTAGCATAGAAAAACAGAGTTTCATCAAAATCGACCCACAAACAAACATGGCACGACTAGGATTCGAACCCGGGACTTGATATCGGTAGCCCGTTGTAGTAACCACTCCTTAAACTACCGAAAAAACTAAACGTAAAAAAAACCTAAATAATTATAATATTTTTGTGTCATTCATTCACTTTGCCGCGTCACTATTTATGTTTTGTCAAAACCTGACAACACTGTAAACGTCAGATTACTTCGTCTAATTAAAATCCGACTTTAGCATGAAAAACTATAGCTATAATAATCGAATAGTAAACTATACCGCCCTTCTAAAGCTGTCAAAGTGCTGCTGTCAAACATGTATTGAACTTTAGTTCCTTATACGACCGAAAAAGGCGCTGCTCTGGTTTTCATACAAATTATTACGATCATTGTACGGTCCTAACCATGAAGCTCGACTTAATACTGAGGTAACTGGAGTTCTCACCCTGAATAAAAAAGTGTACCCAGCAAATTTGACATTTATGCATGTAGTGGCTGTCAGTTGTCTCATACGACACCATACGTATTTTTTTAAAGTGTAGGTGAGACGGAAGACAGCCACTGTGTAATTTTTGGGGACAAAAAAGTGTTAGTACTGCACTCTCCAGTTACCTCAGTATTAAGTCGAGCTTCATGGTCCTAAGACAGATTTTAGTACTAGGGCTGCAGGACAAAACTAAAGCCGATGAAATTCAATGCATGTTTTCATTGGCGCCGTACTTACTTTTTTTATCATCTAATTAAACAATCAAAACTAAAATTTTAATCTCTGTCATAATTTGTTTTCCGTCACAAACAGGTTACTTTAATCGCTATCTAATTGCCTGTCCTGACGAAAATGTGTTTAACTGTTTAACTATAAAAAGAACATCAAGCCAGACATTATTAAACACAATTAGAGATAAAAGTCGTAATTAAAAAAACATTTTTAATATCGTTTCCTTGTGTTACCGCTAACCTAGTATGATAATAATTGCTTCTTAGATTACTTTTGTACGTCGTATGTTTAAATTAAACAGTTTACTTCCCGTTCCTGATAAATAAGTTATACTAATAGATAAGAAATAGTAAAAAAAAAACGGTGAAGTAGTTAATTAAAACTAAGGCAACTTAAAGAATTCCGATTTGACGTTTAGTTATTTCGTTGGAGTCATAGATTAATAACTGTTCGCTTCGCTTATTTGGAGTAAAGTTCGATTTTGAATGAAACGGTATATTTCCTATGGGTTTGACAGCTGTCGAACTGGAAAATGAAATCTCTCGGTGATCTCAGCATACTGATAAGCCCAGGTTTTAATACAACTTGTACCCGAAACTCTCAATAAATGGTAATCGTTTAGTAAGTTATACCATATCCATCAAAATTATATCAAACAAAGCAGTAAAAGTGCTGATGTCAAATATCTACCGAATTTTAGTTCCTTAAACGACCGGAAGAATCGCTGTTGCGGTTTTCTATAGTAAATAATACCAATAAAAAAACGAGATATACATAACATGATAATTTCGTGTTTTGGGAACCTGCTAGGCGTAGTTGTGCGGATACTCGTCTTGTACGCAAGAGTTCGCGGGTTCGGTCCCTGCCTTCGATCATTCAACTAAACCCCCAAAGGCATTAGAAAAATATTTGAGTGCATGAACATGTCTATTTGGCTGAAGTGTTTTTATGTAACCATATGTATGTTTTTGCAAATTAAAAGAAAGCCCAGCGATTTCACCCGCGTGGTACTGAGGGCCTACTCTGGAACGCAAATCCGAAACTTCGGTTAGCCCCGTCCCTCTCACTCTCGAGTCATTACGGAATCGAGTGGTAGGGGCGGGGCTAACCGAAGTTTCGGATTTGCGTTTCAGAGTAAGGTCCCTGGTCCTTTGGGAATATAGGGATAAAAAGAAGCCTATGTGCAATTTTAGCCTCTAATCGATCTCTATGTGAAATTGTAGTAACAAAAATACAGCCAAGCCTTCGCATTATTATAATATGAGTAATATGTTTATCCGTTATTTATTTATGTTTACTTATTTATTTATTAAGATTTATCGACGTTTGTTTTCATCAATTTTATTCTTATTATTAAAATACTACTTATATCAAATTATTGCTAAATGTTATAAACACTTACAGGTAAATTCAACATGTATTTAGAATTGTATATAAATTAATTGTAAGTAAGTATATAGATTTAGATATGCAAATTAAAAAATAATAATTAGGAAATAGACTAGCTATTAGCAATAATACTATCCATAACACATCATCACCATCAAAAAAACTACTAGAAATGTCACGAGATTGTCGACTTTGTGAAAAAATTAATATAATGTAGCTTACTTCCGCAAAAAAAAACCTCACAAAATGCAAATTGCACCGCCCGCAAAAAAATTATACCACGAAAATTTCAGTGCACAATACCTGCATTTAGCAAGACAGCATTTTTGTTTGCGGAAGTAAGCTACATAATATTTCTCTTTTCACAATGGTGAGACTTCCGTCAGTTGACGCCTGATTCAATCAAATAAAAACTCCTTTGTTTGTTACAGAAACATGTTGCAGTATTTGGCGGTAGTTTGTTTCCTGGCACACACCGGCCTGTCCGAGGCCATCCCGACTGGGAACGAAGTGCAGCCAGACCAGGAACTAGTCCTAGCTTTCGTTGTAAGTACCATTTTCTTACTACGTCTGTAAGCTTATCAGAGAATAATGAAACGAAGATGCAGGATTGTTACACCTTTTATTTCGGCCTGCTACACAAAGTGACAGAGTTTCCACAAGAATCTAGATCAATGCCCAGTACAAGAATGTCCCCTAAAATGACAAACACTCGCTTATATCATCTTTCCCCACCCTACCATACGGAATAATCTGACTTTGATATAAGTAAGCTAGTCAGTACAACTAGTCAATTCAACAACTATTTACAGTCCCTTTACAAAATAAGCAAATTAACACATCTGAGGGCCTAGACAAGTGGCTTTCTATTATCGATATCGCCAGTAGAATAGAAGGAAAATGTATTAGATTGACATTAGCGGTCACGTGACATTTGACGTGACCGCCAATGTCAATCTCATACATTTCGCCAATCACCAGCCCATGGTCCAAGGGGAGGGGGGTCAAATTGCCAACTCATGGCCCTTCAGGTTGATACAAACACAAAAATAAAACACGGTGAATCAAATAGCCTTTGGCGAGTTTCCTGCCGGTTCTTGTCGTTACGAGGCCTCCTGCCGTAGGATTTGCGAACGGATGATGGCGAAGCTTCATTGACGTTCATAAGTGTTGTTAAACCAGCCTAAATTGAAATAAACGAAATTGTATTTTTTATTTTGATACTCTGGAAGACAAAGTATATGAGAAAACTATGAATTTTAAGTAATTTTGACTCTCTGGGGGCGGGGCAGCTGACCACCCTGCTATGCTACCCCTGGCGACACCCTAGAGTGGGGGTACTTTAAGGGGATGAATTTCAAAATGCTCGTGGCACAGCGAAGCATCTTGTGGCGCTGCGGTAAGTGCATTCCACAATAGGGGAAGCAGTCTCGATTTACGCAGCGATAGCAAAGTGATCGAGTTCGGTCGTTATGTCAAAAATTCAAAATATAGAGGTTTGGTGGGATGTGAGGTTTATTAGCTAATAGCTATCGATGTGGTTAAGCAACTTGCACACAGCAATTCCTTCCGAACAGTAACGGGATGGGTGACCAATTTATCTAGAGCTTGTCTGTATTTCATGCAGCCATATAATATGATTTTTCTTACAAAAATGTATAGTTACTTAGTAGAAAAACATCTTGTGTTTA
The DNA here is from genome assembly GCA_949710035.1 of Crambus lathoniellus. Taxonomy (NCBI): domain Eukaryota; kingdom Metazoa; phylum Arthropoda; class Insecta; order Lepidoptera; family Crambidae; genus Crambus; species Crambus lathoniellus. Next base: position 4,643,006 of record OX453312.1, read on the forward strand.
TTTATTATAAAAATTATAAAATATGTAGTTTAAAAAACTAAAAACACACTTTTAGGAACAGACTCAAAAGTACAAAATAACCGTCTATTCAGTAACTGAAATTAAAAAGCGTGGTGCGCGTTGTCAATTTCAAATACTTACTTGAAATGCATGCTTTGCAAAGGGCGCACCACGCTTTTTAATTTCAGTTACTGAATAGACGGCTATTTTGTACTTTTTAGTCTGTTCCTAAAAGTGTATTTTTAGTTTTTTAAACTACACATTTTTTTTTACTTTTTAGTTTTAGAAGTGTTACTGGCTTCATCCCTGCACCATCATCAGTATGGCGAATAGGTCTCATCAGAACGAAACAAATGAGGCTTAACTCGAGGGGTTTCCTAGTGGTAATTAAGAAGTGCCATTGGCTTCCTCCCTGCTCCATCATCAGACCCTCACCACTAAGTGTAGCGAATAGGTCTCATCTGAACGAAACAAATGGGCCCAAACTCGAGGGGTTTGCTTGTGGTCATTAAGGAGTTTCACTGGCTTCCTCCCAGCTCCATCATCAGACCCTCGCCACCAAGTGTAACAAATAGGTCTTATCAAATCGAAACAAATGAGCCCAAACTCGAGGGGTTTCCTATCGGTGATTAAGGAGTGTCACTGGCTTCCTTTCTGCTCCATCATCAGACCCTCATTACCAAGTGTAGCGAATAGGTCTCATCAAAACGAAACAAATGAGCCAAAACTCGAGGTGTTTCCTATTGGTCATTAAGGAGTGCCACTGACTTCCTCCCTGCTCCATCATCAGACCCTCACGACCAAGTACAGCGAATAGGTCTCATCAGAACGAAACAACGGAGCCCAAACTCGAGGGGTTTCCTAGTGGTCATTAAAAAGTGCCACTGGCTCCTCCCTGCTCCATCATCAGACCCTCACCATCAAGTGTAGCGAATAAACAAATGAGCCTAAACTCGAGGGGTTTCCTAGCAGCCATTGAATAGTTCTATTGCCCACCTCTTGACTCCATCATCAGATCAGCTCGATGGTAGCAAATTATTGTATTGTCATCGGATTCATAAAGACTTACAAAGTTTCAAATCAATACGACAATTAGAAGTACCTAGGTTAAAATTGAATTCCAAGATTTTCTTACATTGTGACTTAGTTACAGGGTGAAGCTAATAAAAGTGTGGTAATAAAGCAACTAATGTTTTTAATTTTATAAAATTAAATTAATCCTTATCTATGCAGTAGGTCTAGCACAACTTAGCGCGACTCTTTGTCGCGCTCCTTTCAACCAATCAGCACGTCGCCTTAAGTCACGCGCGCTATCTGCGAGCGTTCTGATTGGTTGAAAGTGCCCGCGACTCTTTCTCACTCGAGTCGCGCTCAAGTTGTGCTAGCCCTACAGAGAAAGAACAAATAGTCACGCAATGTCAGTCAGTCAATGAAGTACCTATATCAAAAGGTCAGATTTAATTACAAATCTCATTATTACTAACAATTTAATCATTTGTTTTCGTTTAATCGTGCATGACTAGAACATAGATATTAAGTTCTTTGAGTCAATTACACTTAATTACAGTATTATTGATGATAAAGAAAGTGGATTAAACGAATCGTTTACACGAGTTTATTAAGTTGGTGTCGAACATAAATTATTTACCTACAGACTAGTCTAGTTATTTAAATTTATACTTTTTTGCATTCACAATGCAATTTTTATTATTGAAAAATTGAAAATGAAGTATTTTAGAAAAATACTTCATTTTTAACTCCACACTAGTCTAATTTCATTTGTAGTAGGTACTTACGTACGGTACCTCCTATACTTACTTTTAATATCCATGCTAGTACTTGTACTAGTAATATTCTAAATGTGAAAATGTGTTTGTTTGGCCGTCTTTTACGTCAAATCGGAGCAACGGATCGACATGATTTTAAGGCGAGGATTCCCGACCGAAATAGGCACGCTAACGTTTGCTCGGCCGCGCGCGATACACTTTACGCGGACGCAGCGGCAGCCGGCAATGAACTGTGCACACGCGAGTGCCCCGCGAATCGAAAATCACTTAAAATTCAATTAAAAATCAAATAAAAATAAATTTAAACTTATGACGGCCGGAATCCCTCGGCTATTCAAAGACAATTATTTTAGTATATTTTTCATTAACTAAAACCAAGTATACTGCAAGTAAAAGGATATTTGAATTACGATTAGACGGATGTTTGGGATTTTATTTGACACAGTTAAATATTACCAATCGATAAAAACGGCCGAAAACACTAGATAAGTAAATAACTGTAAAATAACATATATTTTTCCGTATTTTGAGTAGGTTGTGGTTTGCGAGTAATCCATAATTTAAATTTTTGGGGAATCGGCGCCTTAATGCTGTGTTTGCAGCCCGCATTGGGCCCGCGTGGTGGGGCATGGCCCGTTCTCCTTATCCATTTTTAGGAAAGGCCTGTGCCTCAGCACTTGGGACATAAATGATGAGGAATCATGAGGAATCATAATAATATAAGGATTATAAAGGTGCGTCCACACTTGTAACATTTTAGCGTGTCCGAACACCGTGTCTTTATAATACAATGTCTCTTTGACACAGTATTACCACAGCGCATACCCAAACTAGCGAACTAGCGATGATAATTATATTGGTGAGAAGAAATTATTTCTTGCATAGCTTTTTTAGTACGTACGCAGTACGCACCTACTAGGGTTCCTTTTGCTTTGCAAAATGTAGCAAACTACAATAATTGTAATTTGCTTTATTTTAAGTCGCTAGTCAATTATTGACTAGCAGGTACATACAGGGTAATTTTTTTATCAGTGCACAAATTTTGAAGATCGACTCAGTATCGGTAAGTGAACAACTTTCTCCTAGAAACATATGTCGAAATATGACAATTTTTTTTTGACTTTGCATACAAATCGGACTGATCACGTGATCGATTTAGTATGGGAAGTTGGTTTCTAGGAGAAAGTTGTTCACTTATAGATTCTGTGTCGATCCTTAAAATTTGTGCACTGGTCAAAAATTTATCCTGTATACAGAAAAAAACAACCCTTGAAGAGTTTTACGGTTCCTCTCCAAGTTCTCCCGCTGTAGAGTTTGCGAACCGATGGCGTAGCTTCTATGACGTTCACAACTTTTGTAAATCACAATTTAAATTTAATAAATAAATTTGACTTTGACTTTGACATAGTTAGAACCCAAGTGCCTATAGAACACATTTTTATTACTTACATTTCGCTCTGTGTTTTGACTGCGACTGCGACTAACTATAATCGATTATCTTTGTTATTTAACCATAATTAAGCATTTACCCGATGCTAATCTGCTAGTTAACAAAACCATTATTAGAATGCATCAACACAATAGTCATGGGCCTTACCACGAGTTAAACAATATTAAAGTAATGTTGCATGCGAGATGGCGCTATAAACAGTGTATTTTTTTATCCACAAGGAGATAGCACTTCTTAGCCTTCATCCCACCTGATGTTAAGTGGTAATAAAGCTGAAGGTGGAAGCGCACTACTCCCGGAATCCTCAGTCACTGAGGAACAGGCTATCTTATCTTTAAGTGCCGGAACACAATAATGCTGAATATACCATTGATATAGCATCAGACTTAGATAAGATGGTGGTAGCTAGCCAGGCGGACTAAGAACAAATCCTACCCCCAACCAAACCGAATACAATATTTACCGCCACTGGGAATAGAACCCGAGAATAACACTTTAAGGCGTACATTAGACGATGACGACGGTTGCATTGCAACGTTGCGAGGCGTTTCTAGTAAAAAAAAAAAAAAATAATAGTTAGATATTTTAGTAGAAATTCACTGCATCAATATTCCACACACATACATAGGTACACATAAATACACAAAAAATTACATAAACACGAAAACATACACATTATTACATATACTCTCATGGACACACAAGCACAAACATAATAACATAGCGGCACGGTTGAGGCACAAATTCCCAAAAAACCAGATTAGTCTAGTTTGGGAATTTCTGCATCTAGAATTGCATATTGTAATTTTTCGCTATATTTTCGTTTTGCTTCCCAACACTCGGAATACAAGGTATTTCCACTTAGTTCGATGGTGGGTGGCTGACGGAGGGAGCGTGGAATAACTACCTACTCTTCATGTTCATGCATTACTGTTTGTATTATAATGGTCTTTATCATTTTAATAATATTGTTATTAACTTGCAAAACTTGACAAATAAACAAATTTTATTTATTTTTTATTTATTTACATTCTCTCTCTCTCTCTCTCGACTCTCTTGAAGCTCAGTTTTTTAATAATTTAGTGTTATTATTATCGTAACTGCAAATTCAAACGGTTTGAGAAGCCTCTCAAAACGTAACTTTTCATTATTTAGTACCTACCTAGCCATCCAAAAAAGTAAAATGAATATCTCCATTCATTGTAGTTAGTTAATATTGGATAATAAAAAAAATGTCCAGAGGAGGGCGTCGCCATCGATTGCCAAATGCCCAAAGGCGTCACAGTAAAAAAAGGTTTGGGAACCCCTGGAATATAGGAAAATCGGGCAGCTTTATGAATGTTATGAATGGTTAATTTGAATTGGCTAAAATAGACGTGGGGACAGTTCGTGGTAAGGGCCCCTGGACAGTGTTTACAAAACATCGGAATATAAATTGTTTGACCACCCCAGTTACATTAATTTAGGCGGCCATTCCGAAAGTTTAAGGGTACCTACCTAATTAGTTCACTACTAGCCAGTTTGGTTATTTTATTAATTGATTTATTGTTACAAGTTTTTATTGACGACCGATTTGGCGCAGACTTGGATAATTTGTGTGATTGTAAAAAATATTTATTAAAAAAAAAGGTGGAGTGCAAATAATGTTTTTAACAAGCAACCTATGGTCTGGATAGAGATAGTCCAATAGTAGATTGTACAACAAGTGCATAAAACGTGCCATTTTACCCGAGACGTAGGCGAGGGTTGATAGTTAAGTCGAGGGTAAAATGGGTTTTATGTACGAGTTATACACTTTGCTTTTCACTTCGAGTGTTAGGAAAATAAATAACAATATTGCAAAAAAGAAAAAATAAAGTCTTCGCCATATTGGCGGGAAGACTTTCTCTTTCTTTTTTTTTATGCGTGGCATTGGTAGCACAGTGACTTTAGCATAGATCGTAGTCCATAATGCTCTTAAAATACTTATTCCTTAGAAAACTCATTAATTTTGCCTATTTTTATTAATTTAGTAATTTAACATGGATTATGTACAATATTGAAAAAACAGAATGAAATAACAAGTTTACTTAACGAAGTTAAATTGCGTGTGTGACTGTTTACCTGACGACCTTTGCCAGAGTCTGAGACTTAGACGAAGATTTTACTTTATGCACTAGAACATAAAAAGCGATTTTATGCAGCCTATACCCAACATAAACACGGACTTTACGAGCATGAGAAGTGAAAAAGTATATTAAATAATAACAAATGTAGCGTTTAGTTACAGATAACTTATATAAACACAGCTTCAGAGCATGACCATTTTTCTCTTTTAAAAAAATAGCATTACTAACTTTTTATTATTTTTAGAGTACCTACCTAGCTATGTCGCATGCCGTGGTCATTAGCTACATATAGGTAAAATTAAGGATGTAATCAAACCAAACGAGTTGTAAGCCGTAAAAATAGTTATACATATTTCAATAAGTTAGCATTTTTACTATTCTTTAAAAGGTTAAATTCAAGTTAAATCCTTATTTATATTATGACGGCTAAGTGCGCAAGATCGTTTCGAATTAGCGACGGTCATTATGTAAATTGGCGGTGAGAACAAAGGCGAGTTAACAATGGGACAGTGTTAAATGTGGCTATTTGTCATAATCAAAGTGGATGAGGGGCATCTATTGTGGACGGGCCCCGCAAGGTTTCAATGAAACCCGAAAGATTTACGAATGTACAGAGAAACAGCAAATCTCTCGCTCATCCATACTAATACCTATTATAAATGTGAAAGTGTGTTTGTTTGTCCCTCCTTCACGTCAAAACCGAGCAACGGTCAATGTATGGGTATCCCCATATAAAAAATCACGTCGATCCGTTTTTCACATTTATAATAGGTATTAGCACACTTTCACATTAATTATAATAGGTATTAGTATTAGTAGTTAGAGCTCGAGAGTGACATAGGCTACTTTTTTTCCGGAAAAACATAACACACATTCCTGCGGGGTAACGTTCGTGTCGTGTAGTCGTAAAGCCGCGGGCGGAAGGCTAGTAATAAATAATTTAGTGAAGTATTTTCCAATGTCCCTTTAAATCTTTGGCATATTTTTTACATTAAGAATTTTCCCATTACATAAAAAAATACTGCAGTAAAGTTAAATACCATTGTAGTAAGTTGTCACTTAAGGTTAGACCGCACTGGGCGTAACTACGCGGCAATATCTATTCTGTGGCGAGGTGACGACGCACGTCGCGTCGCGACACGCGGTACCGCTCTTAAACTGCAGCGGGCCGCGACAGTTCGTAGCAAATTTTGTCTGTCAGTAGTTGAGCAGCTTTTGGACAAAATGGAAAAAACCGATATGGCTGTTATCCTAAGCCAGAGGAAGAAACTGACATGGATGATGATGTTATAATAGTTTCTTTGCTATGTGAAGCGGGCTACAGACATGATATCGGTGGCGATCTAGGGTGGAGAGGTGGGGATGCCTCCTAGATTGCCTCTTAATCGTGTCGTATGTAGGGCCATCCTTAATCGTGGCCGATATCGCCTCCTGAATTGGCTAGCAGGAGCAAAAATGCATCCGATGCTTCCGTAGATTGGGGCACCACCCCCTCCGCACTGCGTGTGTGTAGGTTGACAGTGAGGGCTAATGCCAAACCAACATGTTGGTGTTTCGAAAGAGTTGGAGGCATTTTGAAGCGCTCATCAGCACATGCGTTCCGCTCCACGTTTGAACCTCTTATATAATCGGTTGTTCGTCAAACACGCACTGCTCGGCAGGCCCGTGTGTAAAGTCTGCCCCGATAATGCCCCGATTACTCTCCACCCTAGATTGCCACCGATATCATGTCGTCTGTAGTCCGCTTGAGGAAGCAGAAAGTTTAGAGCAAGAGCAAGCAAAAAAAAAAGTGAATAATATAGGTGCATGACATTCCTAAATCACGATAAGAAGAAGGAGAATATCACACACTTTTAACACGGCTTAACAGGGATCGGAAAAGATTTCATACGTACACTCAGGGACAAATTCGGTGAACCACCTCTTGCTTCTTTTTGTCTGGCTGGTGCCTCGCCATTGACGCGCAGACCATTTTACTATTTGGTTATGTATTAAACTAGGGTAGTACAGTACATAAGTAATTAAGGTTAGGGATTGCAAGTGAACGGTGAGACGCCAGCCACACGAAAAGAAGTAAGAGGTGGTTCACCGAATTTGTCCCCGACTGTACCTACTTTAGAATGTCTCACTCAACATAATATCGAGGATTTGTTACACACTATGAAGCCGCATATAGTTACGCCCAGTGCGGTCGAAACTTTATTGGAAATGAAATATCAGAAAAAATTAACCTATCTCACATCTATGTCCCATTGGAGCTATATGTGAGACGGGTCGATTTTTTTCTAATATTTCATTTTCAATCATATACCTAAATCGCAATGCAAAAAGTAAAATATTATGAAATAGCAATTATTTAATCTAAATCGATTGTCAAATACCTGGAAAGATATTTCATTTGAGTGTCGAATCAAAGTAAAATATCCTGACATTGATGAAATAAATGCTGACTTACACACAACGCGAGATATATTGGAAAAAATCTGGTCATAAAACGTTGTGCATTTCAGTCCTATTTTAGATTTTAGGTGTGCAACTCAGTAAGATTTTTTGATATTTTATCAAATCAAGTAAAAGGAATTCCAATGGGAATAAAACAATACTGCAAAAGTTTTCATTATTATTTAAATAAGTCAAGTTATTTTTTATTCACAACGGGATAGCACTTAGCCTTCATCGCTCCTGATGTTAAGTGATGATAAGGCTAAAGGTGGGAGCGCACTACTCCCAAAATCCTCAATTACTGAGGAACTGGCTATCTTATCTCTAACTGCCGGAACACAACAATGCTGAAAACATCGTTGTTCTAGCGTCAGACTTAGATAAGATGGTGTTAGGTAGCCAGGCAACTTTGAACAAGCCCAACCACACTGAATACAATATGTACCCCCACTGGGAATCGATCGAACCCGGGACCTCTGGGTCTAATGCCGGTGACCTCAGAGGCGTCTCCAACGAGAGGGCGCTGGGTGCTTTCCTGGCAGAGGTGGGCTGGCTGGAGTAGTCCAGCTGCACACCCTCCTCACGCAAAATAGACGCAATAAGACGTCGAGTTGCGGAAAACGCCCGTATCGTATGAAGAGAAGATGAAGAAGAAGTAGTACCTAACAAACCTACTAATGTTATTTTTATTCTTCCACAGGTAAACAGACACGGAGAAAGAACCCCTGATTCCGATGAACTATCATTATCAAACGAGAAAGACAAATTGAAGCCTTTCATTGATTTAGACGGACTCGAGGGACTAACTAATGTAACTATATTTTTGACTACAACTTGGCTAACCATTGGACCGGATTTTCAAGGTACCGGGTTCGAATCCCGTTCGAAAACCTTTTTGTGGAGCTCGTGGTAATTTTTTCTATTACTGACTTAGGATCGCTTAGGATTTTTAGCATGTTTCCCTGCAATTTCGGTGCTGATATTGCATGTGCCGTGTTCTCGGAGTTACTCAGTTATTGTGATAATGACCATGGATTTAAAATAATTAAAAACGCTGATTTCACTGACTCTGATTAAGTAACTTAAATAATCGACGCTGTCAGAATGAACAGCGCTTCTTTGTCACTCCGCCTACCTGTGTGTGACTTAGAAGCATTTCGCTGAAAGGGTCCTTTATTGGCTGCACCAAAGCCATCTTCTATCTCACTCATTGCACTGGGGCGCAAGCAGCCGAGAAATAATAGCGGGCCATCATCGTCATCATGTCAGCCGAACGACGCCCGCTGCTGGGCATAGGCCTCCCCCAAGGATCTCCACAACGATCGGTCCTGCGCTGCCCGCATCCAGCGGCTTCCCGCGACCTTGACCAGATCTTGATCTTGATCAGCCTTGATAGCGGGCCATGGCTGCACACATCTCCTTACACCATAACTTTTCTTGCGTCTTGCGTACCTATTATGTTATTAATTTTAATGTGTTTGTGTGTGTGTGTGTGTGTGTGTGTGTGTCAGTAAATACGTTTTAGTTTCCTTCTTTCTTTCTATATTTGTAATAATAATTAAATGAAATATAATTTTAGTAATCAATTTTTCATAAGGTTGGTAAACGTCGATCTTATCAAATCGGGAAGTTTCTTCGACAAAGGTACGGAAGCCAAGGACAAAGCCTGCTGTCTAACCTGTACCTCCAAGATGAGATTGCTATCAGGAGTACCGACAAGGACCGGACTAAAATGACCATTCAGGTAAGAGTAGGGATGTACATAAATGCTTTGAGATGAGATAACAGAAAATACCAGTAAGCAGTAAAGAAAGGCCAAATAGTAGAACATAACCCCTCACTTGCTGGGCCCCGATCGCGGTAATCTTATGACGCATTAGTCAAGTGTACGTGCAGTTGACGTGCAAAACCGTTTTGATAACGCGCGGCTTTGACAGTGCGACAACGTTTTCTGTTCCGGTGATAATCTTTGGAACTAAAACAGTTTTCATACAACAGTCTATTTTGACAGCTAACTTCGTATTGCAAGTGGTTCCTCTGTCACGGATGTCACCGGATCAGACAGGATTGTGGAACTATAGGTTTGCGTGACGTGTGCGTCGTGTTATGTCATTACGTTACGGCAATACGAAGTCAAACGTCAAGACGCAAACGTGATCAAGACGCGCTGCATAGAATTACGGCGATCGGCCCGCTGGACGTTTGGTACGATGTAGAATGCCTCTAGACGTAGTAACTTTTTAGTAATCTGTGCCTCTACGACGTAACTTGTTCACCTAAAAAGCAAGTACCCCTAGCACGAATAAAGGATGACTCACGCCACTCACGGTACACCGCTTTCCGAGTGACTTATGTTATATTTTATCCCGATATCCCCATGGGAATGGGGACTGGGTAAAACCGCGAGGATCCACTAGTACCTATATTATAATTCCGACAAAATAAAACTATTACTCTTGTAATAGAGAGAGCGAGAGTTTTTCCTGCTTAGGGTTCATCAGTCAAATCTAATAAGCTATTTTCTTCATCAGGTTGCAATGGCAGCAGTGTACCCCCCAGAGTTGGAGCAGCAATGGGACGAAGGAATGGGGAGGGTGTGGCAACCAGTTCCATACACGGCAGTGCCTCTGACTGAAGACTATGTAAGCTCTTATTAGTTTCTTCCTCAGTTCTTCCATCATCTTAAGAGAATGGGCCTATGTCTAAGGACGAGTGTCTTGTCGGCTTGTTACTTCTCTCAATACCAGTATTACACTTATTTAAGCATTTGAATGAGTACTTATGTATGTTCCTATCTTTCTACTCAGCTCCGGTATTACTCCAAAATTCACTTAAAGGGCTGACTTGAGACAACTAAACCTTTTCAGACATATTCGGCTTATTTTTTATCTCAATTTTGGAATGACTTGTGATGATTATGTTACGATAGAACTGAGCATTATATTCTTGGCAGAAGAACTTATTTTTCTTAAACATGTGTTATAGCTACGTTCTTCTAACCAGTAAAAATAAATTAGGCATTTTGCGCAGCCTATCCTCTTAATTGTGACTTATTTCAGACTTCTCTTAGCCCAGACAGCGCCGTTAATTCGGTTGTCTTATTGATTCGCGGTCGTACGGACCATCTTTCTAACTTTTCCGTAGCAATTTGTATTATGGATAATGTTACATATACATTTTTAATTTGCAATTTTCCTCATAGGATGCACCTATGAGGAAAATTGCAAAACTCTATTTCTAGTAAACTGCATCTAGGTTTTACTTATTCAAGCTACGAATACGTATGAGGAAAACCAGAAATATTTTCTGATTTCCATAACCATCTGCAAAGCACGCAAGTTCTACTCGTGATGATTTTATCAATGAAATTGTAACAGTAATTACACGTACGAATAAATACATAGTTGCATAATATCATCGAGGCACTTCTATGCGCAGATATTGTATTGATGATCACGTTCGGTAGTAAACTCTGTTTCACTTTCATCAGTCGCACTAGTACGAATCATGCCTTCAGAGCCAGGATCTTAGAATTGATACCCAATCGAGATAAACTTTCTTCTAGGGAATATTGTTTGTTCATCATCACCATCATCATCACTATCTATATTTATGTGACCTAGTATTATGTAATAAATACGTTGGTTCTGACATCCGTCGCTCCACTCAAGAGCTTTGACCACTGCTTTCGGAATCGGATCTATGTATAGTATGTGATCTCTGGGAGATGTACTATCTCTGAACAAAAAATATTTTCCAAGGTACTTCAATAAATACAGTTTTTAAAAAATATCTTTGATCAGCGTTCCGCCTTCTACTTCATCCAAGGAATTCGGTTATATCATGGCTCTATCGATAGTCTATGTTATCCTTTTCTGAGGTCTGATCTATCTTCGTCAAATCCATCAAAATTGGTTTGACCAGTTCAGGCATGAAAAGATATCTTAAATACAGATTAACTTCCGCATCTGCAAATTTATGTATATACATATTGATACCAGAGATGCGTATATGTATTCCTAGCTCGTGCCCTGATAACCCCATCACACCGGTTCGCAATCCGATAACAGTTACGTAAACAACACGAGGATGTGATGTGTCCATCGTGCCGGGATTAGTTCACAAATTTACGTAACATCTTGAACTTTGCTAACGATAAGAAGTGTTTACATCAGTTCCATCTTGACACTGGCAGATCTGATAGTGGTTTGATAATTAACATTGACAGAGACAAGGTTCTGATCGAAGTCATCTTCTTCTTCGTGTCGATGCTTTCATTAGATTTTATTAAATATTATTGACTAATGTTATAAATGTGGCATTGTAACTTTGAAGGTAAAGTTATGTAGGTATACGAGTATTGACAGTTACTTAAAATGGTCTCATTACGAGAAGTGTAGTTTACCTCTGTTTCGATTCGAGCTAAGACTTGCGAGTATTGCGGGATTTCGGGTTTCTTCAATGAAGAATTTATTTAAAAGCGTATTAGTTCAGTCTTGCGGTCCATCCGACTTCCTACTATCCTACTTTTTGTTTATAAACTTTGGATACTTATTACTCAGTCAAGACATAACGAATAAAAGGTAGCCCTAGCACGAAAAACTGTCGTTATGGAATAGTATATCGTGATTGTTTTATTTTGTACTAGCTGTTGCCCGCGACTTCGTACGCACGGTAAAGTGACTTTGGTATTTGTTTATTTTATGTGTAATCTACACTTCCTTCCAGTGACCGCAAGGTATTATGTGTGTGTATATGGGTGTAGGTCTCTGAAGCGCGGGATTCAGTAGTGTTGCGCTCGCGATTGCTTGTTAACCGAGCTTCACGGTCCTCATCGGTTTCAAAAGCACGAAGTAACCTCATCCTCTTAGCTGACCTAGAGCCTTGCGATAAATTACATTTTTTTTTCTAGGTATTTCAAATAACAATAATCGTAATCAAATCACAATAATCAATGTCCGTTTTCCAACAATTCAAATTGATCTACAAATCAATAAATCGAAATCTAATTCAGGTATAGTTTACGTATTTTTAATTCATTAAAATCACAATAACTGAGTTTTCTCAGGGTGTCAGCTATCAAGAGTAAGCAATTTAATATAGTCCCACACTTCTGTCTGTTCCGGTGACAGCCGTGGCAGAGGAGCCACTTGCAATACGAAATTAGCTGTCAAAATGGACTGTCCTGTCGTATGAAAACTGTTTTAGTTCCAATGATTATCACTGCAACAGAAAAGCACGTAAGAAGCCATCATGTTAGTAGCTTTGTAGTGATAACAAACTGTAAAGTTTTTTTAATTTTTTTTTTATTGATTGATAGGCAAGCGCTTGTCCGCTATCACGCTCCTAAGCGTTCGTTGATGCGATCTACGATGAATCGCGCTTGCCTAATGCCATATTCTGTGCTAATGCTGCGTACACACCGGACCAACAAAGGCCAACGAACGCCATCAAAGAGGTTCTGTTTTCCCCTCTGTCTCAATCAGATGATCAGAAACTCCGAATGTGAACTGGAATCGCTCCCAGCTTTACCTAGCTTTACCAACCCTTAACCTAGCTTTAGATTGATCATCGAAGGCCAGAAACGTGAAGCGAGCAATGCCTGATGTCGTTCGTTGGCGTGCGTGGGGCCGCCGCCCGCGCCGGTCCGTACACAGTCTAAAAGGTACCGGTATAAAATATACTAATAAGAAACCGGTCAAGAGCCAGTCGGACTCGCGCCCCGAGGGTTCCGTACCATCTTTTCTTTTATAAAATAGAAAAAACTACAACTGTGCTTCACCCAAAGCGACCTGCGAGTATGTAGGAAGGAGGACATTTTAAACGTAAAAATGTTTTCATCGGCGTGGCATATTCGTCCGAGAATTCGCGATGTAGAATATTGCAGTTTTTGGTCAGCTCCATCTCTTGACCGATAGTGGATCTAATATATTTTTTGTTGATGATTTCTGAAAAAGTTTACTATTTTGAGACATTGTTTTATTTTTCCTGTAATCTTGACATAAACTTCTACTTATCACCTAAAATAATTTCAGATTTTTCTCTATGCAAACTTCGGAAATAAGGTTGGGATGGTATTTTTTTACATTTTTCATCATAATTCAAAAACGATGCGGCTTAATACAAAAAAGAAAAAATATTGAGAGTGTGCAAGCAGCGCTCTATTATATGATACCCTTTATGCCCTAGTAGCCGCACTTAAAATTTTTAAGACCCCCTTTCAGCCCCTATTGAAGAAAAAATATAAGTATTTTTATTTGTCTCTCATTTGCAAAATAGTTGGGCAAACGTCGTCTAAAACTATTCAAAATTTCAAGTTGATATCATTAGTACTTCTCGAGATATCCAGCTGTGACAGACAGACAGACTTAGTCGCACCATAAGGGTTCCTTTTTACCAGTTTGGTTCGGAACCCTAAAAATCATCATTATCATTAATTCATTATTTGTCTTTAGCATGGTATTAGGTACATTATTGAATTATACAAATAATGGAAAATATTCTAAAATTGGTTATATATCTAAGTAATATCACAGAAAAAAACTTTTACAAACTTTTAACCTAGAATCATAAAATTTGGCAAACTTCAGATCTTACAGTACAAATAAAGGTAAAAAAATAATGGTAATTTATAGTTTAATCACTAAAAAACTAATACAAACTTACATTTGTAGTTAATTTCATACAAAATGTGAGTCAGTTTGTCTACGTTTTATAAGATGTCAAGAAATTTTCCCACAATAAAAGGTACCCTATATATTGAACCAGGTTATAAGTTATTACTACATAAAATTTGGTAAAAATCCGTCCAGTAGTTTTTGCATGAAAAGCAAACATACAAACAGACGCCCGCAAATATAAGTTGGTCAACGTTTTTTTTAATATAAAGAAATTTTTCCGCAATAAAAGGTACCCTATATGTTGAACCAGGTTATAAGTTATTACTACACAAAATTTGGTAAAAATCCGTCCAGTAGTTTTCCGTAAAAATCAAACATACAAACAGACGCCCGCAAATATAAATTTTTCAACGTTTTTTTTAATATAAAGAAATTTTCCCGCAATAAAAGGTACCCTATATGTTGACCCAGGTTATAAGTTATTACTACACAAAATTTGGTAAAAATCCGTCGAGTAGTTTTTGCGTGAAAAGCAAACATACAAACAGTCGTTATCAACGTTTTTTTAAATATAAAGAAATTTTCCCGCAATAAAAAGTACCCTATATGTTGACCCGGGTTATAAGTTATTACTACACAAAATTTGGTAAAAATCCGTCCAGTAGTTTTTGCGTGAAAAGCGAACATACAAACAGACAAACAGACAAAAATTTTATTATCTATCGTTTTGGGGTCTATATCCTGTACACATCACATAGCAGTAATTATTTTTTTTAAATATTCCATGTACAGACTTTTTTTCCGTTTCTGTTTTATTATATGTATAGATGAAAACCAGAGCAGCGCCTCTTACGGTTGTAAAAGGAACTAAAATTCAATACATATTTGACAGCAGCACTTTAGCTGCAGCTTTTGAAGGACAATACAGCTTACTATTAGATCAACATAACGATAGTTTTTCATGCTAGGTGTATTGGTTTTGATGAAAGTTAGAGAAATAAATTATAGTCTCTAATAGCAATTACAATATCCCGATATTCACACAGGTGTGGGAACTACGTGACATAGCTCATTCAAACTTTCATACTAATATATAAATGTGAAAGCAGGTCTGTCTAATT
Source organism: Crambus lathoniellus (assembly GCA_949710035.1). NCBI lineage: Eukaryota > Metazoa > Arthropoda > Insecta > Lepidoptera > Crambidae > Crambus > Crambus lathoniellus. Next base: position 4,658,534 of record OX453312.1, read on the forward strand.
CCTTTTCATATCTAAACCTATGAAGCGATTTTGATAGAATTGAGTATAGAGATAGATTCCACTTTGCAAAAGGACATAAAGCTACTTTTCTTCCAACTATGCTTTAATTTCATCACAATCACACTAAAAACTCAGTACAAAGCGAGTCTTTAATGCTCTAGAGTAATAAAAATGTATGAAATTTCATTATTGCACAGTTTTTTTTAATCGCACCAAAAGGTGCCAATCTCAATGGATTAACTCTATTCAGCCAGCCGTACGTATTATTCGTTTCTATCCTACTTGTTCAAAATTTAAAAAATGATTGCTGCTAACTCTGATTTAAAAATGAAAGAAATTTAAAAAAGTGATTTGGCAGGAACTTTGTTAATTTTGCTTGACAATATTTTTGGAAACGATAAAGTGTGATACTATCTGATTTTGAGTACTTCGGCTTCGAATTAAAATGGAATCATCTAGCGACATATTAACTACGGAAAACATTCTAAATGAAGCCGACAGTGTTATAGAAACTTCTATTTTAACTGTTTGATATGAGTTTCTTTTATCTACTATTCCTATAGGTAATAGTTGAAAGAAAAGCAGATTATGCACCTCGCCTTAAGTAAATTACTTTGTACTCGATGCAATAATCTACTATTAAATCCCGAAAATTGGGTCCGTGTGTTATGTCTTGCGTCCTGATTCAACTGTACACTTACAATGATAACATTACTTCCTCAGCTGCGTTACTACTCAAACTGCCAGCGGTTCAAAGCCTTGATGGCTGTCGCGAAGCAAGAGTCGGTCAACGAGGAGTTCAGGCAGTACGATCACCTCATCCCGAAGCTGAAGGCCCACACCGGCAGGAACTTCACTGAGGACCCTCTGCTGTTCGAGACCCTCTTTGATCTTCTCAGGAGTCAGGTAATTCAGATAGATAAGATAACCTGTTCAGTTGCTCTCAGACGGTTCACATGGCAAAAAGAACATTGAGGCATTCAGAGAATTCTTGACGAGTTTTTTGTAGATTCTTCTTTTGACGGCGAAAGCCCTTGTTGCAACAGTGTTATATTGTGAGCCAATGGTGAATCTTGTTTGACTTTCATATGTGCTTTTTGATAACTGACATTGAAAGAAAATTATTTATTCAAAATCCAAGAAGAACACAAAAGTATTTTATAAACGATCATTCTACCATTTGTAACCTCCTCTTCACATAATTGAATTTGAAAAATATTGAACACTGAGCTATTTAGGCGCTGCTGGTCGCAGTGCACGTGGTTGTGGGTTCGAGTCCTATCGGCGCTAGTTGTGACTTTTTCGTATATTTAATTTTCAGTAATAAAAGTTGCATTGTGAATGCAAATAAGTAAAAATAAAAATTATTTGAATTAAATATTTTTGTTGATGTTCTTTCAAGGAATTGTTATATTTACCAGTCACTATCGTAAGTATCATAAAACATACATTTCAAGTTAAAAGGCATTGCAATATACTCTGCCACTACATCATTAACTTTCTAACAAGTCATTACAGCAAACAGATTTCATGCTCCCACTTAAGTCTTAGTTCATCGATTGTGATTTCAATCAAGTTTGACACAGTTGCCAATTCGTCTCGCTCACCTTTCACTAGACTAAAATCAAGGCTAACCGTTGCTTCCTTTTTACTTTCAGGTCGGCCTAGGTCTAGACATTCCTGAGTGGGCTAAGCCTTTGCTTCCTACTCTGGGTGAGGCGGCGAGACTTGGCTATCGGTTATACTTCAGAACAGACGAGATGAAGAAACTTGGTGGAGGTTTGTATCTTATTAATTCGACTTATTACTTCCTAGCTTACCACCCGCGGATTTGCCCGCATAAACCACACGATATTTAGATTAGGACTTTGGACACTTGGAAAAAATAGAAAATTATTAAAAGGTTTGTTCAGTTTTCATCTACATTACACTACGAGTAATATTATGAGGTGATAATGTTTGTCAGTTTGTACGTTGGAAGTAATTTCTGGTAATACTGAATCGATTTTGAAAATGAATCGGTTAATTAAGAAGGGGAACATGTCATGGCTCGCAAATTTATCAGTAGAAAAAACAAATAAATTTCAAAAAATTTAAAATGTTTCTTTTTCTTACCGTCATGCGTCATGTAAAAACTATTGTACTTACATATTCCGTTTCTTGACTGTTATGTCTGTCTTGCCATAAAAAATCGAACTCCATAAATGTTGCTCAATTAGAAAAGAGGTGACATTTTCCCTTTCCTAATTAACCGATTCAAATTCTATCACCAGTAGCCGACTACATTATCCCTGCGTTATATAGGCTTTATGTTTTATTGATATCCTCACAGGTAAAATTCCAAACGAAAGACTTATGCAAATGGTAAACTAAACGTGGTGTGAGGAATCCATAACGACTATAGAGTATAATAATGTTCAAAGAGTATTGTCCCGTGTGCATAACCTTAGATTTCCCTCTTTAGGTGTCCTCCTCAACGACTTCATGAGCCTAGCATCAGACATCTCCTCTGGCAAGCCCATCACCAAGAGACTCCGCATTTTCTCAGCGCATGACTTCAACATCGGCGCTCTCATGGATGTGACCAGAGTAAAGAGTAACCAGAGCATTCCGGAGTATGGGGCAGTATTCGCTTTGGAGTTGTACAGGTCCAGGACTACTGGGAAATTGAGTGTTATGGTGCGTACATGATAAAATATGTTCTTACTAATCTGACTCAAGAACTTTCTGAGCCTTTAGGGCTTATTACACTTGGCTAAATTCAGCATCTAATTAAGCATACATTGCTTGTTTTGATTGCATCAATTGCTACAAAATATGAGCTCAAAGAAAGCAATGTATGCTTAATTAGATGCTGAATTTAGCCAAGTGTAATAAGCCTTTTTGGCAAGAACTCCAACAGAATATTTTAATTAATGTACCTACTTACCAATTTGAAGTTAACAAAAAGACACCAATATACTGTGAGCATCAGGATAGCGGGTGTACTTCTCAGATTAGCTTAAATTTATTGCAGATATTTAGTACCTTCTGTGTACCTTTACGTACCTCTTCTAAAAATCTGTGTACCTCCGTATTCACTAGATTTAATGAGATGAACTACAATTAGGGGTTAAAGTATCAAATTGCCGTTTTTACTATCGAACAATTTTTTCCCTATAGTTACGTCATCCTAATTTATTGAACGACTAATTTATCTAACTTTACAAAATTCTAAACACGTATTTATGGGCACATTTGTTAAGAGCAAAAAAGTAAAATTTCGCTAAGTTACAACTAATAAAGTACGAAATTCTGGAAACCAAAATAGTGAAATTTGGCACACAGACAGTAGATAGCCTGGATTAAATCATAGGATACTTTTTACCTCGATATCCCCACGGGAACGGGAACCACACGGGTGAAACTGCGGGCGGCCGCTAGTTAATACAGAATATCGGCCTAGAAATGGCTCAACAGAATTTTCCCTTAGAAGTATGCCTTAATGCTACTATGAAACACGATATCTTGAATGAATAAAACGCATTGTTTTAATTATCTTTTAATTTTATTTTAATAGGGGTTCGAAATTCAACTCCATTTTCTGGATATTTTTCTTGAGACTAAAATCGATGACATGGTTCCTAAGAACAAATCTTTGTTTGTCCTATAGTTTCAGATTTGCCCATACTGGTCGTTCTAAATGGGCCACCCTGTATAGTAATATAGTATGTAAGCTAATGCTATTATGACACGGTTCGACCAAATTGATTCACTTTGTTTGAAAGGCGCAGAAATACAGGCGCACATTGACAATGAATGATTCACTTTTACGTTTACATTGTTCAATTTGGTTGCTTCATCTAAATTGAAAGGCAAAAGTGAACCGTGTATTTCCGCTATTAGAAAACCTTGAAAAATTTAAAATGAAGTTGGTATGTATTAGAAAAAGTCGACTTTTTCTAATACTTCATTATAATTTTTTGAAAGAAAGAAAGAATATATGTTTATTTTGTCACAGACGCAAGACGGTACATAACAGAAATACACCTTAAAAAATAACCAAATAAAAAACAAAAGGAAATGCAAAAGAAATGACAATAAATAAAAATATTCACTGTCTCACGGCTGCGCCAAAACAGGTGGCCAATTCAGCATTTAGTCAGGTATCCCTGACGCTGGTTTTCGATTGGCACCTATAGATTTTTTTTGACAACTATGTTTGTCAAGAAGCATACTCATGATGAAATAAGAATAAATGAATATTGTTATTTAAATTAGTCTATAATTAAATATATATTGGTATATTAAAAACAGGTGATTGAAAATAGTGGAAATGATAAAAAAAGGATGCAAAACGGTATGATTTGTGTCAATGGTACGGTACATACATAACGAAACTTATAAAAACAGAATAAAATAAAAAAAATAACAAAAACTAAATGTAAAGAGGCCTAAATAAATGAAAAATTGGCGCTGTAAGGCTCCATCTCACACTGCGCATTAAGCAAATTATGTTTTAAATGTGCTTATAGACGAGATCTGTCTTAAGGGTGGTGGGATGTTATTCCATATCTTAGAGGCGGCATAGCGAAAGGCGCCCATAAATGATGCAGATCTATGCGCAGGCGTGGCCATCTGTTGCGAACACTGCCTTCTATCGTAGAGTCTCCAGCTACCAATCTTGCCAATCTTATCGAATAAATATGATGGCTCCTGGTGTTTAACCACTCCAAACAGAAGACAGGCTAGGTGAAGCTTTCGCCTTGATTTCATTTTAAGGAGTCGACTGTTTAATAATGGCGTGACAGATCCTCTAGCAGGCACGGAGAAACAGAACCGAGCACACGCATTCTTTTTCAATTTCAATTATAAAAGTTGCATTGTCAATGCAAAATAAAAATTATTAGAAAACCTTTTTAATAATAGTATTATTTCAACAGCCAATGTACCTGCCCCAAGCCGGCGAGTCCACCGCCAAGCTCCTCCACTTCCAAGGTTGCGAGTCTGAGGAGTTCTGCAGCTTCGACAAGTTCCAAGAGATGACCAAGGAGTTCCTCCTTCCTGAAAAAGAGTTCTATAGCATCTGTAACATTAGAACTGAGCTATAGTTTGTGAGTGTTGGATCGCGGTGAACAAGAGTACTTATTTCCTTTCTTGTAGGTTTAATTTGATATCGATTTACATTGGTGCGAAAAACAATAATTTCAGAATGTTTCAGAAATTACAGATGAGGGCTAGATTTACACGGAAAATGCATTTTGTGTTGAAATTTTATTAAAAAAAAAAATTTTTGAAATGTCAAAATATTGAGATAAAGGATAATGGGCAAATTTGTATGGTACCTCCCCCTCCAACATACCTTTTATGTGTGTCGACAATTTCTTACGTATCTATAAAGAGATTAATAGCTATATTTAATGTCAAAATCCATGGGGCTTAGTCAAACCGAGAACCTCCTTTTTTGAAGAAGGTTAAAATACCAAAACCTTCTCCTACATGTAACAAAATACTTTCATGAAAACTGCATTAAAATCGGTTCAGCCAAACGCGAGATAATCGCGGACAAACATACATACATATTTACATACATATAATATATACATACAGATCAAACGGAGAAGCTTCTTTTTTTAAGTCGCTTAGAAATGGTAAAAATCAACGAATTTTTTGATTAACGTAGGTGTTATTTTTGTAATCAATAATAATATTAAATTAATATTTTCCCAGAATTCCAATATCGGTTGGTCGAAAATGGGTTTTGGGAACGTTTTGACGCATCGTCCTTTATTGTATTATATTAGTGAGCTCCTCTCAAACCTTAATTTTTAGTTGAATTGATTGTTTAATAAATTACATTTATAAAGATCTGCCGTGACACTGTTTAAAAGTTGATTTTGGACATGTATTGTTTTAACTTAACAGCCACTGTATTCCATTTCGTAATTACTAACGTAATTAAGCTTAATTTTAATAAAATAGATACTATCATAATTAAATCATAAATGGTTGTTTCATCATAATTAAATGGCAGTTTCATCTTATTCGAATGTTGAAACATTTGTAAAAGTGTTGATATTATTTTGTTTTGTTCATTTTTTTTAAGTTTTTAAAGTTATTTTAATTTTAAAACCCCACGTCATTAAAACAATATATTTATGAAGTGATTTTTTATTATTTGCTAAATACAATAGGTTTCAAATTCCGTTTGATTTATGTTTGGGCGATTTGACAAATCCGAAACTACGGCTAACCCCGCTCCTTGCACTCGATGCTGTCTGGAGAGTGAAAGGGACGGGTATAACGAAGTTTCGAGTTTTGGGTTTCAGAGTAGGCCCTCAGAGTACGCCCTCAAGCTTGGAATTCGAGTCGAATTTTGCTGAATTTATACGATTGCCATATCAAATAATTATTTGCCATTTGTGTAACAGAACCTACTTACAACGTAAATAAAAATAAAAAAAAAACTGTGATAATTTTATTTTTAATTAAAGTAAGTTGTTAAGAAAGTTTTAAAACTAATAAATATTCCGATAACTTTAAATTGTCTTTTTTATTACTTAAGTAAGTACCTACTCTAAATTATTAAAAAACCCCTTTTCAAAAAAAACGGGCACTTGTTTAGTTTCATACAAACATTATGCTCACTTCTTTAAAATTTAAATGAGCATGAAGTGAACATTATTTAGATTTCAGTGTCAAACTGTTGGATAAATTAATGTTTGATATTACGATTATCATTATGTGACGACGCAGCCTAGCCGAAAGCTTGAAATAGGCTCAAGACGACACTCTGGGAATGCGAGTCGAATTTAGGTAGATTCTCGCTCGTATGAGGAATGTGATGGTTCTTGTGGCTAGACAACTAGAGGTACTTACCCGACTGATCTGATTGTCTGCGCCACCGTATCCTTTAACCTCAGGAGTGGTAGTCTCTTGGGACCTCTCGTGGTGGCTGAAGAAGGAAGGCGCCACCTCGTGTTCCTCCACAAAGTGGGTGCAGCTGGTATTTGCTTACGGGATTTTGTTTGCACACGATTGTAACGTTTCAACACTTTAATTAGAATAGTTCTATGAATGATCACTCGGATTTCCTTCGATTATAAAGTTTTCACACGCCCGATACAGAGCGAAGCGCGCCGGTCTTCCTCACTTTTTCGCCATATTGGCCGACCAGACAGGTATGCTCTTTCGAGCCCTCTGATTGGCTAATCCACTAGAACCATATCGAACGGGCGGGAATATAGAATTTGAATTTAGATTGATTTTATTTGAACGGTTAGTGAACATACCGCCCACCAAAATACAGCTGGTATTTTCCGGTTGGTTAAGTGGAATTGATACATAAACTGAAGTAGAATTGATACATAAAATGATACATTAAAGTTATATTAACGACTAACGACTACTAGTTTTGCTTAAAATACTAGATACATAACTAAAATATATAATTAGAACAGTAGATTAGTTGGTACTGGGTTCTATGGGAAGAGGACACAGCTTGACTAATGGACGCTTTATTAAGCTGTCTCTAGTTTGAATAGTTGCCACGCGGACGATGCCGTCGAGGCCCGGGTGTAAATCGGTAACTCTTCCCAAAGACCAGTGCAATGGGGGTCGATTGTCATCTTTGATGATGACGATAGAATTGATTGATAATGGTTTTGAAGCCTTTGTCCACTTTGCACGTTGCGTTAGGGAATGTAGATATTCGTTTTTCCAGCGAAGCCAAAAGTTTTGTACAAACGATTGGATAAGCTGCCAACGGCTAAGACGATATAGTTTGATATTAGAATAATCCGCGTCAGGCACAGCTGTTAAGGGTTCCAAGGTCAAGAAGTGACCTGGAGTTAGCACATTTAAATCGTTTGGATCTGCACTCAACGGATACAACGGTCGCGAGTTTAAAACAGCTTCGATTTGAATAAATAACGTACAAAAGCTCTTCGAACGTTAGCACTTGATTGCCTACAATGCGATAAAGGTGAGTTTTCGCAGCTTTGATTTGTATTTCCCATACGCCTCCAAAATGAGGTGCAGAGGGTGGGTTGAAATCGAATTGAATGGATTGAGTTTGCGAAGCCTCCGCTAGAGATGATAGGTAGTTACTGGCACCGATAAAGTTTGTCCCACAATCAGCATGGATTACATTACACCGACCGCGCCGACCAACGAATCTGCGCAATGCTGCGATAAAACCTTCGGTAGAGAGAGTCGACACGACCTCAAGGTGGACTGCTTTAGTAGCTAGGCACACGAAAAGACACAGATAGGCCTTCTCAATTTTGGCACCGCGATGATGGCTAACTTTGATGCGAAATGGTCCACCGAAGTCTACACCGACCACCGAAAAGGGCTTGACTTGATTAACACGATAGGATGGTAGATCACCCATATACGGTTGTAGCGGCTTGGGATTGGTCCAGTAACAACGTATGCATTTTGACAAACACTGGCGAATAGCTCGTTTTGCTGACAATACCCAAAATCGTTGTAGAATAAGATAATGAGTCGTATTCTGACCAGTATGGCAATGCTGACGATGAACGGATTCGATTAGTTTTGACGTAAAGGGATGCGAGCAGGGTAAGAGTGCGGGATGTTTTTGTTCGTATTCAATCCCAGCGTGGGAGATCCGACCGCCCACCCTGAGGATACCCTCGTCGTCCAGAAATGGATTAAGCTTTCGAAAATGTTTGGGCAATTGTTTTTTAGATTTGAGTTGTTGAATAACTTCAGCGAACTCAGTCGATTGAACATGTTTAACGATTAATATTAACGATTTATAATTTTCGATATCAGTGGGGATCGCACTGAGATTACGATTCCTTGCATTGGGAAGCAATCGCCGCATATAAGAAACAATACGAATTATTTTATCAATTGAAGAATACCGCTTCAACAGATGATCGATTGGTGATAACGATAGGTTCGCTGCGTTGTTATCAGTAATTAACACGACTGGTCGACGCTCTTCAGCGCACACCAACTCTTTCACGTCGGTAGAAACAGAAGATATTGAATAATTTGGCCACTGATCGGGTGATTTTGACAACCAAGTTGGTCCTGACCACCACAATGAATTGTGAAGTAGGTCACGTGGCAGTTGCCCTCGTGAGCACACGTCAGCGGGGTTATCCGCGGATGCGACGTGGTGCCACGATTCCACCGGAACGGTATCTTGGATGAGACTAACCCGATTGGCTACAAAAGTGTTCCAACGCGAAGAATGCGAACGAAGCCATGACAGAACTACCGTCGAGTCAGACCACAAATGAATCGAATCAATGGATAGATTTAGGTTATAGATGTCAAGAATGAATTTAACGAGGTTAGCGAGAACCACCGCAGCACTCAGCTCCAAGCGTGGTAACGAAAGTTTCTTGATGGGCGCAACCCGTGCTTTAGCGCATAGCGGTATGATTCGGACTGACCCGTCATTCAGTAGGATGCGTACATAAAGTATTGCCCCGTAAGCGAGTTCGGAACTGTCACAAAATCCGTGCAGTTCGTACGCTTGTACGGATGGCGATGTGAGGCAACGTGATACTCTCACCTCCTGTAGCACTGGTAGTTGATCACAAAAGGTCCTCCAGACTTTGGCGATCTCCTCGGGCGGGTCTTCATCCCACGAGACACCAAGGAGCCAAAGCTGTTGGAGCAAGGTTTTAGCCTTAATAGTGACAGGCGATAGAAAGCCTAAAGGGTCGAAAACCTTTGCGATCTCGCTTAGTATGTTTCTCTTTGTACAAGAGCGATTAGATGGTTTGACATCGAACAGAAACGCATCGGATGCTGGATCCCATTTGAGCCCAAGCACTTTGATAGTAGATGGTTGATCATCTGAGAATGTTTTAGGATCAAGAAGACACTCCTCCTTTGAAAGATTTGACAACAGCCGAGGTTCGTTACTGGCCCATTTTCGTAGTTCAAAATGGCCAAGTTTAAGTAAATTAATGATCTGTGACTTAGCCTCTAGCGCCAAGTCTAGAGTAGCACAGCCGGATGTGACGTCATCAACGTAGATTGCCGTTGTCAGTATTTGCTTAGCTAGAGGAAAGGCGGCACCTTCATCCTCAGCCAACTGTTGAATGGTTCTGCAAGCTAAATACGGTGCCGATGAAACACCATATGTGACGGTTTTCAATCTGAATTCTTGCAAAGTTTGATTTGGTCCGGTTCTCCAAAGAATTCTTTGATAATCGCGTTGATCATCCGCGACAAGAATTTGCCTATACATCTGACGTATGTCAGCAATAAAGACAATAGCGTGTAAACGAAAGCGAAGAAGCACGGCCATGATATTGGATTGAAGTTTAGGTCCCGTTAGCAACGTATCATTTAAAGGATCACCGCTCAGCGATGATATGAGATAATGAAATTTCTCAATATCTTTAAGATCAGGGCATTCGTGAATAAGTGCGTTGTACGTATCAATAAACTCAGGCCATTGTTTAATATTACCGCAAAATGAAGGTAACTTAATTCGAGGTAATTTTACATGAGAGAATGATGATGATGACGGTTGAGAAGTAATATTAGATTGATAATTAGTTTCACATAAGTTTGTATTTGGTTTATTTAAACTACGATAAATAGATAAAACTTTAAAATAAGTATCATCAAAACGAGTTCGAATTTCATCATCATCATCACCTTGACCATCATCAGTCGTCTCCAAAAGATCGATAATTGCGAAATGCGCGCTCTCAAAATCCGATATATATTTATCGAGTTGATCGCAATATGAAAAAAATAGATCTTGTTGACTATCATCGGTACGCGCTAATTCACCGACATCGAATGCCTTCACCAAACGATTTAATGCTAAGGTACGTTTTCTACGCAATACGGGTAAATCAGTTACTGTATAATATTGAGAATGTGTTTGTTTTGATTTAGTTCTGCTCGCCGAACTAAGCTTACGCATTGTCCGTTTTGGATTAAACGACATTTTCGTATAACAATTAAAACCACACCGCTAGAATAAAGTTAATAAGTTAAATAGAATGTTTACGTATCTATCTATAGCTGTAGTTCAACTACGGATAGCCGGTTATAGCTAATTATTAAGAAATTGCACATGTAAACAACTGGCGGCCGTAGCGGTGAGTCAGCTGTTTGCTACGATCTCACACAGTACGGCTACGTACGAAATAACTGAATAGATTGAAAAGATGACACTAACTTGTTTACGATTACGAACGTTAGACTTAGATTGAACATAAATCACTACAGCCGATTGGATATCATATGAACACCGAATTGAATAGAATAGATTGTTCATACAATGATCTGAAGCGAAATATAATCACCGCATACGAATTATTAGTTGAATAATAAACAAATTACGTGTTATCTGTGCAGCAATGTTTACGTTATGGCGTGCGAATGAGTTACGATTTGATTGAACGAATGGAAAATGGAACTGTGATCGCGATGGCGAATAACAGTTTATGATGAGTGAGTGACCGGTTATATGAACTGTTTTACCGACAAACCTAACGCAATGCAAACTGGCGAAACGCTTTAAATTGTTGCTTGTTGCTTTCAATCCTACCTTCTTTCAAAAGAAAAAATGAAAGTCGCGTATGAAATGACGAATTATTGCGAAAATATGATTATATTTATAAGCGTCAGGTTAGAAATCACTGTTAAACGTTAAGATTATGCGTATTTATGTTGAAATAACGAAATTAGCGATAATTGATACGAAAAATACCAGCTATATGTCGAGATTTTAAAAACAAATTATGAGTTTAAAGGCGATATCCCGGGTTTCGGCACCAAAAAGATGTGACGACGCAGCCTAGCCGAAAGCTTGAAATAGGCTCAAGACGACACTCTGGGAATGCGAGTCGAATTTAGGTAGATTCTCGCTCGTATGAGGAATGTGATGGTTCTTGTGGCTAGACAACTAGAGGTACTTACCCGACTGATCTGATTGTCTGCGCCACCGTATCCTTTAACCTCAGGAGTGGTAGTCTCTTGGGACCTCTCGTGGTGGCTGAAGAAGGAAGGCGCCACCTCGTGTTCCTCCACAAAGTGGGTGCAGCTGGTATTTGCTTACGGGATTTTGTTTGCACACGATTGTAACGTTTCAACACTTTAATTAGAATAGTTCTATGAATGATCACTCGGATTTCCTTCGATTATAAAGTTTTCACACGCCCGATACAGAGCGAAGCGCGCCGGTCTTCCTCACTTTTTCGCCATATTGGCCGACCAGACAGGTATGCTCTTTCGAGCCCTCTGATTGGCTAATCCACTAGAACCATATCGAACGGGCGGGAATATAGAATTTGAATTTAGATTGATTTTATTTGAACGGTTAGTGAACACATTATTAGAAACAACTTAGAAAAACTCTTTTAGGTTCGTAAACTTCCAAAAATTTTAACTATTATTGAGTTTCATAGAACTATGTATGAAACGTGAACAAACTTTCAATCTTTTTCCGCTTTGGTGAAATGGGGAAGTGTTTTTCCTTATTTGAGGCTTTTATTCGAAATATGAGTCATTTTAATTTTTAATGACTGTGATAGTGTAGACTCTACACTCGTTATTTCTCTACACTGTAGATAAATAACGAGTAGATGGCTTGCAATAGAGACGTCAAGAAGTGAGCTTAATAAATAAATAAATTAGCCTTTTATTTCTTGTTTGTACATAATGAAAGTATCTATAAAAATATGTGAAGTTTCATTGGTTAGTTATATATTTTAATTAAAATAAAGTTTGTTAGATTTTTTTTTAAAGTATACTTACATAAAAAGGATATTGTTTTTGTGGATGTTTGTGTTTGTATGAACATAAAGCAAGTGGCGCAAGTGCCCGTTTTTATTGCAACCGAGTGTATTTGATTTAATGACCGTCCATACATAGGTATTACCCGTATTACGTCGTGGCCAGATCGTGAAATTGATCATTTCATGATGTTGTCAAACATCATGAATTGTCTGGTTTTCATGATGAAATAGCAATGCGTTTATCTCAAATTTACCCGCGTGGTACCAGTTTCCGTGCGAACATCGGGATAAAATATAGCCTATGTCACCAGGGAAGAATGTAGCCTTCTAATGGTTAAAGAATTTTTTGAATCGGTCCAGTAGTTTTTGAACCTATTCGATACAAACAAACAAATAAACAATTAAATATTTCCTCTTTATAATACTAGTAGGTATAGATACTTATAGAAAAATATAGCCTATGTCACTCGGAAGGATGTAGCTTTAGAATTTTATAAGTCGGTCCTATTCATCCACCAATCCTATCATACCTAATTTAGGGCAGAAGAAATGTCTGCTTGCAATTCTTTAGTCACCAATCAACGCACGATAGTAACTATATGTATATGATTTTACATAAGTAGGTAGGTACATATGCGATGCGATGACTCGTACACAGTGCATTCAGTAGTAGTCAATATTTTATTTAGTAATCTGAGGTAAAAGTCCCATTGTGGAGGACGGGAGGGTTCAATGTGGCAATCTCCACATTAAAAGTTGTTAGACGAAAATAAATAAAAAAAAAACCACATCAAAAAAGTAAGAAATAATCCCTCACCAAATAAATAACGTAAGTACTTTGAAGTCGGGCGGGTTTTAACAAAAACAACAAAAAATTGTACGTTTCACGCCCGACTTCAAAGTAGTTACGTTATTTATTTGGTGAGGGATTATTTTTTACTTTTTTGATGTGGTTTTTTTGAAGGCGGTTTTATTTTTTTATAAAAATAATTTTTATTTCACTCTTTTTAGTGCATCGTGCAGGCAATTTACGTGTTTTCTGGTAAATAGGTATGTGATCAAACTGAAAATCTCCTTTTTCGAAGTCGGTTAAAATACCTTGAGGTATCCCCTTTTTAACATAACAAGAATCATCTAAATCGGTTTATAAACAGAGGAGTTACGCCTAAAGATACGTATTAAACTCACATAAAGTGGTAACGAAAACGACAGTATTTTCAAGATTTCCTGAAAACTACTGAACCGATTTCAAAATTTCAAAAAATGGGACCAACTTGGAAACCAACCTGATGTAATAACGTTTGAACCATTTCAATCGGTTCAGCCGTCTTCGAGTAATCGGTGGACATACACAAAAAAAAAAAAACATTCATACAGACGAATAGAGAACCTTCTCCTTTTTGATTTAGAAGTCGGTTAATAAAAAATGTTGATGACAATCATCAAGACACGGGTTTACCGACAAAATTGGTAAACGCTAAACCCGTAACATGATATCGACTTACATTACCTAATCCTACCAGGTACGTGATACTTGACAAGACTTGCGTCTGAATGGCTAATTCTCATGACGGGGGTCCGTTCCGTCATAACGGCACCCTCGTCACGACTTGTACGGACCATTGTCAAGTCTGATGGCTGGATAACCATCCAAATAAAATTGTCCGCGGATGAAAATTCTTTTCAAAGATTTTCACACTTCCTTACCGGGTAATTGTGGGGAATTTTAGATTGTGATGGAGCTTTTTATGTGCTTGTGATTAATGCGAGGTTTGGTCGTTCATTATATTTGCTATTCTATTGTTTTTAAATGACACCAAATAAATAATAATAGTAATAATAAGTATACGAAAAGCTTAGGTGGTCGTCCAGTACTAGATCCTGTCGTCTCGCTGTTTTCCCACACAGAACTACTGCCTATAAAGGTTGTTTCAAGTACGCCGCCACGAAAATTTGGAATAACATTCCTCCACCCTTGCGCAATCTTACTTCAGTCTATAGTTTTAAACGTAAAGTTAAATATCATCTTCTCGAAATGCAAATCGGCGGCGTTAGGTAGTGATTTTATATATTATAACATTTATAAATGTATATATTATTACATCAATGAATATTATTAATTTTGACAACTTTCTTCAACAACAAGTGATGGATGCATGATGTATGTCAAACTGAAAGCGATTGCGATGGATGTTGAGTTAGACAATTACCCCCCAGCTTTGCTTTATCAATGGTGGTGACTTTTTACCGTCACAATCTTTCCTTTACTTACAGAATAGCATTGCCAATGCATAAACATAATTTAAAATCTTAATTTACTGGCTGTTTCATCTTAATTGTTGGTTAAACATTTGTAAAAATGTTTAATGTGAGGGTTTACTTAATTTATAATGAAGCAACGCTGGCCTACAGCGTATTGCATAAAAATACATTCAAACGGGTATGTATCATAATAACTATGGTCGTTTCGACTATGGTCGAAATAACTACGGTCAAAAGACCTACTGTTCAAAATAACTATTGGTCGTTACACCTATTTTTAAAATAACTAATGTACGAAATCACTACTGGTCATCTCACCTACGAACAACTCACCTACGGTTGATTGAACTACTAGTCATTTCACCTACGGTCATTTCACCTACACGGTTTATTAAGTTTAAAAATAGTGACTCATGTACTGAAACAAATATCATGAAATTTTAAAGATATTAAGATTTACCGAATTAAACTTTTAACCAACACAATTTCATACACACAAAACACCGTTTTCCTTAACAATTAAAACCAATTATTTAACACTTTTCGTAAACTAAACATTAATTGAACTTTGATTATGGCGGTGAAACAATAATTGTTACAATTTTCAATTAATAATTTGTTAAATTATGTTTTCCTCAATTTAATAATATATTCGACTAGCTGTGCAACGCGGGTTTACCTTCAAAGTTTATGTAAGTATAATGAAAATTACAAAACTGATCATACTATCATACTACATACAGGTACTACTTATAAGAATAGGGGCCACTGGGCCTCTAGGAAATCTTAAACTCCCAAAATTTTTTAATACCAGTATGTCCCTTAGCAAGGAAGTCAAGTATCTAGGAGTGATACTAGACAACAAACTCATCTGGAATATAGGTACATCTCGAAAGTAGACTAAACAAAGCCACAATCATCTTCTGCCAATGTAAAGAAGAATGTAAAAGACTACTCGGTAAAAGTTGGGGACTATCACCGAAAATAACGATGTAGCTGTATAAAACTGTTTACGTCCCATAATCACATACGGAGCCGCTGCCTGGTGGTCCAAAACGGAGCAAAGCACCGTCATCAACAAACTGCAGAAATTCCAAAGATTGGCATGCTCTGCGACAACCGGCTGCATGCGAACCACCCCCACAGCCGCGCTAGAAGTAGCCCTGGATCTAACACCCTTGGATCTGTTTATAAAACAGGAAGCCTCCATGGCTGCTATAAGGCTTAAACACCTGGGTCTGTGGTACAATCGAGAGGGTCCTCACTCCACATTGTGGAATGATTTAGTGAAACATGATTACATGAGTCACTAATCGCTGCCCCATGCAATAGGATAGGATTCCCAAGCAATACATTTTCGAAAAGAAATACCAAAATACAGTTATTTGAAAGTGACCGAGATTACTCTGGCATACATGAAGTCCGAATCTATACGGACGGCTCCAAGATGAGGACCGGAACTGGAGCTGGAGTATTCTCATAAGATCTAAATATCAAAATATCCTTAGCGCTGGGCCAAACACAGTTCGATATTTCAATTCGAATGTGTTGCAATAATAAATGCCGCTACCACGGCCCTGTCCAGAGGTATGAAGGAACTAAACATTCGCAAACTGACCGACAGCATGGCCGTCCTAACAGCATTGGAGGCCAACACGATCAACTCCAGTATCGTCTACGAATGCCACAAATTTTAGGATCGTCTAGCATCCAACAACGGAGTAATCCTGCAATGGATTAAAGGGCATAGTGGATCACACGGGAATGACGCCGCCGATGAGCTGGCTAGAATGGGATCTTATCTTCCACAATAGTGGCAGGACCTATACCCATTCTGCCACTGCCATACAGCCAACTGCGCTCATGGATAAGGCAACGACCTCGTGCTGCACATAATACTCGTTGGGTAGCTCTAACCAGCTGTAGACAGTCTAAAGGTCATAGCCCATTTATACCGCACCGCTCCCACCCAACCAATGTAAGAGCAGTCAAATATGGACTTCATGGCGTGCTCTGTAGACGCACTTTAGCTTGCGGCAGGCTCGCTTACCGCGCGCTGTCCGCGCGCTGTCTGCTATGGTATATTGTTATTGTAAAGTGCATCTACAGTGAACGATATTAAGTCCATAATATTTGGCTGCTCATAGTTTGGTTGGGTCGGAGTGCAGTATAAGGTGCAGTATAAGTGGCCTATGACCTTTAGACGGCGATGACTGCAATCTCGCCGCGTTTGACCTGCAGGCTGCTCAGCCTTAATCGTCCAGACCTCCAGATATTTGTTGGTACACTTACAGGTCACCTAACCTTAAACCGACAACTATTTATTATGAATGCGACAGACAGTCCTCTATGTAGAGGATGCCTAAACGCAGAGGAAACAGCCGCCCACGTGATCCTGGAGTGCGTGGGATTGGCCGCACAGCGAAGAGAAATCCTCACAGAGGTGAGGTTGCTCCTAGAAGCCTGTGAACGCCCCAGGAGGCTTCTGCGCCTCTGGAAGGAGCAAGGATGGCTCGACTAGCCATGTTCACGCATAACGGACCAAATTTGAGTCTAAATGCGGAAAAAAAAAAGTGTCAATACTACAGGGGCCACTGGGCTTTATTCATACAAACGTGCTCACTTTAGCGTCTCTTCTTATATGAGTAACTTTTTGCATCTCAGCAATGATTGTTACGTCAATAGAGAGACCAAACAAATTATCAAATTTCATTTTCAAAAATTGCCAAATACCGCTCAATTTTCTCAAAAAGGAAAAACAATAAACCGAACTCCACGCTCCATATATCGTTATATGGCACATGAAGCACTTATTGTTTTTCCTCTTTGAGAAAATTCAAAAATTCTAAATTGAAAATTATATAGGTTAAATAAATACGTTTGTTAAATTAAGCATTCGACATCCTCATACGTAAGGCTAAAAAGCCAATCATATAAAAGACTCTTTAGGCTACTGACTCGTGGGCAGATGGGGCGAACGGGAGAAGGCACCACTACCAACTAAACTGATCTCGAAGACCTGCGCCTTCCCCGAGCCTGTGGGTATATGTGTTAGCACGCTCCACATGACCCGGGGAGAGTGGCCAATTAGGGCTCCACCCTACAAGGGAACAGGGCCTTACTGCGCCCCCTCTTGCGACTAGGGGAGATCGAGACGCGCACGTTGGCGTCTCGTTCTCCCCGGTCGCGCAGGTCGGAGTTGGCTCGCTGCGACGTCCGCCTCGCGAACTCTCCCCGGCCTCCTTCTGCGAGATGACATCCTCGCAGAAGGAGACCACAGCCTGCCATCCCCCCTCGATTCGCAGCATCGCAACTGTGATATTTGGAAACGAGAGGTCCGGCCCAGCCACAGCGACCGACTCCTGGCGCTGCACCGCCCACGCCGAGTACTCCATTAGGGTGTGGCGAGCATTGTCCTGTGGCGCACCACAATGGTGGCACGCTTGGGACTTCTCCCTCTGAATCTGGCACAGGAACCTATCGACGCATCCATGTCTAGAAAGTACGATAGGTCGATAGGCCAGGGTGCTGTGGGCTCTCGACCTCCACTCCCTAAGAACGGGGAGGATCGCCTCCACGGTCTTGTGACCGGCGTTTGGTGTCTGCAGCTGGCGCTCCCAGTCGGCTTTCATCCGCGGCACGCTTTGCCACGACCCACTCTGTGCCTCAAGCACCCACGGAGGGGTGCCAGCAAGGGCGCAAGATGCCGCCCACGATACTGTGCGATAGCCTCGGATCATGCGGGAAGCAACGACCCGCTGAGGACGCCGGCGCCGAAAGGCTACCTTGTTTGTCTCAGGCACGTAACATCCTAGACTGCATCCTGTTAGCTAAACAAGAGGGCGGTCAAATACCTACCCGGTTTCTAATAAAAAATAAAAAAAGGCGTAAACGTCAGGCCAATCAACCACAGAGCAAGGCGAGGCAAGGGATTATATGGAATAGATTCCTTGACCTAATTGTTTTGGGGTCTCGGAATGAGTTGTTTTGTCATCGCGGCTAAGTAGGGATATGAACGACCGAGTGAGATTATTTTCCTTATTTCCTGCAGCAAAACTAGGAACTTGCTAGTAAGTGGTTACGGGTTACGACCCGTATTTTTTTGTAATTGATATTGTAAACACTTGTGAGAAAATGTTTATTTAGGTATCAGTGGTAAAATATATGTAATCCTTCATGAAAATATTAATAATGTTACTTAACGACAGCTTATTGTTAACATAGGACTTAAACTGTAGTTATGTTCAAAAGCTGTCAATATGCTGTCAAACTTGTATTGAATTTCAGTTCCATAAAACCGAAAGAGGCGCTGTCTAAGTTTTAACTCGAGTCTATGAAAAAGAATATGTGCATCATTCATACAAAGAAATATAGTACATACTTACATAACAGAAAATTTTATTTTACATAAATAATAATTCTCAAAATTTCTTATGATAATTTCTGCAATTATGATCAAACGATATTGCCATTACAATCCATATCTTCAATGTTATGAATTAAACAATACTTATTTTGCTTGGAATGGAACCCCTGCTTTAATCTTTTATAATTCTCGTTCCCGGGACTCGAATTATGAAAGCGATATTTTTATTTTTGTCAGAAATATTAAAGCCATAAGATTAAATCTCGTCTTTTACAGGCCGTTTTCGACGCTTTGCACACTGTCTTGTTATCCTCTCTTTAGGGTGACACATCCCTATTTACATAACACCCGAAAAATGTAGATTTTCAGCAAATTTATCCCTTTGTCTACGTAATTCAGGCAATTTCCTTGACAGACATGAAAATGCGTTGTATTCCTGTTTACGATTGAGTCGTTTGTCCTGAGGAAAACTACACAATTGCTTCCTTGCTTTTTTTAATTTAAATCCCTACTAATATTATAAATCTGAAAGTGTGTTTGTTTGTAGGTACGTCTTTAACGTCAAAATGGAGCAAAATGGAACATTGATGTGGTGTGGAGATCGTATGGGAACTGGAGAGTCACATAGGTAGTACCTTGTACTTACACGTGTAGAGTAGTCTATTGGTAAAGGTGCAAGGTGTTTTACTGTCTTGCTAAATGCAGGTATTGTGCACTGATATGTTCGTGGTGTGCATGTGCAATTTTTTGCGGGCGGGCAATTTTTTTCGAATCAGGCGCCATTTAAGCTTGCAATGTAATGGAGAAAATACAGTGACTTGCTGTTGCCCGCGACTTCTGCCGCGTCATGCCAAGAATTAAAATATGAGAAGACAAATTGTAATTTTTAGTTAAGTACCTACTCTTTTGTGTTTTATTTTGTTAAGTTTAATTTATTGTGTAGGTAGGTAAAGTTTAGTTAATATAGGAAAAATGTGATAGTAAAAAACCACGAGCCCTATAAGTAGCTTCCAGGCGGGATTCGAACCCGCGCCTCCGGGAATCCGGCCCGATGCTCTGACCAACTAAGCTACCGAAAGGCTTACACGACTCGTCGAATTTTGCTATCACTTGTTACGCTGTAGGCCAGCGTTGCTTTATCAATGTGAGGAAACCCTCTCATCCGAAAGAAACATTTTTACAAATGTTTAACAATCGATTAAGATGAAACAGCCATATTGAGATTTTATATTATTTTTATGCATTTACAATGCAATTTTGAAAGTATAGGAAAAATGTGATAGTAAAAAACCACGAGCCCTATAAGTAGCTTCCAGGCGGGATTCGAACCCGCGCCTCCGGGAATCCGGCCCGATGCTCTGACCAACTAAGCTACCGAAAGGCTTACACGACTCGTCGAATTTTGCTATCACTTGTTACGCTGTAGGCCAGCGTTGCTTTATCAATGTGAGGAAACCCTCGCATCCGAAAGAAACATTTTTACAAATGTTTAACAATCGATTAAGATGAAACAGCCATATTGAGATTTTATATTATTTTTATGCATTTACAATGCAATTTTGAAAGTATAGGAAAAATGTGATAGTAAAAAACCACGAGCTCTATAAGTAGCTTCCAGGCGGGATTCGAACCGGCGCCTCCGGGAATCCGGCCCGATGCTCTGACCAACTAAGCTACCGAAAGGCTTACACGACTCGTCGAATTTTGCTATCACTTGTTACGCTGTAGGCCAGCGTTGCTTTATCAATGTGAGGAAACCCTCGCATCCGAAAGAA
Organism: Crambus lathoniellus; assembly: GCA_949710035.1. Lineage (NCBI taxonomy): Eukaryota > Metazoa > Arthropoda > Insecta > Lepidoptera > Crambidae > Crambus > Crambus lathoniellus. Next base: position 4,679,665 of record OX453312.1, read on the forward strand.
TGGAAGCTACTTATAGGGCTCGTGGTTTTTTACTATCACATTTTTCCTATACTTTCAAAATTGCATTGTAAATGCATAAAAATAATATAAAATCTCAAGTTTAGTTAAGTTCTAAATAATTATTATGATAAACTAGCTTCCCGCCCGCGGCTTCGCCCGCGTGGACTACATGACGTTATCCTGCGGGAACGTGATATTTTTCCGGGATAAGAAGTAACCTATGTGCCTCTCCAGGCTACAAAGGATCTATGTCCCAAATTTCAGCCAAATCCGTTCAGCCGTTTTGGCGTGATTGAGTAACAAACATCCAAACATCTAAACTTTCACATTTATAATTTATATAATATTATATATATAGCCTTCCGCCCGCGGCTTCGCCCGCGTGTACTACACGACGTTATCCCGCGGGAAGGTGATATTTTTCAGGAATAAAAAGTAGCCTATGTCCTTTCTCAGGCTCTAGACTATCGCTGTACCAATTTTTATTCTAATCGGTTCAGTAGTTTAGGCGTGATTGTGTAACACACAGACATTTTCGCATCACTACATAGTATAAAACAAAGTCGCTTTCTCTTTCCCTATGTCCCTTTGTATGCTTAAATCTTTGAAACTACGCAACGGATTTTGATGCGTTTTTTTTTAATAGATAGAGTGATTCAAGAGGAAGGTTTATATGTACTTTTTATCCCGATATTCCCACGGGAACGGGAACCACGCGGGTGAAACCGCGGGCGGCCGCTAGTTTATAATATAAGTAAGGATATAGTAGGATGTAAAAATGTTAGATTAAACATTTACAAAATATTAACAGATTATGTAGAAAAATGTTAGTCCTAAAATGCAAGTAACTAAGTAAGATAAGATAAAAGATAAGATAAAAATATTCTTTATTCACTTAGACATAATAAATATGTACTTATGAATCGTCAATATTTTCCTACCACCCATTCAAGACTTTTTTAACTGACAAGAAGTTAGTAGGTAAGTACTTAAAATAAATAGTTTTTAAGTAATTTGTAGTGCCCCAATGGGGTTCTTGTTTGGTACTAGTATTAATTTTAAGACCAAAATGTGTATGTATTAGAAAAAGATAGCAAATAAAGATATGAATATGAATATGAAAATGTATAGATAATATTCAAACATATTTTAAACATCCATCTGGTTCGGAGATAGATAAGAAATAAAATTTCTAATAAGCACTTGTAATCTGTGTACGAAGATATACCTAACATTTAAAATCTTACGTAATTATCAGTAGAAGACAAATAATAACACCCAGCCGCAAAACAAACTCAAATTAATTATCACTTGTTCAGTGCCGTAAATAGCCTTTTATCTGCGCCCTATTCGAGTTTCAATTTTTTTTAGCGCCTTTGTTTTTTTTTTATATTATAGGTACCTACCCTAGAGCAGTGCTATGTATAGGCCTACTTTATTTCATTCAGGGTAATAAAATAAAGCACAAGGAACTTGTTGTTGGTGGACCAATTATCTAATACTTTGGATGAAAAATCTACTTTTTTAGAGAACTGATGTGGGCAAACAAACAGAAGAGCCGTCAGAATTTAATAGACGTTTTTGATGATACTGGCATGTAGGTACGTATGTGTTGGAATTGGAATTGAGCACTAGGGGCGCAGCGGGAACCTATCAGGAGGAAACCAAAAAATAATAGTCCTGCCTGCGGTCTGGTCATTTAATTCTTGCGCCCCCCAGAGTCTACGCCCTGTGCCTCGGCACCGGTGGCACCGCCCTATTCACGGTACTGCACTTGTTGTCTCGGACGAGGATCGAACTCACGACCCCTGGTATAGTACCTAACTATTCAAAGTCAAAGTCAAATTTGTTTATTCAATTTAGATTGTTACAATACTTGTGAACGTCATAGAAGCTACGCGGCGTAACTTCGCCGTAGAGTTTGCGAATCGGTGGCGTAACCTAAAGAACCGGCAAGAAACTCTTCAAGGGTTTTTTTTCTCCCTGTTCTATTTTATACAGAGTCGTCAAATTGAAAAATGACCTTTTCACTTCTCATGCTCGTAAAGTTCGTGTTTATGTTGGGTATAGGCTGCATAAAATCGCTTTTTATGCTCTAGTGCATAAAGTAAAATCTTCGTCTAAGTCTCAGACTCTAAGACAAAGGTGGTCAGGTAAACAGTCACACTTGCAATTAAACTTCGTTAAATAAACTTGTTATTTCATTCTGTTTTTTCAATTTTGTACATAATCCATGTTAAATTACTAAATTAATAAAACTAGGCAAAATTAATGAGTTTTCTAAGAAATAAGTATTTCAAGAGAATTGTGGACTACGATCATGCTAAAATGCTGCCAAGGCCACGTATAAAAAAAAAGAAAAAGAATGTCTATCCGCCATTATGGCGACGTCTTTATTTTTTCTTTTTTGCAATATTGCTATTTATTTTTCCCACATTCGAAGTGAAAAGCAGATTGTATAACTCGTACATAAAACCCATTTTACCCTCGACTTGACTATTCACGGATATAATACGTCTCGGGTAAAATGATACGTTTTATGCACTTGTTGTACAATCTACTATAACATACTATGAGGGTCAGTGCCCGTAGTGTAAGTTTTTATGTCAAAAAACGCAAACTATTTCGATTGCGTATTTATGTCAATTTGTATGAAAACTGTATTAGCGCCTCTAGCGGCGAGTAGCGCGCTTATATAGTTTTCATACAAATTGACATTAATACGCATTCGAAATAGTTTGCGTTTGCTTGACATAAAAACTTACACTCGGGGTACAGTTTCCATCACATTTCGGAACTAATGCGCCAACACAAGTTAACGTGTCCATTCACTTAAATGAAGGCAATATAACATGCCTGCAACATTGCTATTTAAAATGTGTAGGCGCATTAATTTTTTTATTACTCGATCGATACACAAAAGCTCAAATCCACGCAAAATAGATAGAAGGTAAAGAGGCCTTTGCGCTGCAGTGGGGCGATTAAAGGCTCAAACAAACTGAGCTTATGAGAAAGAAAGAAAGATGTATGTGTTACAGTCAAATCAAAACCCTTAACCAGTCAAAACCTTATTGACCGGTAAAATATGGTTAAGGCGAGGAATCCCGACAGAAATAGGCACGCTAACGCTTGCTCGGCCGCGCTCGATACACTTCACGCGGACGCAGCGGCAGCCGGCAGTGAACTGTGAACTCGCGAGCGCCCCGCGAATCGAAAATCACTTAAAATTCAATTAAAAATTCACTAATAAAAAATTTAAAATTATTACGGCCGGAATCCCTCGGCTACCCAAAGACAATCATTTTCGTATATTTTTCATTAACTAAAACCAAGTATACTGCAAGTAATACGATATTTGGATTACGATTAGACGGATGTTTGGGATTTTATTTGACACAGTAAAATATCACCAATCGAAAAAAACGGCCGGAAGCACTAGATAAATAACTGTAAAATAACATATATTTTTTCCAAGTTTTAAGTACTTGTGATTTGCGAGTAATCCATAATTTAAAATACCCTATTTTGGGGAATTGGCGCCTTAATGACTAAAGGGTTTCGGTCAAAACACTTATTGACTGATTTTATCTCACAAATCAGTCAATAAGGATTTTGACCGACACCCTCAGTCAATAACCTTATTGATTGACTAGCTTTCCGCCCGCAGCTTCGCTCGCGTGGACTACACGACGTTATCCCGCGGGAATGTGTTATTTTTCCGGGATAAAAAGTAGCCTATGTACCTCTCCAGGCTTCAAAATATCTGTATTCCAAATTTCAGCCAAATCCGTTTAGCCGTTTTGGCGTGATTGAGTAACAAACATCCAAACATCCAAACATCTAAACTTTCACATTTATAATAAGTACCAGCTTTCCGCCCGCGGCTTCGCCCGCGTGGACTTCACGACGTTATCTCGCGGGAATGTGATATTTTTCCGGGATAAAAAGTAGCCTATGTTCCTCTCCAGGCTATAAAGTATCTGTGTCCCAAATTTCAGCCCAATCCGTTCAGCCGTTTTGGCGTGATTGAGTAACAAACATCCAAACATCTAAACATCCAAACATCCAAACATCTAAACTTTCACATCCTACTAATATTATAAATGTGAAAGTTTAGATGTTTGGATGTTTGGATGTTTGGATGTTTGGATGTTTGTTACTCAATCACGCTAAAACGGCTGAACGGATTTGGCTGAAATTTGGGACACAGATACTTTGAAGCCTGGAGAGGAACATAGGCTACTTTTTATCCCGGAAAAACATCACACTCCCGCGGGATAACGTCGTGTAGTTCACGCGGGCGAAGCCGCGGGCGGATAGCTAGTTTATAATATTAGTAGGATTAGTAGGATAGTAGGATAATAAGTACGCGACAGTACAGTGCCACAATCTTTTCTGTTCCGGTGGCCAAAATGAGAAACTAACGTGTTTTTTAATGTCATTTTGCTGTCAAGTTGATGTCCAACCATAGCGCTGCTGGCGGCTAAAGTTCTTAGAAGTCAGGGCCGGTTAAATTGCTACAAAAAAAAGAAAAACGTCCGTAGCGCCGCTGTCACCGGAACAGAAAATGTTGCCACAACATTTTCTGTTCCGGTGACAGTTGTAAGCTCGCGGCTGCAGGTGACAAATACCTATGAGCGAGTTTGCCTCGGAAGTCCTGTAAAACACGTGATAGATAGAACACTTTACCAGACAAAATTAGTCAATAAGGATTTTGACCGACATCCTCAGTCAATAACCTTATTGACTAATTTTATCGGTCAATAAGGTTTTTGTTGTTTGGTTGAGGGTTTTGACTGTAACATATGCACTAGAAGCACACTTATCTTATATTATAACACTTCCAAACACGTCCATATAAATAGGGCGTGTTAACATGGCGTCAGATTAAGTGCATAAGCTCAGTTTGTTTGAGCCTTAAAACTTTTATGAGTTTCGCTAGTTTCTCCGCAAAATAATCAATTAAATATCGACCACATAATCGATATTTTCGTCCTTTCGACACTATGCGGTTTCAGTGTGACTTATTAGGGTTCCAACACACTGACGGGTGGGTAAACCTTCCCAACCATTACAGCTCCTTCACTAATTAAACGAAATGTGTGCAACACACGTCAACACTCATACGGGTCTTATTACCAAGCATTAAAGCCCAAGATTGCCTGATAAAGTCCACGTGAAATATGAACATGCTGCTTAAAAACTTAATCCGTATCGCAGTCCGATAAGGCTGAATTTCGCTTGAACAATTGTAGAGTATTGTGCTCAGATTTACGACAGGAATGGAATCCAGTGAAATCCGTTTACAAGGGGTTTAAAGGATTGAAACGTTTTAAAATGTTTATTCGTAGATATTCCAATTTCATGGAAGCGCTGAAGTCGATAGGACAGTGGAAAAATGGAATTTATTGTTTAAATTTACTCTACATACTTACTTACATTACAACCCTTCTTCCAAGTGCAAGTGAACAGCTTGCCATGTTAGTTAATTAGTTTGTTAGTTAGTTAGTGAGGGACAAATCTTGCAAGCAAAATTTGACCCACTTCCCAGTGTCCGATTGAGCTGAAACTTTGCATACTTACCGGTTTGGTTCAGATGACAATACAATATCATTGGTCCTTGTCATAAAAACGAAGTTTTTACAAAACACTCAAATAATACATTTGACATTCATTGAAAAAATATTACCTCGAAATTTTAGTATTAATGACAGAAGATACAAAAACCATACATTCACATTATTCTTGGGGAAAGTACCAAAATAAATTTCTGCCAAAATTCAATTAGAACTAGAGAACCTTTATAATTTGATCTTAAAGGAACTTCCCTTCTTTCATATGAAATCATCCATTTAACCTTTTCTCAGAATCAGGCTGCTTTTCTTCTTCTGTTTATCGGTATTCGGTTTGGTTGGCGGTAGTTCTTGTTTTAAGTCCGCCTGGCTAGCTAGTACCAAAGAGTAAAATAAATAGTAGGTACTATCTTCTAATCTAACAGGCCTTAGGAACAATGTATCAAGCACAGAACATGGAAAGACATCAAAAAATCTTTCTGTGTTCTGTGGTTTCAACTTTTCAGCACTGTTGTGTTCAGACAGTTAAAGTACACATTGGGCAAATCTGTACAGCGCCTCTAGTGGGCAGTAGCAGAACTACAGATTCTCATACAAAATGTCTCCAGTACGCTCACCAGGGTCTATTATCTATCATACAGAGATTTTCGCTCTTGCACACACGTATAAAGATTTGCATGTGTGCGTTGAGCAGGTATACCAGTGCAAAATATTTTACAAAATTTACCTTTTCGTAGCTGGTCACACTAAGGCCACCGGCTCAACTCCGCGGCCATATTTAAATGGTGTTTGTTTATTAGTTAAAGTTTGTTTTTATTCATTTCTTACGTAGTTAATGCATTCTCTTTGATTTATTGCTGTTATCTGTCCTAAAATAATGTTTAGCTATTATCATAGAAAATGTGCTAAGTGTGGTAAAACACGTGCCGTCGGTTTCCAGACCAGGAAAAAAAAATCACAAAGTAAGTTTACAATACTGCATTATTTCTTATTTCTTAAGTATTATAATCCCAGCGGGATCTTCGTGAAAAGCCAGCATAGGGCTGCTTGTCCATTATATTACTAACGTATTATAAGATAAGATAAGATAAAAATATTCTTTATTCACTTAGACATAATAAATATGTACTTATGAATCGTCAATATTTTCCTACCACCCATTCAAGACTTTTTTAACTGACAAGAAGAATGGGCGCAAGAAACTTGCCAGCGTTTCTTAGTTAGGTAACGACATTTACAAAAAAAAAAAACATATCGTTACTAATACAACAATTGCTTAGTATAAAAATACATCATATTAAACAGTGATTATGTTATGTGTTACATCATGACCATGCATTGCGGTCATTCAAATAATCGTCTACTTTATAGTATCCTTTGCTCATCAGCGACTCTTTAATGTAACATTTAAATTTATGCAATGGTAGTTCAATTATATGCTGTGGAACTTTATTAAAAAAGGCTATGCTTTTCCCCAGAAATGAGGCTCTGGATTTTTCTAGCCTAAACTTGGGAACGACAAGTTTATCTTTATTTCTTGTGTTAAAGCGATGAATATCGCTCTGCTTTACAAATGTATTATAATACTTTTTCACATAAATTATATTTTCATAGATGTAATGTCCTGCAACAGTTAAAATGTTTATTTCTTTAAATAGATCTCTTAAAGAATCTCTCGATCGGAGGTTGTAAATGGCGCGAATAGCCCTTTTTTGGAGCACGAATATACTTTGGATGTTAGCGGCTGAGCCCCACAACAAAAGGCCGTAGGACATAACACTATGAAAATAACTAAAATAGACTATTCTAGCCGTTTCAATATCGGTTAAGAGCCTTATTTTCTTAACTGCGAATGCAGCCGAACTGAGTCTACTCGCCAAGGCTTCGATATGAGGATCCCATTGTAGTCGCGAGTCTAATATAATACCTAGAAATTTTGTATTGTTAATGAATTCGACCGTATCGCCGTCTAGTCTAATATGAAAATCAACTTGTCTTACATTAGGTAACGAAAATTTTAAACACTTAGTTTTCTTTGAGTTTAATGATAAATTATTACTATTAAACCAATGTGACACTTTTGAAAGAGCACTATTTACTTCGTCAGAACAGTCATCACCTCTTTCTACTTTAAAGACTAGAGATGTATCATCGGCAAATAGCACCGTCTCACATAAATTCTTCGCGTAGTAAGGAAGGTCATTTATGTATATTAAAAACAACAGCGGGCCCAATATTGATCCTTGGGGTACGCCCATAGTAATGGGAGCTCCGGTAGACTCAGTTTTATTAATAACTACCTTCTGAGTTCTTTCATACAGATATGAATGCATAAGGCTTACTGACATTTCAGAAACACCATAATGTTTTAACTTCCTTAATAGTGTTTGGTGATCAACACAATCGAATGCCTTGGAAAGGTCACAAAAAATAGCGATTACATCCTGCTTGTCCTCCCAGGCATCAAGTACATGTTTTAGAAATGCAACCCCAGCATCAGTTGTACTTTTACCTTTTGAAAAACCAAACTGTTTCTCATGCAGTATACTATTTAATTTAAAATATTCTAAAAGTTGAGCATAAATTAATTTCTCAAATATTTTACTTATTGCTGGTAGTATGGATATAGGTCTAAAATTTGCTGGGTCACTTTTGTCACCAGCTTTAAACAGAGGAATAATTTTACTATTCTTCATTAAATTAGGAAAGACCCCTTCACTTATACATTGGTTAAAAATTATTGCTAATGATGGAGCTATCACATCAATTATTGATTTGATGATACTTGTAGATATGCCCCAGAGATCTTCTGTTTTCTTAATATTTATTGCTTTGAATGCTTTAATAATATCTTCGGTAGTGACATAGCTAAAACTAAATGTTTCCTGGCACTTGTTTACACTAGACTCCATAAGAGAGACAGCGGTGTTGGGGCAAGAATTAAGTCTGCTAGTAGTTTCTAACGGTATTCGAGCAAAGAAACCTTCAAAAGCACTAGCCACTTCAATATCTGATTCGAAAGTCTGATCACTAATTTTTAAGTTAAATGAATTAATTTTGCTTTTTGTTTTGCCAGTTTCTTGGTTTATAATACTCCAGGTAGCTTTTATTTTATTTTCAGATGATTTAATTTTATTTGAAATATACCTAGATTTTGCCAAAGCACATACTTTCCTAAATGTTATTGAATATTTCTTGACATATTCAATGAAGCTAGGATCACAGGAAGTCGTTTTTTGTGCATAGAGTTCAAATAACTTTCTTCTGCTATTATAAATACCAGGTGTGGCCCAGTCACTAAACTTCTTACGATCATTACACTTTATAACTTTTTGTTTAAAATTGTTACTAAATTCTTTTTCAACAATATCAAATAATGATTGATAAGAGTTATTAGCGTCAGAAGAAGCTGGCAAACATTGAATTTTATCTTGTACATTATTTCTAAATTTATTAATACCACGTTTCGGTATTGGCCTGCAAATTACTTCGCGTTTAGGAATAACATTATAGTGCTCAAAAGAAGCTAGTTGTCCACTGTGGTCGGATTTAATAATATTAATTACCGATTTCTCAATTAAGTTACAGTTGGAAAAGATGTTATCTAAGCAAGTAGCCGATGTTGGCGTAATTCGCGTCGGTTCATTAAAAGTGTGAAGCAAATTAAATGATTTAAAAAGATTAAGGAATTTACTGGAGAGTTGTGCTAATTTAATATCTAAGATGTCTATATTAAAATCTCCACAAACTACAATTTTTTTATTCTTACGACAGCATATTTTCAAAACATCCTCCATAGTGGACTCAAAGACTGTGTAATTTGCTCCAGGGGGGCTATATACACAGATTATAATTATTTGTTCAAGTTCCACGCATGATATCTCACAAATTCGTTCAACAGAGAGGGATACTATATCCTTTCGCTCTTTATATTGTGTGTTATTAGGTAAAATTATTAAAGAACCCCCCCTTATTGTAGTTTTTCTATTAAATGAACTTACAACACTATAATTATCCAAATTTAACAATAATTCATATTCTTTTAACCAATGTTCAGTAACACATAACACATCAATATTTTCACAATTTAAAAATAAACTTATTTCTAGGTCTTTGCCAGCAGAAAAGCCTTGGATATTCTGGTGTACTATTTTTAAACATTTAGGCCTTCCTCTTGTCAATACTGGGCTAGAGTATGCCTCCGTTGTCTCTAATGGTAATTTAAATTAACCATGTCAGTATTTGGATTCAAAAGAATCGAATTATTTGGAACAGATTCCAAAGTTACATTAGAAGTATCAAAGTTAAACTGCTCAATAGAAGCAGAGGTTATACTAGCCAAGTTGTTGGCTAATTGTTTAAAATAAAATGATAGCGATACCGCTATTTGTCGCTTAAGATAATTAGGCAGATAATATTTATCTTTAGTCAAGTATACATTATTCAACAACATATTGATATCAATAATATGCAACTCTTTATTATGACAGGCTAATGTGTTCATAGTTAAGTTTAGATTATACCTTATTTTATTTTCTAACGGTGAAAAACTTTTACTGTAGGGAAATGTAAACATAACAACTTTCCTTACATTTAATGAACATAATGTGTTGCAATAGGCTATTAACTGGTTTTTATTTAAATTATCCCTGTTCCCAATTAAAATTATCAAGTTTGTGTTTTCACTTAAGGATTTTTTAACAACTATTTTCATGATCTCGTTTATACTGGAACCAGGCATGCAATAATTAATAACATTTTCCTTTGAATCTTTCTGTAAAAATTGGCCTAAATTCTTCCCAATCTCATCACTGAACATAATTGTTTTGGTGTCAGTAGTTTTAGTGGGGGATTTACTTTTATTATTTAATAATAAACTATCACAAATGTTAGAGACTTCAGGTGTGGTTGGTAAATAGACCTCCTGAGCCGCTTGGCCTAATGATTCCTTTTGACAGAAGTCATTGCATACTGTGTTACAACTGCATCTGCATTTTTTCCCTAATGATTCGAACCGGTCTGAATTAAAATTACAAAAGTCAACCATATTATATGCGGCCATTTTTTGATTATTCAATTGTTTTTTAGAAAACTCACACAAGTTGGAGTACATTTCCCTAAGTGAAAGTTCTAAATTGTCAATCTTATAACATAATTGACTACCTAATAATTCACTTTCTTTGTTCTTATTACATGTTTCCATGTTTATCATATTTAATTGTTCTAAAAGTTGCTTACGTTCTTGCTTTATGTGACTATACTTATTATAATAATTTTGTTTTTTCATTAACTTTTGAGTTTTTCTTATGTATCTATTAATTTTAATGTATTTTTTTAATTTCTTCCCGCTACTAAACTGGCAGACGTTATTATTATTAAACAATGGTTTATCAACATAGTTAAGACCTTCCAAAGTTGAATTGTCATTTGCTGCAGAATTACATTGCATCAACTCATTAAACAGGCTTTGAGAGTGCTTATCTTCTATAATACTTCTATTTTCTTTTTCTAAATCTAATACTGTTTTCTGGGCAAGAGAGAGACTAATTTCCAGGTCTGTTATGCGACTCAATGCCTGTTCATGAGTATCAGAGCAAGCCCTAAAAGACTCAATAAAGTCTTGCATTTGGTTACACTTCTGCACAACTTCCGAGTATTTTACATGAAGAGCAGCAAGTTCATTTTTAAGCTCAGTGTTACGGGTAATGTTCTTATAGATCTCCGTCTCACTTTCCTCTCTTTCCCTTATTAGGGAGTCACTTAGATCTTTAGCTGCCTTTAGATCTTGCAGGGCATTCTTGAGTTGTACCTCCACATCCTTAGCCGTTGCCCTCCGGGTCATCATAATTGCTAATTAAGCTTAAAAGTTGCTACCGCTGAAAATATACAGAAGTGATCAATATATGATTTAAGTAAAGCTAGGATTGACAGATTTATCTAAGGAAATAATTAACAAAAGAATTTTTTTATTTAATTGACTTTTCTAGGTAACTACTTTTTTTTTTTAAGGAACAAACAGTTAAAAAGTTAAATAATCATAAAGTGTATTTAGGTGTAATAAAATAACAAATACTTAAATAAAATTATGAATGAATGCTATGTTAATCTTAATAACACCATCAACTTTACTTTGAGCAAAGGAAAGTGAGGTTTATATTTGTGTTAGTTAACAATGTTTAATAAATAAATATTTATAGAAGTAGCTGGAAGGTGTCACCATCAGATTGACTTTTGTTAAAGTAAAGTGAGGTAAGCCTTTCAGAAGTATGAAGGTAGGTACTTAGTTAAATTACATAAATATCAATCAATATGTTTAAATTAATATATTATTAATACTGTGTAGTTTACTTAAATAATTTTGCATACATATATTGAAAATAAAGGATCTGAAATAAGATTGATTTTTGTTGACTTGAATGTAGGTAGTCAAACAGTAGGTACCTATACTTATTAAGGAAATTTAACTCCATTCACTAATAAATTAACAGACTTATTATTACTAATTGTTGTTGCAAACTAGTTTCACAATATTTGTTCGAGATGATTTGGGTTTCTTTGTATAGATGTAGTGCATGGAAAGAGTAGCAGAATAGGTGAATGTCTGTGACAGGTAGCGGTCACCATCAGCTTCACTTCCACAGTATGTCAAGTGAAGAGAGGTATTATCAATGCCAAATCGTAATTGTTTGTGACGTTGTTCACTGGAAGTGAACTCTGTACCAGTAATGTTAAATTAGTGTACAGTAAGTGTGAAACCAGTTTGACATACAATTGTACTTGTCTCTTAACAGTTCAGTGAGAACAACAAAGTGTCTAAGTATTATAAATTAACAATAAAGTTACGAAACAAATACTTCCCCGGTTTTATTTGCCGCTTATTATCGATTTAATCGTCCTTCATCAATAGGTAATTATCGTCTTGCTAAATCTTGATGTCCGTTACATTGACGTTTCGCCGTTACAATTTTGTCGTCGATGTTTTTCAAAATATATTAAGTAGATTTTTTGGAAAACACTTGTACTAGGTATTTATAATGTTAGAATCACTTTTACAATAAAACACTATACAAATACTATGAATTTAAATAATAAAATTAAATTTAAAAACAGCTGATACACTTTGACATCTGTATCGGCCGGTGTTGCCAGCGGGAAAAAAAAAAAAAAAAAAAAAAAAAAAAAAATATTGTGTGTGTATTAATTAATGTGTATTAATATTGTGTGTCTGTGTGCTTTTTCAGGGCTCTTGCTTGGGCTAAATATTGCTGGCCTGAAGAAGAATGGACACATGCTTCTTTACTTAAATTAGATAGGTACATCAAGCAAAGTATTATGTGGTAGGCATTTTGCGTCTCAATTTTATGACAATAAGAGATAAAAATTGACTAGCTGTTCCTCATGCAGGAGAAGTCGAGGCAATTTTAAATTAAAGATCAAATATATTTGTTCAGGTATGTGTTGCATTAATAAACCAAAAATAGGGTTGGTACAAATTATCAATGACTGGGGATCCTCGCGGTTTTACCCGCCTGTAGCCAGTTCCCGTGGGAATATCGGGATAAAATATAGCCTATGTTATTAGCATTCCAAAAGTGCAAGAATTTTTGAAATCGGTCTAAAAGTGAAAGAATAATTGAAATAGGTCCAGTAGTTTTTGAGTTTATTCATTACATACATACAAACAACAAATCTTTCCTCTTTATAATATTAGTATAGATTTTAATAAAAAATTGTAACTTTTACAGTATCAGACAGCAGGACAATACATGACAATGCCAGCATTAGCACCATTAAATGTAAATATTGAGCAGCCGTCTACAAGTGTTGTGATGCAACCACTCGAACCAACCGCTGAGAAATTCATACAGGAAGAAGAAAACATTTCTAAGCAGGTATAATATTGCAAACAACACTGGTTTCAGTTTGTTGCCTATTTATATACAAAAAATCCATAGCAACAGAAACAATGCTTATACTTATCATATTAATTATTTGATCATAAAACCATTTATTTTTTATTTTTTCAGGATTCTATGCCTGCCACAGAAATTGGATTAATAGTTAATGCTGTACCTCAGGCTAAGAGGAAACGCAGCATCATTCTTGGTGCTATTGATGTGACCAGATTAAGCGAACTCAATGCAAGAGAAAAAATGTTATATAAAGTTTGCAGACAAAAGTTAACTGAAATTGTAAGACTTCGAAACAAACTCAAATATAGGAAGGTTGATGCAATGAAAAGGGTTTTAGAAAATGAAAATGTGAAAAGACCATGTGATTGAAAGCAAAAGATGCGAGGCAAGCTTGCTGCATAAGTATTTAGCCATTCCGTCACAGGTGGTTTATTGACCAAAATTGCAACCAGTAAGTTTATTTCCTTCATGTTTAAAATTATAATAATTTTTATTTACATTTTAAGGTTACACACTTTAACTTATAACATGCAGCCTTCTAGTCCTTACTTCCTTACTTTATATTATAAATGCGTCTCTGTCTGTCTGTGTGTTACACAATCACACCTACACTACTGAACCGATTTGAATGAATTTTGGTACAGAGATAGTTTAGAGCCTGAGAAAGGACATAGGCTACTTTTTATTCCTGAAAAATATCACCTTCCCGCGGGATAACGTCGTGTAGTACACGCGGGCGAAGCCGCGGGCGGAAGGCTAGTATAAAATAATGTACTATGACTTATAACTTAATATTGATACTAAATAATAAAACTTCAATGTTATACAATAATAAACTAGGTATAATGTTCAAAAGCAATTTTATTACAATGTATGAAAAATTGTAATATAATTTTTTAATATTTAAACTTTTTTTTTACCCTTCTGGGTAAAGCATCTCCTATCACTTTCCATTGGTCTCTGTCTAAATATGCAGTAGGTAGCAGTGCCATATGCTATATTTGTATGAACAATGAATAAATAGGTACTTCTTTTTTATCTTGTTTGTTTTATCAGTTATTTTCCTTTTTTTCAGATGAACTTCCACCAGAAGCCCATGCAACGGCAACGCTGTTACAAAAATTAGTTGAGTTATTTGATGCAGTTAACGCAGACACTCCAGACCTGCAAGGAGGAAAAAAGTACTCAACAAATTTAACATCGCGTAGCCCACATATAGCTCTATTTTCAAATATGCGAAAATTTATTTCGGAAATGAAATATCTAGACAGTAAGTCCAAGCCTCCATCCCAAGATGGTTGGATCCACACTATGAATGCTATACAAAGACTATGGAAAAATTTGCAGGCCATAGGCATTAAAAGCTTTCTATGCGGGGCGTCTCAACCAAGAACCATTGGAAAACTGTTTCGGCTGCATCAGATACAATTGTGGGTCTAACTACAATCCCACAATTCAGCAATTTGTGGCAGGAAATTGAAAATCTTGAAGAATAAATGATTTACCTTACACAAATTGTTTTTTATTGCCCCTTGGAAAGGAATTTTATAGCTTGGAGGAAATACATAACGACTATCCTCAAAAAAATACTAAATGCACTGCAAAAATACACAAATGCCAAGTAATGTAACCTTTAGATTGGCAATTTGTATTTTTTGCCGTGCATTTAGTATTTTTTTGAGGTTCTTTTCAAGATTTTATTTCTAACTAGCTGACCCAGCGCGACTTCGTTCCCGTGGCCCTACCCCCTACTCCACCCTACCCTAACCCACCCCTACCCTACCCTACCCCTACCCCTACCCTACCCTACCCTACCCTACCCCTACCCCTACCCTACCCTACCCCTACCCTACCCCTACCCTACCCCTACCCTACCTCTACCCTACCCCTACCCTACCCCTACCCTACCCCTACCCTACCCTACCCCTACCCTACCCCTATCCTACACCTACCCTACCCCTACCCCTACCTTACCCTACCCCTACTCTACCCCTACCCTACTTCTACTCTACCCCTACTTACCCCTCCTTCCCCTATTTTCTCACCGCTAAAACCTTCCTTGGACTTCCACGAACAATTCAAGACCAAAATTAGCCAAATCGGTCCAGCCGTTCACGCGTGATGCCGTGACCAAGGGAAATAGGGATTCATTTTT
Source organism: Crambus lathoniellus (assembly GCA_949710035.1). Lineage (NCBI taxonomy): Eukaryota > Metazoa > Arthropoda > Insecta > Lepidoptera > Crambidae > Crambus > Crambus lathoniellus. Next base: position 4,695,306 of record OX453312.1, read on the forward strand.
ATATATATACTAGCTGACCCAGCGCGACTTCGTTCCCGTGGCCCTACCCCCTACTCCACCCTACCCTACCCGTACTCTACCCTACCCGTACTCTACCCCTACCCTACCCCTACCTCTACTCTACCCCTACCCCTACCTTACCCTACCCTACCTCTACTCTACCCTACCCTACCCTACCCCTACCCCTACCCTACCCCTACCCCTACCCTACCCTACCTATACCCTACCCTACCTTTACCCTACCCTACTTCTACTCTACCCCCACTTACCCCCTCTTCCCCTATTTTCTCACCGTAAGAACCTTCCTTGGACTTCCACGAACATTTCAAGACCAAAATTAGCCAAATCGGTTCAGTCGTTCACGCGTGATGCCGTGACCAAGGGAAATAGGGATTCATTTTTATATATATATAAGATAAAACATCCCCATTCAAATTTTCCCGCTCGCCAGAGTTTCTGCTGACAGGCCGCAATGGCGCTAGTGTATACATGAATAATGACGTGTTTGCTTTTTTTTACTAGGGAGTTGGCATTCTTCTCACGAAGGGAGTATATATGTTCTGTGACGCTCACCAAACGCTCGCCGAGCGCCTAATGTGCACTACAGACAGGACAGGAGGTTAAAGGTAAAATAGCCAGTTCCTCAGTGGTTGAGGATTCCGGGAGTAGTGGGCTTCCCCTTCAGCATTAGCATCGCCACAGATTACCAAATAGTTACTATGTAACAGATAGTTCACTCCGCTAAGTCATTTAAATAAATAGCAACTCTAACAATAACGCAATAAAGTAGAATTCAGCTTGTACGGCGCAATTTACGAACGGCCACTCGTTGCATCTCTCTCTATCGCATATATTCTAGCTCTTTTGCGGACCTAATGAGTATGGATTTACACCGCCGCCGGCGGGCGTTGCCGCCGCGTTTTCGATCCGACGACACGGGGAGTGAAATAGACCTGGCATCACCTTTTTTTTTTTTTTTGTATCAAGAGGAGAATGTAGCCCAAGCACGTAAGACTGTTGTTATGGCAATCGTTCACGTGATCGTTTTATTTTGTATGAAAACCAGAAGCACTACTCTAATTCAACGAAAAACGAAACTTCGTTAGCTCCGCCGCTTTCACTCGATTCTGTCATGCCCTTGGACTGAGAGAGACGGGTATAACGAAGTTTTTTCGTTGGATTAGAGTAGGTAGGCCTGCACATCAGCGCTTCTTTCGATCATTTAATTTCAGGAACTGTAATTAAAAATTTCAAATACATAATTTGACAGCCGTACTTTGACAGCTTGTCGGGGTTGAGTTTTCGGGGTTGAGTTGTCGAGGTTGAGTTGTCGGGGTTGAGTTGTCGGGGTTGAATTGTCGAGGTTGAACTGTCGGGGTTGAGTTGTCGGGCTTGAGTTGTCGGGGTTGAGTTGTCGTTGTCGTGATACCATAGGAAATGGCCCATTTTATTTTGCGATTTTTTGTTGCATCGATGCAAACGCGATCCAGTGTAGCTTAGATACAGTCAAAAAAACGTCCACCAGCCGTCCAGCCACAAAAAGCTGCGATACAATATCGCGATGTAGCCGCGCGCGCGCGTTTTTCCGATGCGAAAGAAAACGACATAATTATTGCGACAAATGTCAATGTCAAAGGGGCCCAAATTAGAACCGTTTCTAATGTCACATTTCAATTCAATATTAGTTGAAATTCAAGCTTGTTTATAGTTTATTTAGTTTAGTTTTTCACATCTTTATAGTTTTGACGTTTTCAAACCAAATGTCACCAATGTTTAGCAAAATGGGTCATGATTCAGTTGGTTCGTCTGTACATAACTGTCGACTGTCCAGTGCTGAGACACACTGCATTCAAGAAGAACTTTTTCACTGGACCACCGAAGACGCCAAACAAAAAATTGTTCTGATAACACACAGCAGCAGACAAAAAGTATGAGATACAGATGATTAAGCCTGTTTATTGTTTAAAATAATCTATTGTGCTTTAAAAGATAAACAATATCAATGGGTTGTCTATAACGAGCGTGTTATTTTTAGTCAAAAAAATATTTTTTTATTACTTACTTTGAGCGCTGAGCAAACGTAGACACTTTTGTGTCTTGTGTGGAATACCATACCAGCCACCAGTGACATGAAATCAGTCCTCCCTGCGCAGACGTAAACACTCGTTGTGTCCAATTACTTCCACTGATTCCTTACAAACGTAGACACGTCTTTTGTGTCTTGTGTGGGATATCAGCCACCAGTGACAAAATATGAAATCAGTCCTCCCTGCGTAGACGTAGACATTTTTTGTGTCCAGTTAGTTCCACTGATTTCATACAAACGTAGACACTTTTGTGTCTTGTGTGGGACACCAGCCACCAGTGACATATGAAATCAGGGTGCCTACCATCAACTCTTATTGCGGTTTTGTTTAGGAACCTAAACTGATCTGCTTCGCTTATTCGTACCACGACAGCTTAATATCAATGACAGCGATTCAGTGATCATTCAATGACATTTCACAGCCGCTGAGCTGTCATCAACTCTTATTTGACTTATAACTCGGCCAAGTTAACATGTCACCTGCAGGTTATACCCGTCCCTTTCACTCTCCGGGCATGACAGAATCGAGTGAAAGAGACGGGTAGAAGAAATAAGGACACAAATCGTTTGGTCATTCCCATTTAGCAATTCATTTGCGATCCAGTTTTTAGAAGGTCAGAGTACGAAAGAAAGCAATTCATTTTAGGAACCTATTCTGCATCGCGCTATTTTTCAATCGCTGTCTTAAAGTTGATGGTAGGCACCCAGTCCTCCCTGCGCAGTAAGTAGACACTTTTTGTGTTCCATTTACTTTCACTGATTTCATACAAACGTAGACATTTTTGTGTCTTGTGCGGAATACCAGCCACCAGTGACATAGGTATTAACATTTTAGTTAAAAATAGTACTTAGATTGTACAACAAGTGCATAAAACATACCATTTTACCCGAGACGTATATATCCACCCGAGCCGTAGGCGAGGATGGATAGTCAATTCGAGGGTATAATGGGTTTTATGTACGAGTTATACACTCTGCTTTTCACTTCGAGTGTGAGGAAAATAAATTACAATATTGCAAAAAAGAAAAAAAAAAGACTTCGCCATATTAGCGGGAAAACTTTCTTTTTCTTTTTTTTATACTTGGAACTGGCAGCACAGTTACTTAGCATAGATCGTAGTCCATAATGCTCTTGAAATACTTATTTCTTACAAAACTCATTAATTTTGCCTAGTTTTATTTATTTAGTAATTTAACATTGATTATGTAGAAAATTTAAGAAATAGAATGAAACAAAAAGTTTATTTAACGAAGTTTAATTGCGTGTGTGACTGTTTACCTGACGACCTTTGTCTTAGAGTCTGTGACATAGACGAAGATTTTACTTTATGCATCCGATTTTATGCAGCCTACTTATACCCAACATAAACACGAACTTTACAAGCATGAGAAGTGAAAATAACATTTACTAGCCTTCCGCCCGCCGCGGCTTCGCCCGTGTAGACTACACGACGTTATCCCGCGGTATTTCTGGGATAAAAAGTAGCCTTATGTCACTCTTCAGCACCAATACTGTCCCCATAGATATCAAAAATCACGTCGATCCGTTGCTCCGTTTTGACTTGAAAGACGGACTAACAAACTAACACACATAAAAATAAAACACTTTCACGGATTTTTTCACGCAATTTATTCAACAACTTAGTTAAATTTTAACTGTTTTTTTTTTATTTATATGGACAGTTCGCGCAGAAATCTAAGATGTATTTAAACTAACACACTTTGACATATACAGGGTGTTAGGGGCACCGTTGCAAAAACTTTAACCATGGCTTCAGGCCTTCATGCTGAACAACGCACAGCAAGATTTATTGTCCGAAATGAAAAAAATATTTCGACTCTCCATACAAAATGTTCCGATAAGTTGCTAAATTTGTATGAAAAGTCCATTTTTTTTATTCATTTCCGACAAAAAATTCTTGCTGTACGTTGTTTAGCATGATGATCTGAAGCCATGGTTAAAGTTTTTGCAAGGGTGCCCCTAACACCGTGTATAATAGGTAAGTACTGTCCTTCCGCCCATGGCTTCTCCCGCGGGAATATTATTATTTTTCCGGGAAAAAATTAGCCTATGTCACTCTCCACTCCAGTACGTTAGTACCATTATACAGGGTGTTAGGGGCACCCTTGCAAAAACTTTAACCATGGCTTCAGACCATCATGCTGAACAACGTACAGCAAGAATTTTTTGTCGGAAATAAATGTCAATGTTCACATCTTATATTTTTCACTTCTCATGCTCGTAAAGTTCGTCTTTGTGTTGGGTATAGGCTGCATAAAATCGCTTTTTATGCTCTAGTGCATAAAGTAAAACCTTCGTCTAAGATATATATGGTCTAAGTCTCAGACTCTAAGGTCGTCAGGTAAACAGTCACACAGGCAATTAAACTTCGTTAAATAAACTTGTTATTTCATTCTGTTTCTTTAATTTTGTACACAATCTATGTTAAATTACTAAATTAATAAAACTAGGCAAAATTAATGAGTTTTGTAAGAAATAAGTATTTTCACTTCTCATGCTCGTAAAGTTCGTGTTTATGTTGGGTATAGGCTGCATAAAATCGCTTTTTCATGTCTCATATTCTGAAAGTAACTGCTAACTTGCCTAAAATGCGGGTTGAAAGTGGTATGTGGCGGCCCTAGGGCCGTCATGAAATTTAAAAAAGGAATAGGAGGGGTCATGTCAAAATCTGTAAAAGCATCTACACACGTTCCGATCCGACAGCCGATTTGGTCTGCTCCCAGACCGAATCTGCGCTAAAATCGTTCCGATTTGGTCTGGGAGCAGACCGAATCGGAGGTCGGATAGGAACGTGTGTAGAATATTTAAGTATCTCTTTGGCTCTTTGGACATTTGTTTACCAAAAGTATGCAGGCAAAGGCACAGAAGCCTATACAGGCATGTTTTGCTATTAAATAAAATAATTAATATCGTAGAATTATTATTTTAATATCTAAAACATTGTTTTTTTTAAAGAATGCATTTTTAGAAACAGATTAAACCAAATAAGTTATTTGTAACATAAAAAATCAGGCTATTCATTTCATGGAATTGCATAGAGTACGGGTCAAACACCAAACAAGACTGTATGGACTTAGTTTCCCTTGCCTTCCCTAAAATAGAGAAAATGAACAAAAAAGTTATAGTTTTTCGAAAATTCCGCGGCCATAGGAAAAATATTTTGTAGATTATTTCTGTTTATTTTTACTATCCTCATATTCGAAATGAAAAGTAGAGTGTTTACTTCGGGTGTATGGACCCATAACAGTCTCGAACTATCGGCGCCCTCACTTCGTTCGTGCGCCAAAACACTCGACTGTTATGGGTGCCATACAGCCCTTGCTAAACAATCTACTATTTATGCTCTAGTGCATAAAGTAAAACCTTCGTAAAGATATATATGGTCTAAGTCTCAGACTCTAAGGTCGTCAGGTAAACAGTCACACAGGCAATTAAACTTCGTTAAATAAACTTGTTATTTCATTCTGTTTCTTTAATTGTGTACACAATCTATGTTAAATTACTAAATTAATAAAACTAGGCAAAATTAATGAGTTTTGTAAGAAATAAGTATTTTCACTTCTCATGCTCGTAAAGTTCGTGTTTATGTTGGGTATAGGCTGCATAAAATAAAATCGATTTTTATGCTCTAGTGCATAAAGTAAAATCTTCGTCTAAGTCTCGGACTCTAAGACAAAGGTCGTCAGGTAAACAGTCACACACGCAATTAAACTTCGTTGAATAAACTTGTTATTTCATTATGTTTCTTTAGTTTTGTACACAATCCATGTTAAATTACTAAATTAATAAAACTAGGCAAAATTAATGAGTTTTGTAAGAAATAAGTATTTCAAGAGCATTATGGACTACGATCTATGCTAAAGTCACTGTGCTGCCACTGCCACGTATAAAAAAAAGAAAAAGTCTTCCCGTCAATATGGCGAAGTCTTTATTTTTTCTTTTTTGCAATACCTATTGTTATTTATTTTCCTCACACTTGAAGTGAAAATCAGACTGTATAACTCGTACATAAAACCCATTTTACCCTCGAATTGACTATATTAGGGTACGTTTTATGCACTTGTTGTACAATCTACTATTTTTTTATATTGTTGACTTCGATCAACAATAACACCTAGTTCTAGATACATAGTTGGAGTGACAGATATGGCCGAGCGTATACTCCCACTTGAGAGTATAATTATAAGTAGATTATTTTGACAGTGTCAATAATACTAAGGAGTAAGGTAGTTACTTATTTTAAACTTGGAACGCTTCCTGTCATTTATAATGTAAGATTGTAACATTCGTAACCTTTCTCTCCGTTTAAAAAAAAGTCAGTCTGGCTATATAAAGTTTTCATTTATAGTCCGGTCAATTTAGACATCCGAAGATACCTACATTAATTCGCAAGAAGCTGAAAGTTGGTAAAATTGTTAAAAACATAATGATAAATAAATTTTAAAAAGTCCTCATCGATCCGCGGTACCTGGAAAAAAAATATTCGAGGTCAAATGAAAAATTCGTGATTTTTCAGCAAAACGGTAAGCTTTATCTTAGAATCACCAGATCGAAGATCACCAAAGACAAAATTGTAAATCATGTAAGTAATTAATTATCAATAAAAAATGGTTCAATACTTTTTTTCCTAAGAGCCACCGTTTCTGAGATATATCGATTCAAAAATTTGAAAAAGTTGTAATCGTCATCATATGCAAAGATTAGATGTTTGGACGTTTCTTCTCAATCACGCCAAAACGGCTGAACGGATTTGGCTGAAATTTGGGTCATACAAACTTTGTAGCCTGGAGAGGAACATAGGCTATTTTTTATCCCGGAAAAATATCACATTCCCGCGGGATAACGTAAATGAGAAAGTTTAGATGTTTGTAAGTAGGGCAGGCGTACCGGTTTTGGCCACTGTACCGGTTTTGGCCACTTTTTGCTCTAAAAGTTTTCTAAACATCTTTTAGCCACTTTTGATAGAGGCAATTAAAATAGGTATTTTAAGGTAATAATAACAACCGTTAGAATTCCTTATGTCATAAGATTTTTTTTCAATAAATTCCATGTTCTGTTTGAAAAAATGTTTTGTATGAAAATTTTAAGAAATTTGTTTTGGATGAAATACTTTAAAAACCTTTGTTTTTTTACAATTAAATTGTTGTTTTGCAATTGACTGATTTCTAGCGCATTAGAATATATTGATTTTACCTGGCTTTGGTTTTGATTTTTCGCAATACTTACAAAAGTTTTACTATCAGTAAGTGGCCAAAACCGGTACATTTGGCACCTGTCACACATTGTGTGTAATATTAAAAAAACTATTTTTCATGTCTCATATTCTGAAAGTAACTCCTAACTTGCCTAAAATGCGGGTTGAAAGTGGTATGTGGCGGCCCTAGGGCTGTTATGAAATTTAAAAAAGGAATAGGAGGGGATGTCAAAATCTGTAATAGCATCTACACACGTTCCGATCCGACAGCCGATTTGGTCTGCTCCCAGACCAAATCTACGCTACACACGTTGCGATTTGGTCTGGGAGCAGACCGAATCGGATCGGAGGTCGGATAGGAACGTGTGTAGAGTCTTATCTCTTTGGACATTTTATTTAGCAAAAGTATACAGGCAAAGGTACAGAAGCCTATACAGCCATGTTTTGCTATCATATAAAATAATTAATATCGTAGAATTATTATTAATATCTAAAACATTGTTTTTTTTTTAAAGAATGCGTTTTTAGAAACAGATTAAACCAAATAAATTATTTGTAACATAAAAAATCAGGCTATTAATTTTATGGAATTGCATAGAGTACGGGTCAAACACCAAACAAGACTGCATGGACTTAGTTTCCCTTGCCTTCCTTTAAACAGAGAAAATGAACAAAAAAGTTAGTCTTTCGAAAATTCCGCGGCCATAGGAAAAATATTTTTTAGATTATTTCTGTTTATTTTTACTTTCCTCATATTCAAAATGAAAAGTAGAGTGTTTACTTCGGGCGTATGGACCCATAACAGTCTCGAACTATCGGCGCACGAACGAAGTGAGGGCGCCAAAACACTCGACTGTTATGGGTGCCATACAGCCCTTACTAAACAATCTACTATTACTTTTCTAAATTTGAAAAATGTACCTTTAAAGGTAGATAAATTAGGTATCTATAATTTAAGATATAATTTGTGTCTTAAATACTTAAGACCATTTAGTACTTAGTGCTTAAAAATCAAAAAATCCTTAAAGTGGGCACAAAGGGTACCTCTGCCCTATTTAGAAGTCCCATCGGAGCTGGTTGTTGTAAGACGGGTCGATTTTTTCTAAATACTTACCTACTTCATTTTCCATTTTTCAATTTGTTAATAAAAAGTTCTGCTCAGCTTAAATTTTATTTACCTTATTCATCTATAAGGAAGGCCAGTGCCCCAGCAGTGGGGACATTAAATGGCTGATGATGATGATGATGATGAAGCTTGTAGCTGAACAAGTAGGTAGGTACCTAGGTAAGGTAGACAAGACAAGACAGCGACATTTTTATTACTTAAATTTAAAATTAAACAAAAAAAGTGAGTAAGTAGGTAGTTCAATTAAGTTAAAACTTTTAAACGTAAAACCTAATTATGATCTATAGTGTGGTATTAAGTAGTTCAAACAAACTTAAAGTCTAACTAAACTTTTTTTTATTAATAAATCTAAGTTAGCTAAGTAAGATGGTGGAACTCAAAAGAAAAATAACATGATGGCATGTTTAATAAAATGCAATGCAATGCAATGATTGCAATGTATGCAGGCAGGTAGAAAGAACCAGCCCTCTCCCGGAGAAGAGAATGAAGTTAGCAACAAAAGAAAAGTGTAGCTGGCTAGCTGGCCGGCCATAGCAACCACCGGTGTTAAGTTCGCGGCTTCTCCGCTCGCCCGCCGCCATTGCTTGTCCGTGATTTTAACAAAAACAAACGAGTTTATTGACGTTCAACAACTTAACTTTCGAACACGCACACCGCTATAATTTCACAGCTAACCCAAAACAATCGTGCATAATGGTGAATTGTGTTGTTTAAAAGTAACAAAGTTTTTGATATGTTTATAGTTGCGGCCATTGGTTGCGGCGGCGAAAACCTGGCCAAGTTGCAGAGCGCAACAGTTTGTACCGCCTTAAACGCTCGCGTGTGCTTCTTCGATTTTGTTAGGTTATACTTCGCTCAGAGAAACAGTCAGTTGGGTAACGGACTTGGCGGTGTGTTCGCGTCGCGTCGTGTTTTCGCCCGAAAACTTTTGGTCTTGCGTGGAATTTTATCGTGTGAATGTTACAAAATTGATACGAAACTCGATCGGTTCTCGAAAAGTGGAGTGACGAGGTGTTAAAGTGATTTTTAGTTGTTGTTCTTAAGTGAGTTGTGTGCATTCTTTTGGTGATTCATCTCTGAACAAGAAATTTCTGTATCTGGCATAGAGGCAGTTGTTAAGTTATGTGTAACGTCGAAAGTATTTTGTGAACACTGTTTTGGACCCTGCCAGCCACGTATCGAGTCAAGTAAGCTGTAGAAAAAGGTACCTATATAATGTAGTTATTATTCTCTAGTATTTTCACTAATATATAAAAGTAAACATATTTTTTACGAATACAAAGCTAAACAGGCTATACCTACCTACCACGCTTTATCTTACCTTGTTTAAAATGTGTATGTAGATCGAATTGTAGACACAAATATAAATAGGTACTTAACTGCAAGATAAGTGAAGCAGTAAGCAAGTAGGTACCTACTTATTTAATTTAAAACCTGACCTTAGTTGACCCCGATATCAGCTCACATAGGCATTTTACATACCTACCTAATTACGGTCAGTTATACATTCAATTTGTAACATTATTATTGTGGTGATTGTGGTGATCTAAGTAGCTTAAATATAGATAGTAAGTATAGATAGTATTTCTTACGTTTAAAATTACTATTGTATGGGCAAAACCAAATCTTGTTGCTTACATTCACTACTATTGGATAATTGAAATAGAAAAAAAATACCGGCCACGTGCGAGTCGGACTCGCGCACGAAGGGTTCCGTCCGTCTGTACCAAAATCACGTTTGTTGTATGGGAGCCACACTTAAATATTTATTTTGTTCTGTTTTTAGTAAGCGGCAACAGAAATACTTACATCATCTGTGAAAATTTAAACTGTCTAACTATCACGGTTCATGAGATACAGCCAGGTGATAGACAGACGGACATATAAACATAACCCACTACCTTCCCAGGCCATGGCATTGCCAACCGATTGGTTATAATGGCCGAATCGCGAGAGATGCACGCGGGATTTCTCCGCGTTGCTAAGCTTGAATCTTTACAACAGTGGAGCCTTAGTAATAGGGTCCCGTTTTTATCCTTGGGTTCGGAACCCTAAAAAGAACACCATACCTCATCATCATCATCATCAGCCACACGACGCCCACTGCTGGGCATAGACATAGGCATAGGCCATCCCTGCAAAAAGATTTTCAGCGCGCGCTATTGCTTTTCCACTTTCAGCCTTATCACCACTTAACATCACAGGTGTGAATGGTGTGATCCGTGTGATGAAGGCTAAAAAGTGCTACCCGGTTGTGGAAAAAAAGGTGTATTATTACAGTGACGCTATAAAATTCATGACGAATGGAACATTGAATAATGTAGGTACAATGGAAACCTAATTATAATTTTCTATCACTTACTGTTTACTAAAGATCATGTAGGTTAACCTCCTACCAATTGTTACTTAGGTACATACAGGTGATCTTTACAATAACACGTATTATCTTCTTTTAATAACAAAAAAGAGAATGAATGAGAGTTTAAAATAAACCAGTAACATGTAATTTTATTGATAATGATTATGGCTAGGGTTGCCAAGTCTTAAAATCGGAAGGCAGGACTGACCAGCTAGTTTTTCCGGACTTATTATTACTGATCACCTCCGTGGCCGAGTGGTGTACGCACCAGTTTCAAGGTGCCACTATCTCTAGTGGTTCGATTCGATCCCCGGTCGGGTAAATGTTGAAAAACTAATTTTTCAATATTTCCTCGGCTCTGGGTGTATGTTGTACCCGTCGCGTCGTTGTTTCCAATTTCCATAATACTATTGCCACATAATATACATATAATACCTAGTACTAACGTCTAGTGCTTAGGCTACTAATACCTTGGTATTGGGACAATGTATGTGATGATGGTGTCCAATATTATAATATTTATTACTTATGCGTAAAAAGGCCGGACACCCTAAAAACCAAGGATTTCATGCCTTCACTCTAAAATAAAAGCCATATTTTTCGACTCGCGACTCGCACTCGCTCGACTTTCGCCGCGCACGCCGAGTTCGCGAGTTGGCTGGTAAAAACCGGACAGACCGGACGCCGCCGTCTAATGAGCGATTTTCTGAGAGGCCATTTAAAAAAAAAAGCTTCCAATTCCTTCACTAGATGGCGTTGAATAAGTATGTATATTTTGGTATGAAACATATAAATTAATTACTTTTTAAAAACCCAAAGGAAACTAATAATAAATTAAATAAGTACTACTGTGAGGAACAGTCTGGATGCGGGCAGCGCAGGACCGATCGTTGTGGAGATCCTTGGGGGAGGCCTATGCCCAGCAGTGGGCGTCGTTCGGCTGACATGATGATGATGATGATGTGAGGAACAGAAACGAAATAGGTAAATTTAAAGATTAAGGTAAATAAATAACATCTGTCTGACGTTCCGTTTTACTCAAAAAAGTCGCGTCAAAGTAAAATTTATAACGTTCCGTTCCTTCTAACTGCATAGGTGGGACAGCGCCATCTAGTGACCGAGCTTTCAGAAAATCGCCCATTAGGCCGGACACTCAGACCAAATAAAAAAGTAAGAACGTCCAGAACTAAAAAGTGACGCCGACAAAACTACACCCAACCGCGTACATACACAGTTACACGCACAGCACACATGTAACGAAACTACACCCAAAACTAACACACTAAAAGCATTATAAAAGCGACTCACGCACACGCACATGGCCGGCGCACGCACACGTACATAAAAAAGTGGCTTCACTTTTTAGTTCGAGGCGTTCCGTCTTACTTTTTTATTTGGTCTGAGGCCGGACAAGTATCCAAAAAGGCTGACCCTGTCCGGCTTTATCCGAACGCCTGGCAACCCTAATTTATGACAATAGAAATATGGTTTTGAGCCAAGGACAAATATTCATGAACAATGGCTTTTTGTATGAATGTCGTTAAATAAACTAATAAAAATGCGTGGCAAGTGGCAACGTTAGTTCTTAGTTTTGACTAGTTTTTTGGCTTGAATTAACTTAAAATTAACCTTAGTTACTTCACATTTGCAATAATGGTAACTCAGCGTTTACCTACATAAAGACTAAAGTCCTAGTTGAATTTTAACTGGCCCTGGCTTCTAAGACCTTCAGTCGTTCATTGGACACAATGAGATGTCAGGTAAAACTGGTAAACGTAAATGTATGCTAAGTATATACCTGATAGTGCGAAACCTAAGAATCCTGCATTGAACCAAAAAAAAACCGTGTAAATCCGAAAAAAATACAGAAGTATCTTGTATCTTGAAGATTGACGGACATACAAACAGAGGGACAAAGAAAGGAACATTTTAAAGAAACTATAATTATGTAATTTAAATTCATTATGCATTTGTAATACTCACAGTACAAGTAGGTACATAGATATTAACCGCAATTGACCATTCACGAGTGAATCATTGCCTTTAAATTGGTTAAAATAAGCATGAATGCCAATGTCGAGATCGTGTTGTCGTAAGCTCATTCAATGTCACTATTTTATGAATTAAAATGCCTTAGTACAGTCAGCAAAACATCTAGTATAATATAAGTAATTTATGTTGGTATTGGCGTGGCGTGTAATATAATAAGTAATAATAATAATTCTTAAGGGCCCCACAGAATATCAGTCCGCCTGTTGGCAAAGGCCTCTCATTCAGTTAGTCGCAACAGGCCATGTTGGTATTGGCGTGGCGTGTAATATAATAAGTAATAATAATAATTCTTAAGGGCCCCACAGAATATCAGTCCGCCTGTTGGCAAAGGCCTCTCACTCAGTTAGCCGCAACAGGCCACACACTTTCCCTTTAAGGTTTAGGACTGTCGACTAATGCGCAGGCATAGTGTGTGGCCAAGTAGTGAGGGGTTTAGTGGGTATTCCCCCTTCCTGACCCCCCATCGAGTCCTTGCGACTGGATGGAGGGTCAGGAAGCGGCTAGGCGAGTCCAACATAACCACCGTCCGCACACCAACGTGGACGGGGTATGCGTAAAGGCATTCCCCTCACTATAAAAAAAAAAAAAAATAAAAAAAAAAAGCATAGTGTGTGGCGGCTGGATGGCATGGGCCAATAATGTCGACAATTATCGGCCGGACAGAAACTACCGACTAAAACTAAAACTGACGTCTATCAACTGCTAGTGTGTGGCCTCAAAGCCGGTTTCCGACTATTGCCGGCAGGTAATGATCGGTCTAGTGTATGGCTGATGGAGGTCTCGAACGGCAGACGGCCTATCCGACCTAGTATAGTACTGCAAGCGGACTGATAGTCTTTGGGCCCCTTTACACTCACAACAATGTGCGTAGCCCCAAAGTAAGTAAGCTGTAAAGGCTTTTGGTCTGGGGTACTAGGGTAACGGATAGAATACATACAAAAAATAATACAGAGACAAATACCTACTTACATAATATTATAATATTTATCATAGATATATATGTAGGTTCATACTAAACTAAAACACTCATGACTCGGGTACAAATGCGCGTATCCATCATACAAACAAACATTGACCCTTACCATACCAGTATGTGCCAGTATTAAATAAAATCCTTAACCATATTTTAAGCGACATCTTAAAAACCGGCGTACAAACCACTTTACCATGGAGGTTGCTCATCAAGATAATAATATGTTGAACGACCTTCATGATGATCGGTTTTCTTAGTGCAAGTGTTAACCTTGTTTTGCTGCCAACTGTACCCGTTTACCTAGCTAGGATATTGAGCTATGCCTACGCCTTGCCTTCGTTAAGTTGAGGCTACACGACACACGTCTCAGTTATAAATAAAATAAGGAAATTATATATGAGTATACCATAGAGGTTGTTCATCAAGATAATGTGTTGAACGACCTCAATGATGATGGGTTTTCTTAGTGCAAGTGTTAACCTTGCTTTGCTGCCAACTGTACCCTTTTACCTACTTTACAGGATATTGAGCTATGCCTACGGCTTGCTTTTTTTAAGTTGAGGCTATACGACAGCCGTGTGAGTTATGATATGAATAAGGAAATTAAATGAGTTATTTTTTGAAGAACTTCAGAAATTAGAAATTAGAACAATATTTATTTGCCTTTGAATAGCGTACACTGCGTAGAGATTTCTTTCACGGTTGCTGGGTAGGTAGTTGAGATTAACAAAAAACAAAAAAGGTGGATATTTTGTTTTGTTATATTTTTTTATTTGTTTTGTTCGACATAAGAAATAATTGTGTTTATCAGCATCTTGTACACAAAACAAAAGTAATAAATAAAACCTACATGGCTAGATAATTGGCGTGCTTCTAAACAAAAGGTTTTATCATCATTCCCGTTCCCGTGGAAATATCGGGATAAAAAGTATCCTAATGTGTTATTCCAGCCTATAAAACTATCTTTGTTGCAAAGTTCATCCAGCCGGCCTAGCATGAGCGGCTTATAACACGCGATATGATATGGTACGGCATGCTGTCTTGCTTACACCTTAGTGGGGTAAGCAAGACAACTTGCCGTACCATATCATATCGCGCTATAAAAGCAGCTCATGCTAGGCTGGCTGATCTGTTCAGTAGTTTTTGAGAAAGAGTACCTATTAAACATGTATTTTGAATGCATAAAAAAAACTTATATACGTAATAAGTAAGTAATTTTATCTCGGACGTGTTTAAAGTTACTTCAAGCTTTACATTAGACCTCTGTCACCTCAAAGTTAAGTACCGTCACAGAATAAGTTAGTACTTAACTAAGCTCTAGAGAGGGAAGACTGATAGCTTTTGAGAAAAATTTTGCTTAAACTGAGAACTGGGTGCATACCATCAACTTTAAGACAGCGATTCAAAAATAGCGCGATGCAGAATAGGTTCCTAAAATGAATTGCTTTCTTTCGTACCATGACCTTCTAAAAACTGGATCGCAAATGAATTGCTAAATGTGAATGACCGAACGATTTGTGTCCTTATTTCTTCTACCCGTCTCTTTCACTCGATTCTGTCATGCCAGGAGAGTGAAAGGGACGGGTATAACCTGCAGGTGACATGTTAGCTTGGCCAAGTTATACGTCAAATAAGAGTTGATGACAGCTCAGCGGCTGTGAAATGTCATTGAATGATCACTGAATCGCTGTCATTGATATTAAGCTGTCGTGGTACGAATAAGCGAAGCAGATCAGTTTAGGTCCTAAACAAAACCGCAATAAGAGTTGATGGTAGGCACCCAGGAAGTGAATTCCCTGATATATGCCTAAACCGCTTTGGTATATTTTGCAGTTCGATCACACTTCCGGATTAGCCGAAAAGACCGAAGGCCAAATGAATAAGTAGGTACTCTATTAAAAATGACAATATTTTACAATTACTTACCAAAGGGAGCATGTATTCAATCAAAATGTAAATTATTGACTTTCAATAGTTTCAATACTGCTTTTCGATCAGTGAAGTGAACTCATGTAATTTGTACGTATACGTGTTAAGGTGCGTCCACACTCGAGTGGCGAGTCCGAACACCGTCTTTATAATATACATTGTCTCTTTGACACAGTATACCACCACAACGGACGTCCAACAAAACTAGCGATGCACGATAAAGACACGGTGTTCGGATGGTTCGGACACGCCAAAATGTTACAATTCAATCAAAATGTAAATTATTGACTTTCAATACTGATTTTTTATCAGTGAAGTGAACTCATTTACGTATGCGTGTGAAGGTGCGTCCACACTTGTAACATTTTGGCGAGTCCGAACCGAACACCGTCTTTATAATACATTGTCTCTTTGACACAGTATACCACCACAACGCACGTCCAACAAAACGAGCGATAAAGACACGGTGTTCGGATGGTTCGGACACGCCAAAATATTACAAGTGTGGACGCACCTTTAGACTATGTTTTCCGTTGGGAATGAGATATTTTCCCGGAGTAAAAAGTATGTGCTGTGCTGTGCTGTACCTACATGCAAAAAGAATAGTCCTGTTTGAGATCTACTTGTGAGATTGGTGGTTTGTTACCTTTTACAAGTTTTCCTATTATTTCAGTTTTATACATAATTTTGACGGTATTCCTCCGTCCGAACGTATAGGCAAAAGTTTTTGTTATATTATAATAACACAAAATGAAAACGTCTCAGTAATTTAATGTAACAGAATTATTGTCCCCTCAGGTCTTGTTTTACTTTTCTCTCTACATATAAAGGTGTTTCGAAGGTCAAACAAAAAAATATTATTTATTATTGTGATAACATTTATTGTTACAGTATCTGCCGTTATCTGAAATTCGCGTGCAAGCTTTATCTTTAATATCATGAATTCGCGTATCATCGACTAAAATAAAAACATAATAATGCGCAATGTTTCAGTGCGAGGCACACCTATTGCAAGTACTATAGTAGACGCCAAGCAAGACTCTATGCGGTCGCGGCCATTAAACGTTTAAGTCAAAATATTTTAAAATATCCTGAAAATCACACCTCAATTTTCAGTGTATTGTACTATACCGGGCGTGTTTTCTTAACTAATTGGTACTCGCGCATACCTACCTACCTACTCTAGCATAGCGCGCACAATCCCGCGCTATGCCGGCTCCGCGACGGGGTGCGGTACAGTGTGAGAACCTCCCTAAGACCTTTAAGCCAATTAAAACGAAAATTACGAAATCGCTGGTCATTCCACTTCTAAGAATTCTAAGTAAGTAATATAGAAAAGAACCAAACTTAAAAATTGCGCCTTGGTTATAATATATAACGACACCAATTAATCCAATCAAAAAGAAAACGGCTATTATAATTGCTTGTTACCATCAATGAAAAAAATCCCAATTAAATTTTCAATAGTCAGCCTTCATTAACAACCTTCGGCTTATCATTCCCAACCATCTCTATCCATCATCAAGAGATTCTTAAGACCCCAAACGTGCCCAAGTGCCGATACAACTGACACTTCCCACTCCCCACAAGTGAGCTAACTTCAAAACTTTGAATATGGGAACGAAATTTGCATCGCAAAAAATTGTCAAGCACTTTCTTGTGACAAGACCCTTTTTGGAACGAAAAAAAAACGGGTCAGCGATTCTTTTCGGAACAGGCGAGTCTCTCAAATGTGTGCAAGTTGTGAATTGTGATTCGTTTAGTTTTTTCTCAGCTTTTGATATACCTACTGGCGAGTGTTTGGTATTGGTAGAACAGACGGCGCGGCGGCAAGACAAGAGTGAAGCTGGCCTTATGGCATTCGTAATAAGTAGTCTTTTCGTATAATTCTGACGACGTCGGTGGCCGAGTGGCGTACGCACTGCTTTTCAAGGTGCCGCTATCTCTGCAGATCCCCGTTTGATTCCCGGTCGAAATTGAAAACGAGGTTCAAAATCAAAATCAAAATCAAAAATCATTTATTAATTTTAGGCTGATACAGCACTTGTGAACGTACGCTACGCTATCGGTTCGTAAATCCTACGGCGGGAGGCCTTGTAACGAGAAGAACCGGCAAGAAACTCGCCAAGGGCTATTTTTTTCTCCCTGTCATATTTCATACAGAGTCGTCAAATTGAAAAGTGACTTTAACATAATATAATATGTAAAGTCACTTTCCATCACAAATTAATCTTAAGTTTAAAAACAAAATAAAAAGCCTGGTAATCATAGCAGTAAATAATTTTCAATAACTAAGAAATAGACATCCAAAAGGTAGTTTCTTTAAAATACACACCAACCAAAAACGTAGCAAATAAAATAATAAATATAAATGCCAAACAAGGGTAATAAAACTTTGAATAGTTAAAGAACATAAGAATTATGATATTAAGAAGAAGAATAAACAGTGCCATAAACAAGCCACGATAATATAAAACTAATAACAATAAAACATTAAAAATCTGCATATTTTGAGACAAGAAGCCAGGAGCAGACCCATCCCACTATTAAAACTACGCACTTGAAACTTGGTAGCTAGATGTATTCTGTGAACCGCTTTACGATTTTAATAAAAAAATAAAAAATAAAACAAATTAAGGGGGGCTCCCCATACATAGAACTGAAACAGAAAATTATTTTTTTAATCAAACATATTCGTGTAGGGTGTCTTTAGATATAGGTCTTTAAAAATGAAATAAAGGTTCCTTAAACCATTTTTTCTTAAAGTTAATATTTTGAAAAATAGAGCCTTCCAAAGTGATAAAATGTGTGTCCCCCCCCCCCCCCCCCCTCCTAACTTTTTAAATAAAAGAATAAAAAATCTAAAAAAAATATGTACTTACTGTAGATCTTAATAAAACTTTCAACGAAAATTGGTTTGAACTAGATATAGTAAGTAATTTTGAGATTAACACATTTTCAAAAACCGCAAAAGTAACTTTGTCATTCATACAAACATTATGAAAAACAAAGTTTTTTTTGCTGCCGAAAAATTATAGTGGAATTTTGGCTAAGTACAGGCAATCGGTACTTTTAGTGGGTACGGAACCCTTCATGGGCGAGTCCAACTCGCACTTGGCCGATTTTTATTTGCTATCGAAGTCTTATTCCTACACAAACCCAATTAAATGTAGAAAGTTATTTTACGGCAAAACTGACAAACACAGTTAAGCGATTTTCGTTCATTCAAAAGTTCTAATTTATTTTTATCTTAGTTGAATACATTTTAATAGCTATAAACGCCCTAATTGCTCTTAAACAGGCAATTAATCATTATTTGAATACTAACTCCTAATTTACACAGAATCTGTTCAAACAGAAACTGTTTCATCCACGAATAGATAACTCTCGCATATTAATTTTAGCAAGTAACCTTAACAGCAGACGTACTCTAATTCAACGAAAAACGAAACTTCGTTATACCCATCCCTCTCACTCTCCGGGCGTGACAGAATCGAGTGAAAGCGGCAGGGCTAACGAAGTTTCGTTTTTCGTGGAATGAGAGTAGGCCTACTGGTTAGTGGTATAAAACCGAGCTAAATTAACCAAGTTAAATAATTAATCTCAAAATAAAACAGCCTAAACATATACTGCATCCCTCGTCAGTGAAGTTCAAATTTTAACCAATGTTTGTTCAAGTTGAAAATGTCCTAATTATAAGTTGGTAACGACAAAGTTTAACGTAACTTGTAACGCCAGATTAACTAGCTAATTAAAATTAACAACTTTCCGGCTGTTGGGCAAAATTTTCTGCGAATATAACGTACTAACCTACCGTACAGTCAGCGTCAAATTGATATAAGCGTCTAGAGTAGTCAAAAAGATCTGAAAAACATAAACGCAATTTGATCTAAGCAGTTTGAATCATCATATTGTTGTAAGCGCGCAAGGTGTTAAAATATCTGTGCAATATGGTGTTAAGTACATTATGCACAGATGTTTTGATAGCTTTGTTTGCTTAGATAAATTTGAACACTCTGACTGCTCATATAAATATGAAACAATGAGTGCCTAGATATTTTGAACACCTTGCGCTCTTACAACAATATGATGATTCGAACTGCTTAGATCAAATTGCGTTTATGTTTTTCAGATCTTTTTGACTACTCTAGACGCTTATATCAATTTGACGCTGACTGTACCTACCTAACCGTCAAATGTCAGTAATGAGAGGGAGTTGTGATATTATATTTACCACTTCAATATAAGTGCTGGTAATCTACAAATTTATTTAGATGGACCATGGACTAGTATTTTTTTTTACCCTGTGCCATGGAGAAGAGTCTAGAATACTTTAGACACAAAAAACTTAAAATGTAAATGTGTCAAATGTGACAACAAATGTGTTAACAATCGAACTATAGTGCGACAACCATTTCTGTTCCGGTGATAATCTTTGGAACCTAAACAGTTTTCATACGACAGTCCATTTTGACAGCAAATTTCGTATTGCAAGTGGCTCCTCTGTCACGAACGGCTGTCACCGGAACAGACTGGAGTGTGGGACTTTACGATTCTTTAGTTTATTTAAAGCTTGACGTGCTTCTGTTAGTGGAGTGCGCGCCAGATAAGTCTGCGCGTGGTCAATATCGAATACTAATCATTTTTATAAAGTAAGAACCCTAAAAATGTACTGTAAATAGCACCAAAAACGACCCAGTTGCGCGCAGAGATCAGACACGCACATTAGTACCAGTGGTTGGTTTTACTTTTAAAAAATCACTTAAGCACTTCGTAAAGAGGTGCGTTTAGATATGATTTCATTTTTTGATATTTTTTATATCAATAAACTAATGAACTGTTACTTATAAATGTAACTACTAGTTCTGCCGCACAATTTATAGATAGATAGTTTATTTATTTCCTTCAAGAAAACATACAATTTAAATCATGGTCCTACAAAACGACTTATGTAGTTAGTATAAAAAGACAGTAAGTATCGCTTACTGCGTTTATTACCTGACTATCTATTCGAGAACGCAAAACTAAGCTTAATATAAATCAAAGTCCCGTTTTTTCCCTCTTCTATAGAAGCCAATATAGCATTAAGCAAACCTGTGCTTTAAATAAAACTTTACTTTGGGATACCCCTCATTGTAGTATTATTATCACTTATGTCGGCATCGTGATTATAATAGGCAGTTTGGCAACAACTGCCTCATTTCTTCGGCATTTGCAATTAAATTGGAATCGCAGATTTATTTTTCCCAATACATTTTTCTAACCAGATAGGGAAAATGCAGATGACTTCGTAATCATATTTAAATCTGGTATAATAAAAAATACCAACGCTATTCGGTTGTGCTGAGCAATTTTGTGCTGAGATCCTAAAACGAAAGCGATACGGAACGGAAGGTGCAATTGCTTGTAAATAATTTAATAAACGTTATCGCTGTAGCGGGGCGCGGAAAGAAGAAATTATGCAAATTGTATTTAAAGACCTCGGTAGTCGGTACACGTTGGGCCAACGCTTGGGCGAGCGTATCGGAATACTGAACGCCAACTACCTATCACACGCAGAGTATTTTGGTTGGCAAAATCATCATCGTTTCTGAAGCACAGGTTTTGGATGAACACATCTTAGATTTTTGCGCGAACTGTCCTGTGTGATAAATAAAACACTTTCACGGATGTTTTCACGCAATTTATTCTTTTATTAAAATAAAAAAATAGTGGGTAAGAATATTATTCTTTTATTAAAATAAAAAAAAACGGCCCCTGGAAAGGTGCCGAAACGTCGGATAAACCAAAAAACCTCTAAAAACAACTAAAATTTAACTGAGTTGTTAAATAAGTTGCAGTGTTTTATTTATAAGGTTTTGGATGGTTAATGTCGATATTACACGATTCAACCAAATTGAATCACTTTGGCTGAAAGGCGCAGAAGTGAAAGATACTGCTGTTTACACGTATCTTAAATTGAACTAGGTAAATAAATTATGAAGAGAACCAATCAATTCGCATTGCTTGAAAATTTCTACCAATCAGGTAGCACATTGAGAATGAACATCTAGTGAATCATTCAATGCTTATGTTAACACGTTTACTTTCGTTCAATTGCATTGAACGTTGAACGCAAAAGTGAAAATATTGAGCAAGCTCAATTCTTTCAACGCGATTGAATGTGGTTTAACATAGCCATTGAATGATTCACTTTTACGTTTACGTTTAGTGAACCGTGTAATACTGCCATATGGGGAATGGGCCATCCCATCACCCTAAGCGGATTGAGAAGTGTTAACCAACCGACCAACTGCTCCAAACCGTTCTAAGTCGTGGGCCACACTGCTGGAGCGACCGCGGGGCGCGGAGGCGACCTGCGGATCCGCAGGACGCGCGAACACATACTATTCCCTCCGCCGGTCGCGGCGACCGCCGGACGCGCCAGTGTGGCCTCTCCCGTCCGTCTCAATATATTTGTTTTTCCCGCTCAACGCGGACGCAAGACGCGCCGCTCCAGTGTGGCCCACGACTAAAATAGGGAGAAGCACTAGATAACAATAAATTGGGCCACCCATCTCATGGCAGACCCTGGCGAAACTTGCTGAAACTTGCTTGCTTGTGGCCGAAAGGCCACATAGAACCTTCGGTTAGCCCACACTGGCCCAACAATTGGGCCCCAATTTTGTTTAACGGGCATAAGCTTTACCGAACTCTTCGTTAGCTAAATGATTTCTATGTCTATGAGTCCTGAGGGAATCCGGTAGACATAAATAACTGAGGATTAGGTCCTCGCTTTCAGCTTAAGTATTATTGGAAATACTAGGTGACCGAAGATAAGACATTTTCGATAAAACTATTTTTAGAAAGCCGGCTAATCGGCTTTTCTAAAGATGGCTGACGTTCTACGCCACTAACAGATATAGCAATCCATTTGCGAACTAGGAAAATACTGAAAGCAATGTTGTTTTAAACCGTTTGAAATGTCACTTCCATACATTTCCATTGACCAATTTATTTATTTTTGACGGAATCTCTGTGAACACAAAAGAGTCACAAAGAAATGTTTGTTTCGAAAATTCATACGTTTAGCTTTGTTATTTACAATATTGTACTATGCGATTTGGTACGGAAGCAATTCACAACAACTGTTTGTTTTTTTATAATGGCGTATTGTAAAAAACATTTCTCCCATAATAAGATTCCGTGTCGATGGCATGTAAACAATTCTTTTAATTTAAAATTTGTACCAAACACGCGTATTCGTTGCCAAAAATCGGAGCATAAATCTCTCAGAATATGGGGGCCTCATAATTAGAAAAGTTTACCTTTGAAGGGCAGAACTCGGTAGTATTCAAATAACGCACATTGTTCAATGGAATTGGGTAATTATGAAGCATTCCCGAAGTAAACATCAGTGCCACATTGTACTTCTATTAATTTTACGTTTGAGGCTCTCAACAGGGTATTGCCTTGCTCTTGTACTCTAACGTTGTATTCCAAGGCTGGCATACTACCACTATTGTTATATAACTACTGTTCATAGGCTTTAAATAAATTATTTGATTTGTAATAAATTTATTATTATTAAATCTAATTTGACGATCAGGTCAAGGTCGCGGAATGTCGCTGGATACGGGCAGCGCAGACCGATCGTTAAGGAGATGCTTGGTGGAGGCATATGTCCAGCAGTGGGCGTAGTACGGCCGAGATGAGATATCTGAAGAAAAAAATTGGTTCACTTGTTTAGTTGTTTTTACCGATCCTTGTGTAATTTCTCCAGTGCGTGACCAAAAGAAAATAATTACAGAAACCTGTAACTGAGTTAACGAGTTCGTCTGTCACAAACGTCTTGTGTATTTTGCCTTTTCGTTTTAGAAGATTAATGTTCCTTCATCGTCAAAACCTTCACTTTACTCAATAGTTTATTTACATCTTTAAAAATTCTGGCATTTACTGTTGGTAAGCAATTATACGACCCTGACATCAACCCAGTGAAACCACCTCATTCCCTATTTCATGTTTTCATGGAACCTCAGAAGAACTTTAAATACATGCAATTCGCTGTATCTTAAAATGTTGAGATGGCCATAAAGCACTGTGGCCTCGACCTTTGACATTAAAAACAACAAGATAATGTTTGATCATTGAGTTTAATCTGTTTGATAGATACGGTCTCAATGTAGAGAAACCCTTTCAGTGTCGAACAAAACACACCCGCCGAATATACGCAGCTGAACTTTTTTGTGACGATGGTGAACCGTCAGTAATTCAAAAACCATTGCGGGCGTAACCACGCCAAAATTTGGTCACGTATTTTCGGCAAAGTGTGCTTACACATTTTAGATTTTAGAGTATTCGGACGGGTGCGTTTATACACAGAAACGTAACGGCAGAGCGGAAGGAACCAATGTAGCAATTTCCATACATTCGACATGATAGCGCTTGTTGTGTCACCCCTTGATTGTTTGAATTTCTCGATTCTTTTTCTGTATATAAATGTGCTATCCAACAGGTTTGAAGTCGCCTGTAGTTGCGTAGTATGACGTAAAGCAATCGCGTGTTATGAACGCATCTTCATTCACTGAATGTACTACAGGTGCGTAAACGGCCTGTGGACATGTTTCACCTTGAACCTTTGATTATGAACTAAGATTGTATTAATGTGTTAATGTATGTAGTGGTGGAAAAAGGGTGGAGTTTGGGAAGAAATTGGTTATTTTCAGATTAAGTGCCAGTAAAATAATTGTTTTTTATCTATATACTAGCGGCCGCCCGCGGTTTCACCCGCGTGGTTCCCGTTCCCGTGGGAATATCAGGATAAAAAGTACATATAAACCTTCCTCTTGAATCACTCTATCTATTAAAAACGCATTAAAATCCGTTGCGTAGTTTCAAAGATTTAAGCATACAAAGGGACATAGGGACAGAGAAAGCGACTTTGTTTTATACTATGTAGTGATAGTGATAGTGATATAAAAATGAATCCCTATTTCCCTTGGTCACGCCATCACGCGTGAACGGCTGGACCGATTTGGCTAATTTTGAAGTTCGTGGAAGTCCAAGTAAGGTTTTAACGGTGAGAAAATAGGAAATAGGAAGGAGGGGTAAGTAGGGGTAGAGTAGAAGTAGGGTAGGGTAAAGGTAGGGTAGGGTAGGGTAGGAGTAGGGTAGGGGTAGAGTAGGGGTAGGGTAGGGTGGAGTAGGGGGTAGGGCTACGGGAACGAAGTCGCGCTGGGTCAGCTAGTTATTTAATAAGTACTTTTTATAATTTCTTACTTATGTTGGTTGAGGAGAATGGGCTATTACCCTACAGGCAGGCTGAATTCGGATTGTTGGGTGTTAAATTGCAAACACAACCAAAACCAAAGGCTTATTAGCATGCGTTGCCGAGCACGGAAGAGCTCGGATTAGACCTACAAGCTTTCATTGAACTTCAGCGTACCATTGTCCGTTCGGGGCAAATCTTGCAAGCTACGTTTGACCCACTTCCCAGTGTCCGATTAAGCTAAAACGTGATGTCCAAAAATGTATGAGGTCTGGGCCACGTCTTTGTACAGTTTACCAAAAAATAGATAAAGATACGATTAACAGTTTCGAATTATTCAATTTCTATAAATTCGCTTTGTTTTCTGGAAGGAACATTAAATAAAATGCAAAAACACATCAATAATTCATCATGGCGGTAGAATGAAGATGTCATTTTGATGTTGTTTGTCTGGTCTGTTTTGTGCTGTCACTGTCAGCTGTCATGTCAGTCAATTGAATAATGACAACAACATACAGCACAGAGCAGAGTAGAATAGAACTCAAGTCAATTACAGTGACACTGACAGATTTTTTACGAAGAGTTGCCATATTTGACGCCTTATTTCGAGTAAAAAATATTGATTTGTTTTTATTAATAACCATTTAACCGTGCCTTCTATAAAATTATGTATATTTTTCTCAGAATCAGTAAATTTTTCTGCATCTTTGGGGATGGTGTACATAGACGTGGCCCATATTGGGACATATCCTTTAGCATACAAGTTTGGTTTGGATGACAATACAATATCAAAGTACAGTCAGCATAAAACCTTGTCATATTTTTTTTACATAAACTTATTTTACCCGTCTTAGAACGACCTTTGCTTTATTCGAACACCAAGCTTCTAAACAGTAAATAAGAGTATTGAGTACTATAATCCAAACAACATACTTGTTTGTTCTAAGGCAGCTGTGATTCACGTATCTAATTTAATTTAGCAGTGGAGTTAAACAGTAATTAATGTATGCTCTTCTGCGTACCATAATAGTTATTGGTTTCGCGGTCTATAACTGTAATTACCGACAAGATGAATGTAATGTTTAAACGTTGAAGGATTTATGTATTTTATTATAACTGTAAGTAGATATATGTGTATTTAAGTTTGCTTAAACACACATATATCTACTTACAGTTATAATACGCAGAACACAAGGGAGACTTTGTGAGACAGTTCGATATTTTCTACTTCATTTTCCATAATAAAAATTGCATTGTGAATGCAAATCCATACTAATATTATAAATGTGAAAGTGTGTTTGTTTGTTTGTTTGTTTTTCCGTCTTTCACGTCAAAACGGAGCAACGGATCAACTCGATTTTTGGTATGGGGATAGTTTGGGAGCTGGAGAATAACATAGGCTACTTTTTATTCTGGAAAATGAATGAATGAATGAATGAAAAACATTTATTGACACATCACAAAACATACAAGGGTAACATACAATAATAACATTAAAAAATACAGTGAGTTTTTTTACCCTGTGGTGACGTGCCAATCAGGACCCTGCCTCAGCATAAGTTGTTTCAGGGTGAAAGGTCACCCCGCAACAACGCTGGTATTCTGGCAGGGCCTGTGCGAGCAACGTTTACACCAGAAAATGAAGTGCTTAAAGATAAAACAAAATACAATTTTTAATACTTATCTTAAACAAACATACAAAACAATAATAGATTTAAGTACTTAATAAATATTTTACATTATTTCTGTTCTGTTTACGTTTGACAGCATGCCTAAAGCCAAGGCCAGTTACAAATTTTATAAAAAAAAAAAAAAAAAAAAAAAAATTGACATTGACAGCGACAGCTTATAATTTATTAGACAGAGACGCGTTGTTTTGGTGTGGTTTGGGTAAAAAATGTTGAAAGAGGAAAGTTACTTATTGTGTGTGTATAATCATATTGATGATAATCACAAATTAACGGTCCGTTCCGTTCTGCATTAAACAATTAAATTAATAAATGTTTGAAAAGTGGGATTGTGTCCGACGCCTAACCACGAATCGTGAAAAAAGGAAATGGTGAGTACCTAAGGTTTTCGCCCAAAGTAAATGTTTATTAGGCTGATGCTAATTGTTGGGAAAGAAGGTGACTCTTAACGCATTTCTTAAAAGAGTTAATTGTTTTAGAGTCACGTAAATGCGAGGAAGGCGGGAGAAGAACATTCCAGCACCGGGTAGCGGCGAACCTGAAAGAACCACGGAACGCCCTGGTGTGGTGTCTTGGCGTCGCGAAGGTGTTTCTACATCTCCTTAACTCATTACCAGTGCTGCTCTGTGCCCAAGTGAGCTTTTCATGTAAATAAGTTGGCTTACCTGATGTAATCACACCAAACATTAAAGTGGCAAGGTGGAGTTTTCTACGAGCCTCCATTTTTAATAACTTTGAGTCGTTTAAGAATGGGGTAACATGAGATCTTGGAGGCACACTAAAGCAAAAGCGGGCACAGGCGTTTTGAACCCGTTGCACCAGTTTGGCTGTTTTGCTCAGAAGACAAGGGCCGTACACAGTGTCGCAGTAGTTAAGTTTAGATAGTATTAGCGATTCACACAGTGTGATTCTTAGTTGCTCATGTAGGTAAGGGCGTATTTTGTATAGGAGCTTCAGACGGTAAAAACAATAGCGAACACATTCCGTGACATGGAGTTCAAAGTTTAGATGACAATCCAAAGTTACTCCCAGGTTTCTACACCTGTCAACACGTTCTATGATTTGATTATCCAGCTGTACATTGATATGCTTGTTTTCTAATTTTTTCACATTTTTTCTGGAACCAAATATCATGAATTTTGATTTTTTAGGGTTGAGAACCAGGCAGTTGGACTTACACCAGTCAGATATTTTTAGTAAATCACTGTTTATTTTTGCAACAGCACTATCCACATCATTAGGCTTGCAAGAAATATACAGCTGCACATCATCAGCATAGAGATGGTATTTACAGAATTTAATATAGTTGATGAGGTCGGCACTGTATAAAACATACAAAATGGGTCCAAGAATAGAGCCCTGCGGGACTCCGCGTGTCACAGGGGTAGGAGATGACCGAGACTTGACACCATTGGCATCAACAAGCTCTACATACTGGTATCTTTGTGATAAATAGCTATCAAACCACTTCACTGTGGCCGTGTCAGCACCATAGTATGAAAGCTTGGATAACAGCAGTGTAGTATTCAGTGTTTCGAATGCGCGCGAAAAGTCGAGGAGCACAAGAATACTGAAAAATAAAAATGATTATTTTGTATAGAAAATCGATAAACTGTCGTACTATACAAAACTGTCATTCTTCCATAGCCGCTTCCAAAGAGGTATGTCAAAGAGTATTGTAATCACTGACGTTTCGTTTTAGCCGCTTTGGATTACCTACTGTATAAAAAACAGTGTATAAAACTTCTTCGCGATTATTTATTTTCATCTGTCTATCTATAATAGATGTTGGTGATACGAAGTTTACCGGGTATAATTAATATGACAAAACAACGTTTGCCGGGTCAGCTAGTGTAAAAATAAGGTGAAAGATTTTTTTAAATCGGTTCAGTGGTGTTGAGCTTATCCATAACAAAATATACAAAAAAACAACAAACAAAAAATCAAATCTATTATAGTGTAGATCAAGCTTCAAGCTTTGCTTGTTTTTGCTTTGCAAATTCTCTACACTTTCTTAATTTAAAGTAACCGATTTTAAATTAACTTAACAATGAAAGAGCTGTCATCCATGAAGAATTTTAACTAGTACTATCGACTTTCCTTTGTCTTTCTTTCCTTAAGCTTAATTGACAACGATGAAGTATTTTAAAAATAACCTATAGGTACTTACATATTTTTTCTTATCTTCACTATGATGTGGTTTTATTTCATTCAAGATCGTGCCTGTCTTTTTATCTGGATCGCCACAGTGTCTTCTGACTGCCTTCACTGCAATGTCTTTTTAGGATTCCGTAGCCGAATGTGTCTTATCAAAAATGACTTTCCAAAAAACACTCGCCCCAGGTCTCAGATTAAATAAGAGTTAGGTACTACACTACGTCCCAGGTGCAGAGGCGAAATATGGGACTAATGACTTGGTGCCTAAGGCTCAACTTACACTAGCGCAATGTCGACGAAGCATCAATCTGAAACTTCACATAGCAAATGCACCCTTATCTTCACAACAACGTAGTCATAATGCACATATTTCTTGACGAGGTGATGTGATTCTATAGTGACTTCGTGAGCCCAAGATCGCCAACTCGTCTGTTAAACGTGGGGATTATAGCAAAAACAACATAATTCTCTTTAGCTGCATATAATTTACTTCATTCATCCAGCTGTAACTTGACAGATAAAATATAAAAAATTTAAGCCTAAAGTTCAACACAACTTCATTCAGAAGATTAATAATTCGGATACTTAACTTGGTCCTTGAATTCAAAAGTTTCCAGTGTTATAAATTTTAAACGATTAGGTTACCTTCAGTAAATTTCAGTACTTACTTATTTTATTTATATACAGTTTTCGTATAACAATACTTAATAACATAATGATTCATATCAGCGTCAAAGTTAACCTTGCCAATGTCACCCCCTTTCTCAGAATTCCGAACAACAAAATACATTAGTTCGATTGGGTTTCTATTAAATAAAGAAGACAATAGTGACAAAGGAATGGAAACAAAAGGATAGTGAGTCAATAAATGGTAAGAAATAACCGATAAGGCTATCGTCTATCATAAATGTATATATTGCAATGGTGAAGGATCCAAGATGCCTGAGGTCTATTGTCCACGTAACCGCACGTCATGCGTACGCTTTCGTCAATTTGACGATTGCAAGACGAATGCTTGCATCTTGCGAAGAAGCAATCAAAACTGTGTCCACGGAGCCGCGCGCACCGCACGCATGACGAGAGGCTGCCGCGACGCTGCCGCACCTTTTTTTTTATTGTTTCTACGTAAGATGCAAGCATTCGTCTTGCAATCGTCAGGCAATCATCGGTTTATGTGGACAATACGCCTTAGGCCTACTGTCCATGCACGTTTTCGTCAATTGCCGATTGCAAGACGAATGCTTGCATCTTGCGTAGAAACAATAAAATCGGCCAAGTGCGAGTTGGACTCGCCCATGAAGGGTTCCGTACACACCTAACGTACCGATTGCCTATACCTTGCCAAAATTCCACCATAATTTTTTGTCAGCAAAATATAACTTTGTTTTTCATAGTGTTTGTATGAATGACAATGTTACATTTGCGGTTTTTGAAAATGTGTTATATCTCAAAAAGTACTTACTATATATCGTTCAAACCAATTTCCGTTAAAAGTTTTTATTAAAATCTACAGCATATATTTTTTCTAGATTTTTCACTCGTTTATTTCAAAAGTTAGAGGGGGGAGGGGGGGGGGGGGGACACATTTTACCACTTTGGAAGGCTCTATCTTTCAAAATATTGAGTTTGAGAAAAAATGACTTGAGAAACCTCCATGTTATTTTCAAAGACCTATCTATAGACACCCCACACGAATATATTTGATTAAAAAAATATTTTTCAGTTTCAGTTCTATGTATGGGGAGCCCCTTTAATTTGTTTTTATTTTTTATTTTTGTATTGAAATCGTAAAGCGGTTCACGGAATACATCTACCTACCAAGTATCAACTGTGTAGTTTTTATAGTTTTTATAGTTGCCGCTCCGTCCGTGGACACAGTTTTGATTGTTTCTATACGCAAGATGCAAGCCTTCGTCTTGCAATCGTCAATTATTATTGACGAAAGTGTGCGCATGACGTACGGCTAGTGTGGACAATAGGCCTTATGATAAAACTGACCTGCCGCCCGCGGCCTATTTTTTTGGATAATAAGTAGCCTATATTGTCGGCACGGTCGCGTCAACCTCTCGTCATGCGTTCGTCATGCGGTGCGCGGAACGTTGCCGCTCCGTCCGTGGACACAGTTTTGATTGTTTCTTCGCAAGATGCAAGACGAAGGCTTGCATCTTGCAATCTTGCAATCGTCAATTATTATTGACGAAAGTGTGCGCATGACGTACGGCTAATGTGGACAATAGGCCTTATGATAAAACCGACCTTCCGCCCGCGGCTTATTTTTTTGGATAATAAGTAGCCTATATTGTCGGCACGGTCGCGTCAGCCTCTCGTCATGCGTTCGTCATGCGGTGCGCGGAACGTTGCCGCTCCGTCCGTGGACACAGACACAGTTTTGATTGTTTCTACGCAAGATGCAAGCCTTCGTCTTGCAATCGTCAATTGACGAAAGCGTGCGTATGACGTGCGGTTCTTCTTCTTCTTCTTCTTCTTCTTCTTAACAATACGGGCGGTTTCCGCAACTCGACGTCTATTGCGCCTATTTTGCGTCCGGAGGGTGCGCGGCCAGATCACTCCAGCCAGCCCAGCTCAGCCAGGAACGCTCCAAGAGCTTTCACATTAGTGATCGCTTCCTGGACGCTGCCCGGCGAGCCGAGGTACCTCGCCCGGTAGGGGGCCACCCCCCTGCATTCCAGCAGTACGTGGGCAGCTGTTTCTTCTTCCTCCATGCATCCTCTGCATAGGGGACTGTCGGTGACACCTAAATTAAAAAGATGTCTGTTAAATTGTCCATGACCAGTAATGGCACCTGTTACCAGGCGAAGTTGCGGTCTGCACAGTTGTATCAGATGACGTGCGGTTAAACGTGGACAATAGGCCTTATGATAAAACTAGCCTTCCACCCACAGCTTCGCCCGCGTGAACACGACGTTGTCCCACGGGAACCTGATATATTTTTTGGTTAAAAAGTAGCCTATGTCACTCTCCAGCTCTCAAACTATCCCTATTCCAAAAATCTCGACTATCCGTTGTTCCGTATTGACGTGAAAGACGGATTAACAAACAAACACACTTTCATATTTATAACTAGATTTCCGACCGTGGCTTCGCTTGCGTGGACTACACGACGTTGTCCCGTGAGAATGTGATATTTTTTGGGATAAAAAGGAGCCTATGTCACTCTCCAGCTCCCAAACTATCCCCGTACCACAAATCCCGTTGCTCCGTTTTGACGTGAAAGGACAAACAAACAAACAACTTTCAGTAATATGGATGTACGAGTAGGTAGGTATATAATATAATATACGAGGAGGAACCCGTGGCCCAGTGGTTAGCGCGCTCAGCCTGGGGGCCGATTCTCAGGCAATCGAGAAAAGTTCACATTTATAGCTCGAAATTCAAATATAACACAGTTTTTGTATTGTCAGAATTTCACAATCGAAAAAGTTCGATCGAAAACCATTCGAACGCTACGAGTGGTAAAAACCAATAGATGTTCGTATACGAACTTAGCTGTCAAAATGAATTTGTTGACATGTGGGACAGCTTAGTTTGTTTGAAACGTTCTAACTTTTCAATAAAAACCACAAACAAAATGTTCGGCATACGAATTACCACACTGAAAAAGTTCGAATGCCTGAGAATCGGGCCCCAGGGGCCCGATTCTCATTACCACATGTCAAAAAATTCATTTTGACAGCTAAGTTCGTATACGAACATCGATTGGTCCGTACCACTAAAGTCGGATTTTTAATTAGACGAAGTAATCTGACAGTTGCTAATGTCACTTAGTGAAATAATGCTGCCATGTTCAATATAATAGTGATGTGTTCTATTCGTTCATTCACAGAAATGAATGATGATGAATGAATACTTTAATATAATTTGTCGATATCTTATGTGTTGTATATTTATAATCACATTTTTATTGATGAATCATGGTTTTTGACACTATTTTGACTAGAAAATTGCAACGCAATGCTAAAGATATTAGAAAATCGAAGATGGCGGCTAACTTTTTTGTTTGTGGGTCGATTATGATGAAATTTGGTTTTTGGCACTATTTTGACTAGAAAACTGCAACGCAATATTAACAATAATAAAAAATCAAGATGGCGGCCAACTTTTTTGTTTGTGAGCTGATTTTGATGAAACTCGGTTTTTGATACTATTTTGGAAAGAAAACAGCAACGCAATGTTAAAAATATTAAAAAATCCAAGATGGCGGCCAACTTTTTGTTTGTGAGTAGATTTTGATGACACTTTGTTTTTGGTACTATTTTGGAAAGAAAACAGCAACGCAATGTTAGCTGCCATCTTGGATTTTTTAATATTTTTAACATTGCGTTGCTGTTTTCTTTCTTTTGTTTTCTTCTTCTGTTTTCTTTTTATAGCAGCAACAGAAATACATCATCTGTGAAAATTACAACTGTATCTACCACGGTTCATGAGATGCAGCCTGGTGACAGACAGAAAGACGGACAGACAGACGGATAGCGGAGTCTTAATAATGGGGTCCCGTTTTAACCCTTTGGGTGCGTAACGTAACCCTAAAAAAGTAAATTTGGCAACCATCTTGACCATTTCTCATTTTTAACATTGCGTTAGGGCGCTTGTGCACTACACTGAATTTTACCGTTCCAACTTTTTTGTTGGTGGGCCGATTTCGATGAAACTCGGTTTTTGGTACTAATTTGACAAGAAAACAGTAAGGGCGCTTGTGCACTACACTGAATTTTACCGTCCCGAAAAAAAACGGTTGCTCGTATTTTATTAATAAATCATTTATAATAGTAAGAATTTATTTATTTCGTGTAGTTTCTATGTTTCAAACTCTAAACTACACGAAATAAATAAATTCTATAATTTATTATTAAAATACAAGCATCCGTTTTTTTTCGGGACGGTAAAATTCAGTGTAGAGCACAAGCGCCCTTACTGTTTTCTTGTCAAAATAGTACCAAAAACCGAGTTTCATCGAAATCGGCCCACCAACAAAAAAGTTGCCCGCCATCTTGGATTTTTTTATGTTTTTTAATATTGCGTTGCCGTTTTCTTTCCAAAATAGTACCGAAAACCGAGTTTCATCAAAATCGACCCACAACCAAAATGTGCCTACATGGCACAACTAGGATTCGAACCCGGAACTCGATATCGGTAGCCCGGTGTTCTAACCACTCCATAGGCTACCGAAAGAACTATACGTGATATTTATATAAATAATTATAATACTTTGTTTCATTTATTCACTTTGCCCCGTCACTATTAATTTTTCGTCAAAACCTGACAACCCAGTAAACGTCAGATTACTTCGTCTAATTAAAAATCCGACTATAGTTGCGTTTGACTGGTTTTCAATCGAACTTTTTCGATTTTGA
This sequence comes from Crambus lathoniellus, assembly GCA_949710035.1. Taxonomy (NCBI): domain Eukaryota; kingdom Metazoa; phylum Arthropoda; class Insecta; order Lepidoptera; family Crambidae; genus Crambus; species Crambus lathoniellus. The sequence goes on from OX453312.1 coordinate 4,729,511, forward strand.
AATTCTGACAATACACAAAATGAGTTTATCTTCGTAAAATATTTGAATTTCGAGCTAAAAAAGTGAACTTTTCTCGATTACCTGAGAATCGGCCCCCTGGTCTGTCGCGGGATGGGTGACCAAAAGTTTATAATATCGAGCTCTCCACTGCTGAGGCAGACACCTTTCTTATATTCGTTATAGATGTATAAGGAGAATCGGCCATGACCCCCACGCAGGCATAAAGGTCACAGCAGATATATTAACTCGGAAAGGGATTGACACCGTATCGCCTTTCGCCTCGCCGTCTACCAGGCGTCAACCTAACGCAAGCACGTAACCAAACCGGATCAACGTCGGTACGTCGGCTCGGCTACGGCGAGCGACGCCGCGCCGCACAGTGGTTCCATATCGAAAAGGTGGACATAGGATCAAATCTCGGAATTTCAGTCTGATTTTTTGAAATGTGGTTAGTTCATTTTCATTTTCAGACCACTGTGCGTAGAGCCGTAAGCTCAGGTACGGAGAGACGTGAGCGCGTGGACGGCTAGCGGTAAGCGCGGGGATAGCAATTGAGCGACCCACAAAGCGGTTCGTGAGCTGGTCCCGAGGCGAGGCGATTACGTTACGATTCCGATTAGTGTGCTTTGCAGTAGGGGGTTTCATACAAAGAATACTGAACCGCTCGAGTTGATACGTTTACGATCCGCTCTGCTGTGACCTTAATGCGCATTGGCAGGTATTAACGATTGCAAACGCAGCCCAAGCCATTGGCTTAACGTGCCTCCCGAAACACGTATTAGCTCGAGATAATATATTTATGGTCACTATTAGCCACCCTTCCCGGGAGCGACCATTGCGAGTGTTGCTTAACCCCAACGATTTCAGGACGGGAGCGCTAATGTTCCCAACAAAATGAAATGTCCTTAATCATTTCATTGACGACCTTTGTGGCCGAGTGATACACGGGTTTTCAAGAAGCCGCTATCTCCGAGGTCCCGGGTACGATTCCCGGTCGGGTAAATATTGAAAAGGAACTTTTCATTTCAATATTTTTTCGTGTCTGGGTGTATGTTGTAATACTCGTCGTTCGTTGTTTCCTATTGCCATAAACCCGCAGTGCCAATTTGGGAACACCTATAATTATGTTCAATCCAATCTTTTTCTTATTATAAAACAATAAAAACAATATTAGTTAAAGACGTTACAGTTCGTTACGTTACGTTCCAGATGTTTTAAGTGAAACGTCGAAATAGTTTGTTTAAGATGCAATTTCAATTCTATGCCAACACGAATTGACATAGGTACGAAAAAACTAAAAAAAAAGTTCCAAACTCGAATTCACAGCAAAAACACTTTCATTTTTCCACTCCAAATGTATGACTGCTATTAACACTGTTTTTACGAACATACATATCGCAAAAAAATACTCGTGTTTTCTTTTACTGTCGGTGTTTTTGATGAATATTAAAATTGGCCTTCCATTCCAATCCTTTAAAAACATCAAAAATATCATACGATGGAGTTCTGTCCTAAAAAAATTTGAAATCGTGAAAAAGGGAGTTTATGGTAGTATTTATTTTATTAAGATTTTAAATTATTTTTATGCATTCACAATGCAATTTTTGTAAGTATAGGAAAAATGTGATACCTAGTAAAAAACCACGAGCCCTATAAGTAAAGCCCGCCTGAAAGCTACTTATAGGGCTCGTGGTTTTTTACTATCACATTTTTCCTATATTTATTTTATTTTCAACACTTGTGCTTCAGGTGTTGACTATCAAATGGTTTAAAAACAGTTAAGTCTAGTTGTTTCATTGATTAGTATTCTTCTTCTTAACGTGCCACTCCTATCGGAGGTTGGACAACATAATAGCTATCTTGACTTTTGAAGCCGCTGCCCGAAACAGGGATGTAGTACTACGGCCAAACCATTCTCTAAGGTTTTTAAGCCAAGAATGTCTTCTTCTTCCAACACTACGTTTTCCTATAATTTTTCCCTAAATTATCAGTTGTTGAATTTTATATTTGGTGTTCCTCATCACATGACCAATATATGTCCAATATGACTAAAATACGATGGAGTACCAAAATAGATAGATACCAAAATTTGAAATCGTAAAAACGAGAGTTTATGCTAGTATTTATTTTATTTTCAATACTTATGCTTCAGGTGTTGACTATCAAATGGTTTAAAAACAGTTCAGTCTGGTAGTTTCATTGATTAGTATTCTTCTTCTTCTTAACGTGCCACTCCTATCGGAGGTTGGACAACATTATACTCGTAGCTATCTTGACTTTTGAAGCCGCTGCCCGAAACAGGGATGTAGTACTACGGCCAAACCATTCCCTAAGGTTTTTACGCCAAGAATGTCTTCTTCTTCCAACACTTTGTTTTCTTATAATTTTTCCTTGAATTATCAGTTGGTGAATTTTATATTTGGTGTTCCTCATCACATGACCAAAATATGTCAATTTGCAGCACTTGATGGTGTTGATGAGTTCAAGATCTATGTCTTTGCCCATCTTTTGAAGTAGGTACCGTAATTAGCATTAAGGCATTCAAAATACAATATTTTAAAGAAGAAGGAGTTGATTTTTTGATAGCTTGTTTGCTTGTTACAGATAAATATTAGGGGTTAAAGTATCAAATTGCCGTTTTGTATGGAGATTTTTCAAATATTTTTTTTCCATATTAACGTTTTTGTAATTTATTCAACGACTATATTATGTAACTTTACAAAATTTTACACACGTATTTATGGACATTTTAAGAACTAAGTAAATGACACATTCATTATGTGAAAAAAAATATTTTCTCTAAGTTACAACTAATAAAGTACGAAATTCTGGAAACAAAAATAGTCGTAACTTATCCCGAATAAGTTTTTTCTATGTAACTAATCAAATATCATGGTTATTTGATTATCAAAAGTTGCTCGATACGGTCTTAATGTAACGTAATATTAAAGAAATTATATATTTGTTATACTTATCATAAAAGTTGTTAAGTTGTATGTACTTACTTACAAAAGAAAAAAACGGCAATTTCATTCTTTAACCCCTATTATTATTAACTCAAAAAGTACAAGACCGATATTAAAAATTCTTTCACTAGCCTTTCTGCTAGTGAAAGAATTTTTAATATGTATCTTTATACATTATTCCCGAAAAACATAGTATATGTTTTATCCTACTGCTATTCCCCCACGGGAACGGGAACCACGCGAGTAAAACCGCGGGTAAAATGCATATATTACACAGAATTTTGGAATATCCATACTATTCACTCTACTATTCGTACAATTTATACTTACACATGTTTTCAACTCTTTTTACCGTTACGTTCTCAAAAAGTATTCCAACAAAGTTCATTCACAATACTAGCGTCGTGTCGTGTCCATACTGATACGATAACGGTCAAGATAATGCGATAATATCGATAAAACCAGTCTGGAGGTAACATAGAGGATATTCCCGGTCGGTTGCTCTAAGGCGAAATTCGCTTGCACATAATCTACTCACACGGTACTCTACGCATGTGCAGTCGGAATACGGTGCAAGCAGATATCGCCATTAAGTGGTCAAGTTCCTAGCGATAGCGATATTTGCTCTAGGAGATACCAGAGTAGGGAGCGGCTTTGCAAAGTGAGGATCGATCCAATTGGGATATGTTTCGAAAGGTTTTATACATTTTTATAAAAAAATATAGAAATATTGAAAATGAATTTAGAAAAAATAAACCCGTCACAACCAAAGTGAATCAATTTTGTTGAACCGTGTAATATCGCCATTATGGAAATTGGAAACAACGACGGGTTTTAGTTTACACCCAGACCCGAGAAAATATTGAAAAGTTCGTTTTCAATATTTTACCCGACCGAGAATCGAACCCGGGATGTCTAGAGATAACGGCACCTTGAACCAATAAATATGGATGGATTAGTCAGTTAGTTTGATCAGAAAAAACGTGCCTCGTCAGTATCCCAAGGAATCAAGTGTTTTTATGTTATTTTATTATTGTTGCTATTGTAGCGATTTAAATAAGTAACAGTGTGCATTCATATAATATTCAGAATAGATATATTTACTTGAGCACACCCGCGTCATCAGTTTTTCCAGATATATAGGTACAAAAAACCTTGTCCGAAAAATCGGAACAGGTACAAGGATTGATTTAAGAAGAAGTAACAATTAAAGTAACACTATATTCAATTAACGTCAAAAATATTATTAATAAACAATCATTAAGAAACTTAATTATTTTTCCGCGATAAAAAGTAGCCTCTATGTTTCTCTCCAGGCCACAAAGTATCAGTGTTCCAAATTTCAGCCAAATCCGTTCAGCCGTTTTGGCGTGATTGAGTAACAAACATCCAAACATCTAAACTTTAGTAGGAAGTAGGATTAGTAACATAAGGCAGGAGTATAAACGAAACTGCGGGCCGATCGCGGTAATTCTATGACGCATTAGTCAAGTGTACGTGCAGTTGACGTGTAAAACCGTTTTTGATAACGCACAGCTTTGACAGTGCGACAACTTTTTCTGTTCCGGTGATAATCTTTGGATCTAAAACAGTTTTCATACGACAGTCTATTTTGATATTTTGACAGCTAATTTCGTATTACAGTGCCACAACCTTTTCTGTGCCGGTGACAGCGGCGCTACGTACGTTTTTCTTTTTTTTGTAGTAATTTAACCGGCCCTGACTTCTAAGAACTTCAACCGCCAGCAGCGCTATGGTTGGACATCAACTTGACAGCAAAATGACATTAAAAAAAATCACGTTAGTTTCACATTTTGGCCACCGGCACAGCAAAGTTTGTGGCACTGTACATGTAGTTCCTCTGTCACGGATGTCACCGGATCAGACAGGATTGAGGGATTGTAGGACTATAGGTTTGCGTGACGTGTGCGTCGTTATGTCATTACGGCAATACGAAGTCAAACGTCAAGACCCAAACGCGATGAAGACGCGCTGCATAGAATTACGGCGATGGACCGCTGGCTACTTGTAGTAAAAATCCATCTACCAATTCGTATAATAGAGTTTACAACAAAAGAGCATTTGTCTTAATATTCAATTATTGTCCTAATATTCAATTATCGTCAAAAATATGTTTGATAAGCAATAATTAAATACCAACAAACAATTTATACACCTACTGTTGTTAGCAGATAGCTAAGACAATTTGACATAATTAAGCGACCTCCATTTGCCCATGTGACCCCAGATAGTAATGTCGTCTACCTACATCTGGTGTCAGATAATGCCCATTCCACTTAATGGAAACTTTGTTACTCGATCTGTGTATATTTACAATTACTTACATAAGTTAATATTATATTATATCATACCACATTACGCACGTTGATCTGATTCCGAAATTTGTACTTAGCTTAAAAGCACTTGTCTTGTCCAACGGCGGTATTACAAAAACATAAATAACACTACAATGTAAAAAATATCATAATCAAATCATAAGTATAAAATGTATCCTAGGTGGGGATCGAAGTCATAACCCCTGGCGCATAAAGTAGGTTTAGTTACCACTGGGCCCGTCTATCCTACTAATATTATAAATGCGAAAGTTTATGCCTATGGATGGATGGATGTATGGATGTGTGTTACTCTTTCATGCAAAACTACTGAACGGATCTGGATGAAATTTGCAACAGTGATAAGTAGACTATAGGCTGGAATAACACATTTAGGATACTTTTTATGACGATATTCCCATAGGAACGCTAGTATTCCATAAATTTTAATAGCGTTTGTGATGCAAAAGTACACCAAATGCGGGCTCGAAATTCAAAATTATGTGAAAAAAATTTATCCACATGACTTTCCTATAGATGATGGTATTTCCCAAATTCTTCTCTTCTTGTATTGATATCATAAACCCAAATTCTTTTGTTTTGGCATAGAATTCGTGTCGTTCGACATCTTGCAGCCTACCGACTGCCTGCCTAACCTGACGCGGTTTAATTAAACTTTTTTTATTTATTCACAACGGGGTAGTACTTACCCTTCATCACACCTGATGATAAGTGGTGATAAGGCTGAAGGTGGAAGCGCACTACTCCCGGAATCCTCAATAACTGAGGAACTGGCTATCTTATCTCTAACTGGCTATCTTATCTCTAACACAATAATGCTGAAAACATCATTTTTATGGCGTCAGACTTAGATAAGATGGTGGTAGCTAGCCAGGCGGACTAAGAACAAGTCCTACCACCAACCAAATCGAATACAATATGTACCCCCACTGGGAATCGAACCCGGGACCTCTAGGTCTGAAATCCGTGGTATGAACCACTAGACCACAGAGGCGGTTAAATGATAATTTCTTTAACATGACAATAAAGTTAACATTTTAATATCTAGACACGCGGCAATCGTGTCAAGCCAAGTTCAAGCTAACAGAACTGGCAACTATTTATTAAATATTCACGTGAAGACCTTAAAATCCAATGAAATTTGGAGCACATAATATTATGTATATTGCAAGTCTCAATATATGAGCCAAATTTCACGTGTTTATGTTTAAATTGATCCGACAAACAAAACACAGTGCACAAAGTACGAGTATTACTTTTTTTTTGCTATTAACTATTGAGTAGGTAATGACAACGCATTTGCGGTTCAGCATTGCTATAGGGTGACATTTCCCCAAAAATTTCCCCAACGTTTTCATTTCCCCAGTTTTTCCCCAGGAGCCAAATTTTTCCCCAAAATTGCGAAAAAAACCCCCAATCTGGAGACCCTGACTGCTTTGAAACTGCTGCTGCGTTCAGTGTGCTGACTCCCGCGCTGCTACTGACCAGCCCCCTATTTCACGAACCGTCGGAAACGCTCTCGGCAGCGGAATGTATGCCCTATTGCCCTGTCTCTGTCACTGTGCTTCCAATTACTATAATATGTGTGAATATGTTGTTGGCTTGCATGTTTTGTTGCTTTATGTAAGAACCTAACCTGTCATACTGAACGCGGTTTAATTAAACGCGGTCCAGCAGCGTTGCAACTGCTTTGAAACTGCTGCTGCGTTCAGTGTGCTGACTCCCGCGCTGCTACTGACCAGCCCCCTATTTCACGAACCGCCGGAACGCTCCCGACAGCGGAATGTATGCCCTGTCTCTGTCACTGTGCTTCCAATTGAGTATTTCACTGTTGTTGAAATGTAGATATTTTATTATGACACATTCAGAAGTATGTATAACATTATTGAATAACAAATTTGAAAAAAGAAATTCAATCTGTATTATAACAAGCTAATTATGAGCTACTTAATTGTGACTCTAGCTATCTCTTTCTAAAACGAAATTTTCTATGGTATGATGCTCTATATCTCTGAAAATATGCAAGATATTTGAAAATAAATACCTATGTTGTGTTGCTACTAATTAAATGAATATTTTAAGTCAATAAAAAAAATTCAGTCAAATACCCAATTATTATAATAAAGGGTTTTTCATTAAGAGCGCTCGAACTTTGAAATGGAATAAAACAACCAGTTTAAGTGATATTCCCTCAATTTTTATTGTATTTTAAAGAGCATTTGATGACATTATTTACGGAATATAATTTCAGCCAAATGGTCACCGCGTTTCCGCTGAAGGTGGTGTATCCTAATGGACCAATTTTGGTCGACATTTTAGCATACATGGGGCTCAATCTCATGAATAACGCGAGTTATGTTGGCCTTCAGGGCAGCAATTGTCTGTGGTTTGTCAGCATAGACTCAGGATTTCACGTAGCCCCACAGAAAGTAATCGAGCGGAGTTAGATCACACGGCCTCGGTGACCAGTTGATGTCACCACCACGCGAGATAACCAAGCCCTCAAATTTCTCATCCAATAAATTTAATGTTTCCCGTGCAGTATGGCAAGTGGCGCCGTCCTTTTGCAACCACATGTTCCATGGTGAAATGTCACGAATAATGTATTCCCGCCAAATTTGACAGCTATCGCTTTTCCAAGATGGCCGCTATCAACTTTCAAAGTTCGAGCGTCCCTATTGAAAAACCCTTTATGTGTGAATATGTTGTTGGCTTGCATGTTTTATTGCTTTATGTAAGAATGTTAGGCTGTTAATTTTCCGATTTAATTTTCCTGTCAGTAGAAGTTTTATAATAACCTTAATAATATTTCGCGTTTCTGCTACGCTAGCCGTATAATTCGTTTAGCGAGATCAGAACTCTCGGGTCAAACTGCGAAGATGTTTAACTCTTTGGAAACAGACAAATCACCGGAAAGTTTGAATTTCAATTTGTTTCTTGGAGGGCAGTTGGACAAAGTCGCAAATCAGTTTAAAAGCCGATTTAATTCTTTATCTAAGTTTGAGTTACATTTGAACCATTTGCTGATTAACGATCTGGTAGTAAGTTGGTTGGATGAATTGTTATCAGCTATGTTGCGATGAGATAATGTTTAAAGACAGGCTTTCACTTGACCCATCAGGGTAAGTTAAATTTTTGTATTTCTAATTGGGATTTTGCTAAGGCAAGTCAAGGTTATTCGACCTTCGGACGTTAGGACTTTCCAAAATAGGCATCCAAAGCAGATTGATGAATAAAAACTCATTTATATATTAATAGTTGTGGAGGTTTGTAATAGGGTTTTAAGTATTATGCAGCTAATCTTATCTGTGTCAATAGCTGTGAACCTTCCTTAAATCACTACATAGTATAAAACAAAGTCGCTTTCTCTTTCCCTATGTCCCTTTGTATGCTTAAATCTTTGAAACTACGCAACGGATTTTGATGCGTTTTTTTTAATAGATAGAGTGATTCAAGAGGAAGGTTTATATGTACTTTTTATCCCGATATTCCCACGGGAACGGGAACCACGCGGGTGAAACCGCGGGCGGCCGCTAGTAAGAATATAAAGAAATAAAATATCGGTTCAGCAGAACTGAGCCGAGCAACGCCGGAATGCATGACTGACTCATTCATTCTCATCACTTGTCCTTGTTGTCAAAAAAGACATATTGGTCAATACCAATTGCGAATGGATCTGGTTACACCAGACCACAATATACATTCACAACTTTGTCTCATTGAAGAGTTCCGAAACAAAACAGAAGTCATTCAGTATTATTGTAATAAATGACGTACCTATTCCTAAACATATTATTGCTCGTGCGTGACTGAGCTTCCCTATAACTGCTTATCTACACCGCTAAATATTAATCTATAAAAATTGGCCCTAAGTACGACTATATTTATGATTAGCTTCAAACTATTAAGATTAAGATAAAAAAAATATATTTATTTAAGTAAATAAACATGATACACATGTTGTACGGGACCGGCCGTTTATGAGCGGTAGCAGCCCCGGTGTACATAAACTGTGCGGAGACGGAGAGGTTCCGGACGGTGAAGAAAACCACTGGTTGTTGATGCTCGTTCGGGCAGAGTGACTTTATTGTTCTTCTTACAATATCTGGATGCGAATGAAAATTAATGCGAGGGCGCGCGATATTTATAGCGACTCTAATTGTTTCCGCGTATTTTCTCACAAAAGAATTCAAGGAATTGGCTTACACGCGCGACGCTAAATTAGTTCTCGGAACTGTGGCAGTCTGCGTGTAAGGGAGTTCCGAGATGTGCCGCTAGAGGCGCGGTTGTGCTAGAAGAGCATATCCCGCGAGTGAGCGAGATAGCGAATCGGACCTTAGGTACGTCGAGGCAATACCGTATCGAGAGCCCTTTGCATTTTACAAATTATTTCAATATTATAAACGATCTATATACAACACAAAAAACTTATCTAATTTATCTCAACCTAGCAGAGGGAGTAAAATACACACAAAAATATCATTTTATTGTACAACGGTCAACTCAAGGAATTTTATATACATCTTATTTCTAAACATAATAAATCGTAATAATCTGTCCCGCACATATCTCCCGCCGTACATAAGCCCGGCGGCTTATGTAGTTCAATCCGGTGCGGGCGCCGTCGGTAGCACGATGAGCTTCTTCACAGGCCGTCGTAGCACGCCGCCTCGGGTACGCACGTCGACCACGCGCGTCACGCCGTCGGGTCCCGGGTGCAGCTCGGTGACTAGGCCTCTGGGCCATACGTTGCGGGGCAGGTTGCCGTCGGCGATGAGGACCACGTCGTCCACCCTGATGGCCGGCCCACGGCCGTGGGGCTCCCGCCGGTGTTGAAGCTCGGGCAGGTACTCGCGCACCCAGCGCGCCCAGAAGTGGTCGGCGAGGCGCTGTGCGCGGCGCCAGGTGGCGCGGCCGCTCAGGTCAGCGTCGGTGCAGGTGCCCGTCGGTGGTGTGCGCGCTGATCCCCCCAACAGGAAATGGTTAGGGGTCAACGCCTCTTCGTCGGTGGCTTCGACGGACACGTGTGTGAGCGGGCGGCTGTTGACCACGTACTCAGCTTCGGCCAGTAGCGTGTGCAGGCATTTTTCAGTCGGGTGCTGGTCGGTTTCGTCTACGTAAACGGTGAGTTTCTTCAATCTGTCGGTCGGTAATACTTGTTTTCTTCGTAGCGCGGCGATCTCTTTTCCAAACGAATCGTGTTGCGATTGCTTCACCCACAGCTGTTCGGCGCGACGGATAAAATCAGCGCTCAATGTTTTGAACGCGCACTCGTTCGTCAGTGGGCGTGGCTTCTGCTGGGCGGAGCTTATTCTGTTGTGACTCTTGTTAGCTCGCCATTGTGGATCGGCTTCCGCGCGCGGTTTTGTCCGTTTGTACTGGACACGTTGTTTTCTCGTTTTCAGTGCTTCGATAAATTGAAGTACTCGTGCGGTAGTGCGGATAAGTCGCTGCCATGAAGAAAAGCGTGTTATCTCGGGTAACGCTTTTGCGGCGTCTGGCGTTGCTATGGCGACGGCGTTTGTTCTTTCTTCGCCCGTTATTTCGGTTTTCGTTATTGTTTCTTGCGGCCACTCCTCTTCGGGTAGGTACAGGAATGGTGGCCCGGTGAACCAACGGTGTGCGGCGGTGAAATCAGCTGGTACGCCGCGGGTTGCGTCATCGGCTACGTTGTGACGGGTCGGTACCCACCGCCACTCGTTCACGGCGGTTTCTTCTTCGATCTCGGCGACTCGGTGGGCGACGAATGGTTTGAACGCGCGCGGTCCCGCGCGTAGCCAGGCGAGCACTGTCTTCGAGTCACTCCAAAAGTGTTTGCTGTCGAAACTGGTCTGGTACTCTTCGGAGACGGATTTTCCCAGGCGGCTGCCCAGCACGGCGGCTTGTAGCTCCATACGCGGTATCGAGGTCAACTTCAGCGGCGCGACCTTGGCTTTGGCTGCGGCCAATGAGACGTGTACTTGGCCATCTTCTGTTTCCACGCGCCAGTAGGCGGCGGCGGCATAGGCGACGTTGCTGGCGTCCACGAAGACATGTAGTTGGCGCCGGGCGGCGTCGGTCAGGTGCGGGTGACAGCGCGGCACGCTGACGTTTTCTAGTTTCTTCAGGTCGGTCACCCATCCGTGCCAGCGTTCTTGAAGGGTTTCGTGGAGCGGCTCGTCCCATCCTGTTCCGTGGCGCCAAGTCTCTTGTAACAGCTGTTTGGCTTGAATCGTAACTGGCGAAGCGAAGCCCAGCGGATCAAACAGTGACATAACGGTAGTCAGCGCTTCTCTCTTCGTTGGAGTTCGTTGACCGTCGAGTAGCTCGGGCGCGACGCGCGCGAAGTTCAAGTTGAAACTTAGCGTGTCGGTTGCGGGTCGCCAGCTGAGCCCTAGTACTTTTTCTTCTCTGTCGCTCGCGAGTGTGACGTCGCTGTTATTCGTATGTACTTTTTCGTTCGCCATTGTTTCGGTAACTTCTTTCTTGTTTGACGTCCATTTGCATAAATTAAAATTCGCTTCTCGGTGTACGTTTCGAACTTCGGTGGCTATTCGAATCGCTTCTTCGACGGTAGGAAAACTTTGTAGGTAGTCGTCCATGTAGTGATGCTTTTTGATAGCGTCGGCGGCGTCGGGACACTTTTCGCGGTGTAGTTCGGCGTTGTGATTTTTCACGTACAGCGCGGTGCACGGGGAGCAGGCGGCGCCGAAGATCACGGACTTCATTCTGAACTCTTCGGGTGGGCCCTCCCGCCGGTCATGGCGCCACAGGAACCGTAGGGCGTCTCGATCTTCGCTGCGTATGCCGATGCGGAGAAACATTTCTTCTATGTCGGCAGCGACGGCGACTTCGTGTTGTCTGAAGCGCATAAGTACCCCCGGCAGTGACTGGAGGAGGTCGGGGCCGCTGAGCAGGTGGTCGTTGAGCGAAGTACCGGAGTAACGGGCGGCGGCGTCGAACACGACGCGTACTTTTCCCGGTTTCGCTGGGTGGAACACGGCGAAGTGAGGTAGGTACCAGGTGCGGCCGGGGTCAATGACCGGCGGGGCTGGTTCGGCGTAACCTTTCCTCAGGAGCGCTTCTATGTTTTCTTGATACTTGCTGCGCAGTGTCTCATCTTTATCTATTTTCCGCTCGGTCGAAATCATCCTTTTCAGCGCGCCGTCGTAGTTATTCGGTAACGCGACGCTATCTTTCCATAACAGCGATGTTTCGTAGCCGCTGTCGGTGTTTCTCTTCACTGTGTTTTCTTGAAGTTGTTTAAGCGCGAGCTCTTCGGGGTCGGACTTCGATTTTTTCGGTTGTATGCAGAGCGATTCGAGGGAGAAGAATTGTTTCATTGCTTCGTCGGTGTTGCGATCTGCATTTTCGTTTCGGTTTTCGTTTTCGATGCGGACGTTCACGTGAGCGACGTAGTGTACTCGCTGTCCCAGGCTTCGAGTGGTGGCGCCGTGCAGTACCCACCCCAGCGGCGTGAGAGAAGCCGCCGGTTGGTTTTCGCCTCCTTTCCTCATTTGTTCGGCGACTAACAGGTGCCAGTTGTCCTGGCCGATAAGTAGCGTCGGCGTGGCTCGTTCATAATATACGTGAGCTTCGATGTCACGTAGGTGCGGCGCGTTGACTACGTCGTTTTTCGTGATCGTTTGCGGCGCCAGCTTCAATTTTTCGATCGTACGGGCTTGAATGTTGAACTCGTTGTTGTTTCCATTCAGCTGTAGAGTGACACGGCGAGAGTTTCTGTCCTCTTCTCTCCCTGAGACTGTTTCGATAGCGAGTATGTCGGCGGGTCCGTCGGCTCCTATTTTTGCGGCGATGGCGGCGTCTATCAGTGTGACGGTAGACCCGTCGTCCAGGAGTGCATGCGTGTCAATGAACCCGCTCTGCCCGGTGACTCGTACTGGTATGATCTTCAGGTAGGTACTTGTGGCTCGGCGTGACTTCGTGGTTGCAACTATCTCGGGTTCGATGTTCGCAGCTGGCGGCGGCGGCGGCGGCGGCGGCGGTGCCGGCGCGGCCTCGGTGCGCCTCTCGTAGTGCAGAAGTCGGTGGTGCGTCTTAGTGCAGCCGTTTTCCCCGCAGCGTCGTAGTTGACATCGGTGTGAATAAGTTCTCGCCCCTAGGCAACGGAAACAGAGTTGCTTTTCCTTTGCCAGTCTCCACTTTTCGTCGTTGTTCGCCCTCTTGAAAGTTTCGCACGCGTAGGCTGAGTGGTTAGGTTGCGCGCACACAGCGCAGGTTCGTTGTCTCTCTGGCGCGCTTGTTTCGGTTGCTGTGTTTGTTCGGTGCGCCGGGTGTGTTCGCTGTGTTGACTGATGCGTGCGTTGCGGGCGAGTTCGGTGCGTTGGTTGCGGCGGTTGACGCGTAGACGGGCGTTCGTCGGACGTGATGTTTTCGGGCGGCGCAAACTCTCTGCAGTTCTCGGCTTCGGCGACGATAAACTTGCGGAACATGTCGAGACTTGCTTTCTTCGCTGTTTTTGTTTTGTAGTCGTACCATCTGTATCGCAGGCTCGGTGTAAGTTTCTCGACTAGCGTCTTGAGTACTTTCGGGTTCTGGCAGTACCCTTCTTCCCCCAACGTGTAGAGCACGGTCACGGCATTTTGTATCTTATTGGCGAAGGCGCAGACGTCTCTCGGTGCGTCGGTCACTCGTTGAATATTTTCGATTTTCTCGAGCTCTAGTTCTGCGATGACTTGCGGTCGGCCGAAACGGTTTTCAAGTGCCTTCATTATGACTTCCGGTTTCGATACGACGGCGAGTAGGTCTTCGACCTCTTCTTTGGCTCTTCCCCGTAGCGCTCGGCGTAGGCGGGCGGTATTTTCTCTCGCGGAGCCGTAGACTGTTAAATCTTCGTAAGCCATCTTGAAGTTCAGCCAGTCGGTGTGTGCGCCGTTGAAGATCGGTAACTCGACGCTCGAACTGTGTCTGATTACTTCCGTCTTCGGTTGAAAGGCTCTGGCTGCTTCCATAATCGCCGCAGTTAGCTCGCTCACTTCTATTGCCGTCTCTTTCTTCGGTGTCGCCCCGGCAGCGGGCGTGGTATGTAGAGACGGTGCTGGCGCCTTCGTGACGTCTTCGGTGGTTGTGAGCGGCTTCGTGGCTTGTATCCATTCTTCTGTTCTGTTTCTGGAATTGGCTTCCGCTTCGTCGTCTTGGCTTAGTTCCGTGGTTTCGGATTCTGCGTCGCTGTCGGCTTCGATTCTTGCTAACCGGGCCTTGGCGAGGTTTAGCTCTTTTTCGGCTATCTCTTCTCTGGCTTCTGCGAGGAGGCGCGCTCGTTCGGACTTCGTGGTGATGGCGCGCGACTCCCTCGTACTCGTCGCTCGGCTGGGCGGTGCGGTGCGACGGTGTGACGGTGGTTTTCTTTGCTCCTGTTCCTTTTTCTGTGTGCTGGACGCGTGGCGTGGCGGTGATTCATAGTGGCGTGATGGCGACTCGTAGCGGCGTGGTGGCGACTCATGGCGACGCGGAGACGGCGAAGGTTGACGGAGCACCGGTTGGCGCAGCTCTCGGTGAAGCGATGAACTTCTTGAAACGTGGCGCCTCGGCGGCGGGCGTGACGTTGGGCTGTGCTGGCTTCGTCGTTGCGGAGGTTCGTCTGGGCGTGCTTGATGGTTCGGTGATGAGACGCGTCGGTGTGGCTGCGAGACGTCGGGGCGCTGAGGTGAGCCGCGTTGGTTCGGCGGTGAAGCGTGGCGACGTGGCGGCGAGGCTTCTTGACGCGGCTCCCTCACGCGTCCTCGTGACGGGGAAACAGGAGGTTCTTCGTGGGTGATTCGCTCGGCGATTCTTCTTTCTTTTTCACTTCTAGTGAGCACCATCTTGACTGTAGTTTTCGATCCGGTAGCGAAGGACCAATATGTACGGGACCGGCCGTTTATGAGCGGTAGCAGCCCCGGTGTACATAAACTGTGCGGAGACGGAGAGGTTCCGGACGGTGAAGAAAACCACTGGTTGTTGATGCTCGTTCGGGCAGAGTGACTTTATTGTTCTTCTTACAATATCTGGATGCGAATGAAAATTAATGCGAGGGCGCGCGATATTTATAGCGACTCTAATTGTTTCCGCGTATTTTCTCACAAAAGAATTCAAGGAATTGGCTTACACGCGCGACGCTAAATTAGTTCTCGGAACTGTGGCAGTCTGCGTGTAAGGGAGTTCCGAGATGTGCCGCTAGAGGCGCGGTTGTGCTAGAAGAGCATATCCCGCGAGTGAGCGAGATAGCGAATCGGACCTTAGGTACGTCGAGGCAATACCGTATCGAGAGCCCTTTGCATTTTACAAATTATTTCAATATTATAAACGATCTATATACAACACAAAAAACTTATCTAATTTATCTCAACCTAGCAGAGGGAGTAAAATACACACAAAAATATCATTTTATTGTACAACGGTCAACTCAAGGAATTTTATATACATCTTATTTCTAAACATAATAAATCGTAATAATCTGTCCCGCACACATGTACTTTTGAATCTTTGATTGAATCAGGCGTCACTTGGCGGAAGTCCCTAACCATTGTGAAAAATAAATATATGTAGCTTTTTTCCGCAAATAATCACAAAACTTGCACCTTCACCGATCACACTACTCTAAAGTCCATGCGCTTAGATAGTGTCGCCCTTTTATCGCGCAGCCTTGGCACTTGCCGCTTCTCTTCAAAGGATGCCGCCGCATAAACAAAAGAAGCCGCGTGCGGCGTACATCCGCAAGTGGAATTGGATTTTGGGATTCGACATTTATTAAATTAATATTTTCTTAAATAATCTATGTTTTTTATAAATACACGTGGTAACGAAGGTAGTGACTTGTAATAATCGATGATCTGACAAACATCTCCTGAGGATGCCCCGGGTTGGGGCGAAACACGTGTAGAGTAGTGTGATCGGTGAAGGTGCAAGTTTTGTGATTATTTGCGGAAGAAAGCTACATATATTTATTTTTCACAATACTTTTGAATCGTCAACATTTTCCTACCGACTAATACTAGACTTTTT
Organism: Crambus lathoniellus; assembly: GCA_949710035.1. Taxonomy (NCBI): domain Eukaryota; kingdom Metazoa; phylum Arthropoda; class Insecta; order Lepidoptera; family Crambidae; genus Crambus; species Crambus lathoniellus. Next base: position 4,745,814 of record OX453312.1, read on the forward strand.
AACTGACAAGACTTTGATTGAAACTTGAACTAAGTAAATATATCAAGTTAATGTCAGTCAAGATTCCTCATATAATTCAAATTTCCAACGGAATATTCCTGAAATTTTTGCGGACGCTTCATGTTGTTCACTTATTCCCTCAGGAATGTAATCCCCCAGTTCTTCGGAATATTACACAAAGTCGAATTCGAGTTTTCGCTCAGCTCATGTTTAAGGAATTCCCTGAATATTGTAATAAGCGTCAAAAGTCTTGCACTCGCAACCGTTGCCGCTTCGTCCATTAGCGTCTTCAGAAGTGCTTTTCTCTATTTCATTAGCTCGCTTTCATAAAGCTCATATTAATTTCACATTACAATAGATTGAAACGAGATTTCTCTGCAATTTGTTGTCGAAAATGGTATACAAGATTGTTGGTGCGGTCATTCGAATGTAGGTTTTATGAACTCAATTATGACGAAATCATAATTCCTGCTGTAGCTTTCCGTAGCGTATTCAAAAGCTATATCAAGTCCTCGTTCGTTAATTTTCAATAATTTTGTTTCTTTTTTTCTTTTTTTTATTCACCACTGATTGGGTAGCACTTAGACTGGTATGAACCACTAGACCACAGAGGCGGTTTTGTTTGCAATTATCATATCCTAACAATAGGTTAGCTACTAACACAGATCACCTGTATGTAACTACTAATAAGCATAGCTTCGTTTATGTTGAGTGATAAAAAGTTAATAATGACATGACATCTTCCACATGCCTCCTAATCAGAAACAAATCAGTTACAACATCAGAAATTTTAATTTTACTAAATTATTTGGATAATCTAGGAAGATAGTAAAGGGAGGACTTTTATATTTTACTAGCTGTGCTCCACAGTTTCACCTGCGTTAATTTGAGGAAAAGGAAAAAAAAAACCTATACCAACAAAAAATGTTTATGCCCGTTTTTGCTACATTTTTCAAACGCTCTGTCGGTCGTAGCGTGATCAGGGGCCCGATTATCAGGCATTCGAATTTTTTCAGTGTGGTAATTCGTATGTCGAACATTTTGTTTGTGGTTTCTATTGAAAAGTTAGAACGTTTCAAACAAACTAAGCTGTCCCACATGTCAACAAATTCATTTTGACAGCTAAGTTCGTATACGAACATTTATTGGTTTGTACCACTCGTAGCGTTCGACTGGTTTTCGATCGAACTTTTTCGATTGTGAAATTCTGATCGATCGAACTTTTTCGATTGTGAAATTCTGACAATACAAAAACTGTGTTATATTTGAATTTCGAGCTTATAAATGTGAACTTTTCTCGATTGCCTGAGAATCGGCCCCCAGCCCCTGTAGACAAGTGGCTTTCTATTAGCGAATTCGCCAGTCGAATAGAAAGAAAATGTATTGGATTGACATTAGCGGTCACGTGACATTTCGATTGCTAAAGGTAAGGCTAAAGGGACTGTGAATGTGATTATATATGAAGTAATTTCATACAAGCTTGATACCTATTATCTTTAGCAATCAAAATTCTTAGTTTACCCATCCTTCCTTACTCCATAACCATCATATAGAATTTGAAGGTTAGGTACATTAAATAGCATGTCCAAATTGGATAATTACACGTAATCAATCATTCCGTAACGCCTTTGGGGTTCCTTCCTGTCTAGGGTGTTTTCGGTTGACATAGTAATGCCTACGTCAATATTATGTATTGATCCCATATTGATTGGCATATATCAATGTGCTTATTCTATATTTCTTAGGGTTATCATTAACAACCTTTCTCAACCCGCTGCTCAGAGCCACTCTTATTTTATGCTACGTTTATGCTAATTGCTAATGGTGGTAAAATATTCTAAAAATATCTTAAAAAAATAATGTGACTATAAAAAAACACCATCACAGTCAAGGCTATCTACTTGCAGGCTTCAGGCGGGATCCCGCAATATAGGTTATCTAAGTACAGTCCAACCAATTTAATCGTGATCCACCATTACTTCATTTTCTTACTAAAGGTCGAAGTCGAAATTCAAACAATATAATTATTATGAGTGATGATTCAATTAGCTCGACTGTACCTATATTAATATCTTTTAAACCCAAAGAAAAAGGTACTGATAAACATTCATATTCAGAAGCTTCATAAAGGTAACCTTGAATGAATAAAATTAAATTTTCAGTAGACCTGCTGGTAAATGAGCCTATTCCCAGAAATTCCCGCATACTTGTAAAAATAAATGGGGCAAGTCGTTTCGTGGGCAAGTTTAATAAGCCGCGATATGGCCAGAGGGTAGCTGTGTCGATTCCCGGCAGGGGAATTTGCAATTTGTAAACTGATTATGCCTCGAGGTAAAAAAAAACTGGAGCGGGCGTTTGAGCTTAGCCTGTTCTGAGTTCTTAAATTCTGTTAGGATTTCTGGGACTTACGTACAATGCGTTTTTATAAGAATAGGATAGGGACACACCACCATATTGTGACGTCAGGCTGTCAAAGTGCTGTCAAACTTCACTAAAGTATGGTGTACAAAAAAAGAAATACTATGCCTCAATAAATTAAAATTTGATTCTGTCCCTGCTCTCGGGCTACACGACACGAGGGTCAATAACTAACCTGCTGATAACAATAATAATATAATTAGTAGTATTACGAAATAATTTAGTAAAATAAGAAAAAAAACCGTTTTGAAAGTGGCAAATGGCAATACCCAATATAACGTGATTTTACCTTTACCTTAACCTTTACCTTCTCCTAATATCTTTTAATCACCAATCCAAAAAATATTATTCACGCCACGTGTCCAGTATGTTGGCCAAGGCGTGTTTTCTATACTAAATTGCTGTACTATGCGATTATTATAAGAATAGGATAGGAACACCGCCATGTTGTGCCGTCAAGCTGTCAAAGTGCTGTCAACCTAACTTCACTTCACTTCAATATGGTGTGCAAAAAAGAAATTTATCGTGAATTAGGGGGAGGAATCAGCCCTGATCATGTCATAGCTTACGATAAATACCTAATGATGTTCGTGCAAACCAAAACATTTATGAATAACTAGCCTTCCGCCCGCGGCTTCGCCCGCGTGTACTACACGACGGTATCCCGCGGGAAGGTGATATTTTTCAGGAATAAAAAGTAGCCTATGTCCTTTCTCAGGCTCTAGACTATCTCTGTACCAAAATTCATTCAAATCGGTTTAGTAGTTTAGGTGTGATTGTGTAACACACAGACAGACAGAGACGCATTTATAATACAAAAAGTAAGGATTTGCAGATAAATACAAATCATTAACTTGATTTTTTTCTCATTTTGACTCATAAAAGTATGCTTTTACGAAAATGATCAGGTAACTTAAATCTCAATCAAATTAAAATTTTGTGATATTTAACTGAAACCATTTTTCCATACTTACATTGTTCTGCGGGGTACTTTAATACTATGCTTCAATAACACAGAATGTATTGAATTTTGATTCTATTTACTGGTTTAAGTATTTAAATAAAACAGGAATTCAAGTTATGAAAATAACTTAATAATCAACTTTACAATAAAATTGGTAAATTGGGGGTCTAGTAAAAAATTGTATTGGTCTATCATGGTAGAAGGATTGGCCAGCGAGATTCGGCGGAATCTAGCTGTTACCAGGGTGCGCCGGGTATTGGTATCACGAGGAACGATTCAATCAAGCCACTCGGGGAGGCACCGTGAATCCGCCAATTGTAAATCAAAGCACATTATGCTTGCAACTGCTATTCCACCTCTTCTATTTCACTCATTTGAGAATCATCGTCCCGCTGGTCTGAGCTACAAAGACATTTAAGACTTTTCCTTCTGACATTGCAAAATACTGTAGAAATATGTTCTAGTATTTTACTCAAATACGCGTGCTACACATGTGTTCAAACATTTGTTCAAATGTTTGTGCTATGTCTGGCGCCGGCATAACAAAGGGCATGAGTAGTAAAACTGTGTGTACAAGAAAAAGGGAAGTAGGAGGAATAAAAAATAAAAAACTTCTTTTTGAAAGTGGCAATACCCAAACCACCTTCGGCCAAAATAAAAAAAAAACTATTTTCATTTTGTTTTGCACTTTCCTGCGAACGGTACCTTTTAAGAGTGAAGTTTGTCAACAACCCGTCCTATTCTTAAAATAATCGCATATACATTCTTAATATACTTGCAATGCCGCGGTCCGCGACAGGGCGCGGGGCAGTGTGAGTAGGTACTGACTTAAGAGCTTGTTACACTTTGGATAAATTCAGCATCTAAGCCCTTTAGTCTAATTTAAGGGCCTGTTTCACAATGTTTATGTAAGTTCTCATTAGCTGTTACTTGACAGATAGTCCATACAAAACTGACTGAAAACTAATCGGACTTGTGTTTAATGAAGATCATGAATGAAAACTGTGAAACAGGTAGGGTAAAGAAAGGTATATTGATGATATAAGTAATGTGGTGATAATTTTTTAAACGGATTACCACTAAGTTCCTTATGCGAGCTCATTCATGAGACAGCGCTAGCGAGTTCCTAAGAGAGTGAGAAAGATAGACATATATCACGCGCTACACTTCAACGTTCCTGTAGTAAACAATCTTTGTATAAAATACCTATCACTAAATTACTTATCATCAATATACCTTTCTTTACCCTACTTATTCTTATATTACCACAAATTCCGAATGCAGATCAGAGATCAGTAAAATTGCAGAGGGGGCATTCCAGCGAAGATGTCACCTGAGCCAAAAAAAAAAAAATCTATAATTTGCTATTGTATTGTTCAGTAAAATAAAGCCAATGAACTAATTTATCATAAAACAGCAACAGTTTTTTAATTTTCTACCAGATTTTATTTTTTTCGTGTCCTTGAATGCAGTGGTATCGGGGCTGTCTATGGTATGATATTTCTTCTTCATGTTTGCAAAACTTTTTTGCGCGCTTTTCATGTGTGCTGGTAAAACATTGTTAGGAAAGAAAAAAATACAATTCCTGGCGTTTACATCAGTCGTAAGTAATTGTAAGTTAGTATTCGAGATGAAAAGTTATCAATGCATAAAGAAATGCATTAGGGATGTCCCGACCGTCACTGTTAAACATGTGTTTGCTTATCCTATCCTATAAATATAGAACTGCTTGTTTACCGGCTTTGTCAAAGTAACAATTATACCTAAGTTTATTAATTTGCATTATTATTACACATTAAAAATAAAAGTGCATCGAAATATTGATACTGAAAGGTATGTCCCGACCGTCACAGTGACGGGTGGGACAAAAGTTCAAGTGCATGGATTCGAGCTTTTTTAAGTTGATTTAGGTATTTGTTTATTTACAAATGGTGTTTTTTATTATTTTGTTTTATACAGTGTAATTTTTTTTATTCATTATGTTTTGCATGGATATTAAAATGCCTTTTCATATTTTTTATTGCATATCATTTGTCAGTTTGGTTTAAAGGCTATCTAGTTTTGGTTTCTTTGCTTTTTAGTGCATGAACATGAATCCTGCAGAAGGAAAGAGAAAGTCTAGAGTAAAATTAAAACAAAATAATAAAAATGGGAAGAGTTTTTAGTTAAATAAAGGGTAAGAAATGCTGCGGATGCAGAAAAAAAAAGAAAAGATGTTTAAAGTCAAGACGAAGTAGGAAAAGCTATTTGGGGGGGAAAAGAAAAAAATTCATAAAAGAAAACCTAGAAAAAAAAGTATTTTTGTTCTTTTTTTGGACAGTTTTCTTCTGAAAGAAAGAATTTTCTAATGCTGTTGATTTTACAGAAAAATAGTCTGTATTTCGATTTTATTGTTTGAAATATTCATTAATTTCATTGTTTGAAACATATTTTAATTAAAAATATGTAATAAATATACATAATATGTATTTTATTCACATACAATTGTGACTCGTCCCACCCGTCACAAAATGCTGTCCCACCCGTCACAACTTAAAATATATTTTATAAATTCCGATTACAATAATAATACAACTTGAGTTCTAAATTGTATTGAAGGCATTCTAGAGGCAACTCATACAAAAAAATCTCTTAAGAAAATGTTTCTAGTTTGTCTTGATTTTAATGGTAAAACTCTCTACTCAGATAGGTGGGTGACTTTGCTGTCCCACCCGTCACTTTAAGAAAATGGAAATTTTAGGCATAAAGTAATTAATATATTCTTTCAATTTTGGAAGTTTTATTTCCATAAACTATCTGGGTACATATGTGGTCAGTTTTTATAGTCATTTTGTTAATAATAAACGATAAATTACTACTTTTAGGAGCAAAAATGAGTCCCAATGTCCCACTCGTCACTTTGGAATGCCCCAGAGGTAGCTAACCAACCCACGGTAACAATCTCAAACAGTTTAACAAAACCTAAATCGAAAAACATTAAAACAGAGAAACATAAAACATATTATATTATTCTAAGTATATATTTATCTAAATATTAATATACTTATATAAAAATTACACTTACTGTAATAAAACCGATGGTCAGTATCAAATCGCTGACATCTCACCTCCTGAAACACATAAAACACAATGAAAATAAAAACAAACAAAACATAGAATCAAATAATATTAACAAAAAAAAAAACCAACCCACGGCGCCACGTTGCATCAAGAAGCATTTCGTGGTGAGGTGACAAATTGGTGGTTACCCATCCCATTCCTCACCGAAAGCTGCTTAACCACAACGCCATTGAGCTCCAAGTAGCAAATACTTAAGATTATACCCGCTTCCCCTAAGACTTCTAATGGCGGTAATTTGGGGCGGAAAAGGTCCACTTAATCCTTATGTTAGTTTTATCATCTCACGTCACTTTATCACATAATAGGTGTGTTTATGTGATGTAGGTATTAAGTCTCCCAACTGTCTTTACATATACTAATAATGTAATATATCGTTACAGATGCGATTTTGAGCATTACGTTACAATACTGCCTCTCTGACTGCCATTATTGTAATACTAATATTATATGTATAGTATAGGTTATTGTGACTATTGCCTTTTTACGCCTGTGCTGCCTCACCGGGAGTATTCGCTTGTAATGTAACGTTACATATTCGATTTTGTGAATTACGTTACAATACTGCCTCCCTGACAGACGAGCATTTGCCTGTAATGTTAAACTAATATTATATTGCGAAGGTTATTGTGACTGTTCCTTTTTTACGCCTAAAGGTGCTGCCTCACCGGGAGCATTCGCTTGTTATGTAACGTTACATATTCCAGTTGGAGAATTACGTTACAATACTGCTTCCCTGACTAACAAGCATTTGCCTGTAATGTAACATTTCAGATTCCATTTTCAGCATTTAGTTTAGTCCGCGTCCGCACTTTGATTTTACAAGTTGTATCAAAATATTACAGGTGGTATTCTCTCCCTCGTATTACAATTACAGCCGGTGAGGGAGCACCTTTTTATTAAGTAATCGATTCTCTACACTTCGATCACCAATTAGCATATGACTTCAATGTTCTTTTTCTCTTGTCTTTCACTTGTTTGTTATGTGTGTAATAAAGATTCGTGGTCGAATACGCAGCCAAGGGGCATCATTAGTTGCAGAATCACACCCCTGAACGATTAACATTGTTCTTTTGAGTTAAGATTTTAAAGAATGCTAAATGTAAATATTACCAAAGAAAGAGATAACTACAGTACACGAAGATAACATGTGGTGAAAATATTAAGTGATCCAGGAGCGCGATATAACCTTATTCCGGACCACATCATCATCATCATCATCATCATTTCAAGCGTACGACGCCCACTGCTGGGCATAGGCCTCCCCCAAGGATCTCCACAACGATCGGTCCTGCGCTGCCCGCATCCAGCGGCTTCCCGCGACCTTGACCAGATCATCGGTCCACCTTGTAGGGGGCCTGCCCACGGAACGTCGTCCGGTTCGCGGTCGCCATTCGAGAACCTTTCCGCCCCAACGGCCATCGGTTCTCCGCGCTATGTGTCCCGCCCACTGCCACTTCAACTGAGCAATCCTTCGAGCGATGTCGGTCGTTTTAGTCTAGATCTCATCATTTCTGATTCGATCGAGCAGGGAAATACCAAGCATATACCATATACCCGGACCACATATACCAATAGATTTACATAATAACGCCAGTATCACGATTTGTATTGAAACCAAGCGTGCCAACTTTTTAACGCCTACTGTGACATCACAGCCGAAATTTAGTGACGGGAAATCCAAACTGAAACCATTATGGTTATGTGCTATTGCAGTTAACGCACGCAACGAGGCATTGTTTTTAAGTCGTTGCGGCCGGCTGCAACGGACTGTTGCAAGTTAGCGGCGACCAAACTTGACGCTTTCGGACACGCGAAGTACAGTGTGGGGCTAACTTCTTGAACCATCGTGGTGGGGCGGCGACCAATCACAACTCAACACAATCAAAACCCGTTTTACGAGTTGTGATTGGTTGCTTGCCCGCCATGATGGTTCAAGAAGTTTGCCTCGAGGTATACATGCATTTGCGTTATCTAGTAGGTAAATTCAATATCGGTGTTCCGGAAAAAGTCACGGGCGGGTCTCTACTCATTGTGTTCCCGTTCTTTAGTGGCACATCTGAAAGGGCTGTAGGCCATTCAGTCGTATCAATTGATCCCCCGGAATCCTCAGGCGCATTTGGGAGCACTTTCCTCGCAGACAAAAACATATTAAATCCAACCAAAGTGAATTATTGGTCCAATATCGGTACACAAAAGAACCGAGTACAACGACAAGGTGATGCTTTTACGCACAATAGGCAGTAGTGTTAGAATGTCTTTTTTGTAGCTTTTTATTCGGCTCTTATAGGCATTTCTGGAACTTTATTATGTTGTCTCTTAGCTTTAATTCTGACTGGAATAGTTGTTGGCACCGTGGGTGGGTGTGGACATTTCTATTAAGGTAAAGTTTTAAGCTCTTAATGTTATAGGATGTCTTTTTTGTAGCTTTTTATTCGGCTCTTATAGGCATTTCTGGAATTTTATTATGTTGTCTTAGCTTTAATTCTGGCTGGAATAGTTGTTGGCACCTGGGTGGGTGTGGACAATTCTATTAAGTTAATGTTTTAAGCTCTTAATGTTATAGGGTGTCTTTTTTGTAGCTTTTTATTCGGCTCTTAAAGGCATTTCTGGAACTTTATTATGTTGTCTTAGCATTAATTCTGGCTGGAATAGTTGTTGGCACCGTAGGTGGGTGTGGACAATTCTATTAAGTTAATGTTTTAAGCTATTAATATTTTAGGATGTCTTTTTTGTAGCTTTTTATTCGGCTCTTATAGGCATTTCTGGAACTTCATTATGTTGTCTTAGCTTTAATTCTGGCTGGAATAATTGTTGGCACCGTGTGTGGGTGTGGACAATTCTATTAAGTTAATGTTTTAAGCTATTAATATTTTAGGATGTCTTTTTTGTAGCTTTTTATTCGGCTCTTATAGGCATTTCTGGAACTTCATTATGTTGTCTTAGCTTTAATTCTGGCTGGAATAATTGTTGGCACCGTGTGTGGGTGTGGACAATTCTATTAAGTTAATGTTTTAATATTTTAGGATGTGTTTTTTGTAACTTTTTACTCGGCTCTTATAGACATTTCTGGAACTTTATTATGTTGTCTCTTAGCTTTAATTCTGGCTGGAATAGTTGATGGCACCGTGGGTGGGTGTGGACAATTCTAGTAAGTTAATGTTTTAATATTTTAGGATGTGTTTTTGTAGCTTTTTACTCGGCTCTTATTATAGTCATTTCTGTAACTTTATTAAATGGTGTCTTAGCTTTAATTCTGGCTGGAATAGTTGATGGCACCGTGTGTGGGTGTGGACAATTCTATTATATTAATGTTTTAATATTTTAGGATGTGTTTTTTGTAGCTTTTTACTCGGCTCTTATAGACATTTCTGTAACTCTAGTATGTTGTCCTAGCTTTAATTCTGGCTGGAATAGTTGTTGGCACCGTGTGTGGGTGTGGACAATTCTATTAAGTAAATGTTTTAATATTTTAGGAGTGTTTTTGTAGCTTTTTATTCGGCTCTTATAGACATTTCTGTAACTTTATTATGTTGTCATAGCTTTAATTCTGGCTGGAATAGTTGTTGGCACCTGGGTGGGTGTGGACAATTCTATTAATTTAATATTTTTAGCTCTTAATATTTGTTTATTTTTTAAATTTTGTGTTAGAAAGGGACTGCAGATTTGATGGCTGATATGGATAAAATAAAGAGACATACTGCGCTGCTCCTAAATAATGCGGAAAGGGCAAACAGTGATGATATTTTTTTAGGGTTTCGTAGCCGAATGGCAAAAAACGGAACTCTTATAGATTCGTCATGTCTATCTGTCTGTCCGTCCGTCCGTATGTCACACAGAGCCACACTATTCCAAAACTATAAAAACTTGTCATTCATACAAACACTATGAAAAACAAAGTAAATAAGTTGACGAAAAATGATAGTGGAATTTTGGGTAGGCCATCGGTACGTTAAGTGTTAACTCGCACTTGGCCGATTTTTTATGTTCTTATAAGCGGCCTTTAGGCACGTTTGGTCCATTTCGTGCGGGTGCTAGAAGGATCTAATCAAGCCTTCCCATAGAGGTAACCTTGATAATCCACAAAAATTTCACCACATCTCCACGCGTACGAAGTCGCGCGCGGAACTCTAGTAACTGATAAAAGTATGTTTACTAACTAAGTTTAATTCACCGAAAATAACTATTTGTAGTCGCAGAACAGCGATGTTGTAATTAAGTAATGTAATTAATCTTCTTTATATCCTAGCTGTTTTCTTAGGACCGCCAATGGTTCGCAGTAAATCTTTGTAATTTGTTGAATTCTAATAATTACTATTCAGTAAACGACTCGCGGTATCTTTTTCCTTGGAAATAGAATATTATTCTGTGGAAATAGTACCTAATATTATTTTGAATTGCACATGTATTTTTTTCGCACCTTCTTATACACTGATTCACTTTCACTCACAGTCACACACACACACACACTAGGTAGGTAATGCATAAGCGTTGCAACTTTCTTTGATGTTTTCAAGACGTTGTTGATTGTTTTTGTTATCAAGTAAGTAATTAATATGAATCTATTTTAGAAAACCTGTAATTGGTCTTTATTTAGTTTGTACATTTTTTTTATATAGGTAGGTACTTATCTGTAACACTGTTGGTTTTCAATAAATAAATAAAAGTATTAAAATATCGGCTAATTGCTAGTTTATCTGCAGGTAATTGAACTATTTGTACAATTGATTTTTGGAGAGTAATAATAACCGAAGACTATAAAATAAAAAAAAATAAAAAAAATAAATATTTTAAGTAATTTGGATTACATAATAGCATACTATTTTCTGGTATTATTTTCCCTGGAAATAGTAACAGTTGGTGTTACAATAACGGCTAAATGGTAATTTATTCTTAACTAGCTTTCCGCCCGCGGCTTCGCCCGCGTGGACTACATGACGTTATCCCGCGGGAATGTGATGTTTTTCCGGGATAAAAAGTAGCCTATGTTCCTCTCCAGGCTACAAAGTATCTGTGTGCCAAATTTCAGACAAATCCGTTCAGCCGTTTTGGCGTGATTGAGTAACAAACATCCAAACATCTAAACTTTCATATTTATAATATTAGTGTAGGAATACCGTGTAAATATTTTTTGCGAAACTGAGAGAATAGTTTGTTCAGAATCGAGAGTAGAATCGATTCCACACATTTTTGATAGCCGGGTTAAATAAAAAAAAAATGTTTTATTTTTTGTCGCTGGCAGCTTTAAATCTGGCAGAATGTCACATAGACCTACGAACACGAATATCTTGGAAGTTTCTTAAAAAAAGAGTAATATGGCAATTTGAGATCAGAGAGCTTGCTCAACCACTGAGTTGAGGATTCAGGAAGAAGCGAGATTCCACCTCATATTATCAATGTCGATGAAGGCGAATTAGTTATGCCTCAGATCTAGATAATAAAAATACGCTAAACTGATGTAATCTCCGATTTCGAACAGGTCGCGAACTTGTCGCGAGAGTGACGCGGTTCCTATAAACGAAAACTCAGGCGAATCATTCAACGGTTGCGCTATTACAGTTTCGCGGCGGAAGTGTGCTACCGGCATTAACGCAGCAAATAGCGTAAAGCTGAAAATGCCAACGGTGTTTATAGCAGACAACAACTTACGAAATAATTCACAAGGAGAAAAAAAGTAAAGCTTATTATACGAGTATGTAACTACTTATCCAAAATACGAGGGTCGTCTAACGAGTTTATAATATCAAAAAGCTGTGTAATTGAGCGCCGACTCTTAACGAGAAATTGGTACTTGGAGTGGAAGAAAGTTATATTTAATGTTATAATAAATAGTGGCGAACCGGACGACGTTCCGTAAGCAGGCCCCCTACGAGGTGGACCGACGATCTGGTCAAGGTCGCGGGAAGCCGCTGGATGCGGGCAGCGCAGGACCGATCGTTGTGAAGATCACTGGGGGAGGCCTATGCCCAGCAGTGGGCGTCGTACGGCTGAAATGATGAATAAATAGTGAAGTTTGGATCAATCTAATATAAGACAGATTTTATAATTATGACAGCCCTCAAAGAATGATGTTCTCAAAGTATAATTGCCTAACGATATTGATTTAGCAGTTAGGTAGGTACTTTGTCACTTTTTGTATTAGGTACACTGCAGACGCGCGCGGACTGTATACGTTGGGCCGGTGTGTACGCAGCATTACTTAGATTCGTAGTTGCTTAAGTGGCGAGTTCGCATTTTCCGTTAGCTTAACTAGCTTAAAAAGTAATCGATCACCATGCGATTCCGTGACACTTTCCTAATTTAATGATTAGTGAAATTCAAAGTTGACGACGGACGATGATAAATTTGGAATTCAATGGTCGAAGCAGAGCTAATGACGGTATTGTATGCGGTGAGAGCGTTTAGATAAACGCGATGTAGGTTTCGTGGTGATGATTGATTATTTTTGGCCTTGTAACAGTTGGTGGGATGAAAGAGAACTAATTTAACGTAAATACCAACTTAATTAATACTTGCAAAAGAACTTGTCTAAAACTGTTTTCAATTGGGCCTAGATCATAGAATCTTTAGCGCTATCGAGACCGTTTAGGCTCAATTTACACCGCCGCGGAATGGAATGGAAGCGACGAAATTGTACATAGCATAATGAACTAATTGTATAACATACAAATTAGATACTTTTGTGTCTTGTGTGGGATACAATACAAGCTACCAGTGAATATGAAATCAGCCCTCCTTGCACAGTCCAACTGGTTTCATGTTCACTGGTACAGTCGAGTTCAATAATATCTGTGCACTTTTGAACTTTGTCGTAGTATTGTAAAATTTAAAATGACGAATTAGATACTTTTGTGTCTTGTGTGGGATACAATACAAGCTACCAGTGAATATGAAATCAGCCCTCCTTGCACAGTCCAACTGGTTTCATGTTCACTGGTACAGTCGAGTTCAATAATATCTGTGCACTTTTGAACTTTGTCGTAGTATTGTAAAATTTAAAATGACAAATTAGATACTTTTGTGTCTTGTGTGGGATACAATACAAGCTACCAGTGAATATGAAATCAGCCCTCCTTGCACAGTCCAACTGGTTTCATGTTCACTGGTACAGTCGAGTTCAATAATATCTGTGCACTTTTGAACTTTGTCGTAGTATTGTAAAATTTAAAATGACGAATTAGATACTTTTGTGTCTTGTGTGGGATACAATACAAGCTACCAGTGAATATGAAATCAGCCCTCCTTGCACAGTCCAACTGGTTTCATGTTCACTGGTACAGTCGAGTTCAATAATATCTGTGCACTTTTGAACTTTGCCGTAGTATTGTAAAATTTAAAATGACGAATTAGATACTTTTGTGTCTTGTGTGGGATACAATACAAGCTACCAGTGAATATGAAATCAGCCCTCCTTGCACAGTCCAACTGGTTTCATGTTCACTGGTACAGTCGAGTTCAATAATATCTGTGCACTTTTGAACTTTGTCGTAGTATTGTAAAATTTAAAATGACAAATTAGATACTTTTGTGTCTTGTGTGGGATACAATACAAGCTACCAGTGAATATGAAATCAGCCCTCCTTGCACAGTCCAACTGGTTTCATGTTCACTGGTACAGTCGAGTTCAATAATATCTGTGCACTTTTGAACTTTGTCGTAGTATTGTAAAATTTAAAATGACAAATTAGATACTTTTGTGTCTTGTGTGGGATACAATACAAGCTACCAGTGAATATGAAATCAGCCCTCCTTGCACAGTCCAACTGGTTTCATGTTCACTGGTACAGTCGAGTTCAATAATATCTGTACACTTTTGAACTTTGTCGTAGTATTGTAAAATTTAAAATGAAGTATTTAGAAAAAATCGACCCGGCTCACAACCAGCTCCGATGGGACTCGAACCCACGACCTTTCGTTTTGATTTGATTTTGATTTTCGCTATCCGGCTGGGTGACTGCTCTAACCTCTGAGCTAGGTATGGAGTCGTTACGAAAAGCGTCGAATCTATCCAATACTTCTTACGCGCTGTATAGCTAGCGTTAATTTCATCAATGTGAAGATATTACTACCCTCACATTTAAAAATTTTAATAATTTTTCGTAGTAATTATTAATCGCACTATTAATACTTTCATTCAAAAGTTTAGGCATTCAGACATTAATGTACTTAATAAAAAACACGCCTTAACAATACTGAAGTAACAAAAATTATTGTCCCAATTACCTAGGTACTTTGAATAATTTTAAAGAGATTGGAGAATAGCTCTCAGCAATAAATACCGAACATTTTTCAACTCTCTGAAAAATGGAACGAGCTGCTTAGCATTCATAGTAAGTCTAGAGTTTATTTACAAGAAGCTGGGCTCTCTGAAAATTCATCTCGAAAGTGAATGACGAAAAACATTGAGAAAATTAAGCAAAAGTTGTTTATTTCCATGCAACTTAGATTGGGAAAATTTTAATCATTCTCCTAGAATCCTTTATGCGCCTTTAGTAGTGGAGAGCCACATAATGAAGTAGAAACTGTGCCATTGGAAAAGACATTGATGATTATGATCTACCTTACCTAATTAGTTTCATCAATAACCGTTTAATATCTGTTCTGAATGACGATACTAAAGGTACCGCCATCATCCTTAATGCGGTTAGATAATTTAACCGCAATTACTACCGCGGTATAAGAACAAAGTTTTGTTAAATACTGTACTTAATTCCTCAGATTATGAGCACTGAAGAACCAGCTCACTTTTATAGGTATATTTGAAATTTAAATCTAGATATGGTTAACACGAACACTGAAAGTAACACCTTTAACATATTTTATGCAATCCTATTGGTTTAATCATTCTCCGTTTCTCCGCTCTGCTAGCTCGCTCTGCGTCAATGGACAGGCAGCCTTATCTGAATGAGATAATATCCAT
Source organism: Crambus lathoniellus (assembly GCA_949710035.1). Lineage (NCBI taxonomy): Eukaryota > Metazoa > Arthropoda > Insecta > Lepidoptera > Crambidae > Crambus > Crambus lathoniellus. Next base: position 4,761,233 of record OX453312.1, read on the forward strand.
ATTTCATACATACTTCATCATCATCATTTTAACACGAACACTGAAAGTAACACCTTTAACCTAAGATTTTAAATTATTTTTATGCATTCACAATGCAATTTTTGTAAGTATAGGAAAAATGTGATAGTAACGCTGGCCTACAGCGTAACAAGTGATAGCAAAATTCGACGAGTCGTGTAAGCCTTTCGGTAGCTTAGTTGGTCAGAGCATCGGGCCGGATTCCCGGAGGCGCGGGTTCGAATCCCGCCTGAAAGCTACTTATAGGGCTCGTGGTTTTTTACTATCACATTTTTCCTATACCTTTAACCTATTTTATGCAATCCTATTGGTTTAATTTTTCTCCGTTTCTCCGCTCTGCTAGCTCGCTCCGCGTCAATGGACAGGCAGCCTTATCTGAATGAGATAATATCCATATTTCATACATACTTCATCATCATCATTTCAGCCGCACGAACGCCCACTGCTAAAATCAGTGAGAGTACACTCAAAATCAGGTCTTAAATTTACGGCAGCAAAAACGTGGGATTTATCCAAATACATACAAACAGAAACTAATCAACAATAAAGATAATTATAATATCTAAGTTTTATTCAATTCTCAATACCTGAGGAAAGCTCTAAAGAACTCACTTTTATCGCTCCAGCTATTCGAATCTAGTTAGGTTAACACGAAAACTGTAAAGTACCTTTTGTGGGACTGTCTGTGATATAATCTGGAATAATGGGACCTTTGCGTAGTCCTGTGCGTTTTTCATAGCCTCACCCCTGGCTGGGCACGATAACGCACGTATTTTCGTCTTTATTGCGCTCCCTTTCTTGTCCAGACGATTTGTGATCCCGTATTGCATTAATACTTTAAGAAGTGACTTGAATGCGCAAGTTTTGGGTGCTCACTACAGTTCTATTGTAATGGGTTAGTAAAGATACATATGCTTTCATTCGTTCTTATGCCACCGGTTTTTACTCAAAATGTGAAGCCATAACCTTGTTCAGGGCAGGAGTCCAAAACATTCCTTAAATATACTGCTCAAAACAAAATAGGGACCCCGTTTCTTTTCACTTATTTCAAAATATGTTTACGTATTGAATTTTCATGAACGCTTGAGGACCTATACGACAAGAGAAGAAGAACGCTTTTCTTCTTATGATTATGTTAGAAGCATTAGTAAGGGGTAAGTTAGGTAATTAGACTATTCTAGCATACAATTTACCATGTTTATGGGTATACCCATTTTTGTTGTTCATTGTGCAACTTCTCTTGTTATTTGACATTTTAATAATGATTTTGTCTCTGAGCGCAATTAAGGATTTATCATATCTAATCGAATCTAAGAGGTTCCTTAAAGATTTGACTTTCGCCAGGTTCCAATCCATCTCTATTCCTTAGGTTATCTACTAGAAGCTTCGATGATCGGAGACTAGAAGCTTAAAAAACATGTAGGTACCATTAAAAATGCTTCTGACATGAACGACTTTATACAAACGTAATAACTTCCGCAATAAAAAACTATTTTTTTATACAATTAAGTGATACTTTTAAATGAAATGCTTTAATCTCAAAAGTCTGCAAAAATAAATCTTAATACGGAAACCTGGCCACGTAGTGCTGTTCCCACAGGAATTAAGATGGAGTAAGTCGCCATCGCGTTAAAGATTCAGTTTCTAATTAATTATAAGTTTAATTGGAAAAGGATTTTTCTCCCACGGGAGAGAATAAACAGGAAGATTGCAATCACGTAGAGTCTCCAAAAAGTTGGTCTAGGTATTGGAGCAGTTTCTTTGTAAGTTTGTTAGGTACCTAATTGATTTTTTATTGTTTGTTCAATATTGGGACAACTGTAGAAGTGTTAATGAACTTCTGTAGAAGTGTAGACTGACACTCGGATAATCATTTCGATAACGATAGTTTTTCGGGCTTGAGTTACAGCACCAGCCACACACAGTACCTATTACAGGGTGCCTACCATCAACTTTAAGACAGCGATTCAAAAATAGCGCGATGCAGAATAGGTTCCTAAAATGAATTGCTTTCTTTCGTACTATGACCTTCTAAAAACTGGATCGCAAATGAATTGCTAAATATGAACGACCGAACGATTAGTGTCCTTTTTTCGTCTACCCGTCTCTTTCACTCGATTCTGTCATGCCCGGAGAGTGAGAGGGACGGGTATAACCTGCAGGTGTGATGTTAGCTTGGCCGAGTTATAAGTCAAATAAGAGTTCTTGACAGCTTAGCGGCTGTGAAATGTCATTGAATGATGACTGAATCGCTGTCATTGATATTAAGCTGTCGTGGTATGAATAAGCGAAGCAGATCAGTTTAGGTCCTAAACAAAATCGCAATAAGAGTTGATGGTAGGCACCCAGATCATATTAAGGGGATAGCGTAAGTTGCACTAAAAAATTTTAATAATTTCAAATGAATTTATCCAAAAAAGTATGATTGCTTGGTCCTCCAAAACTATACAGGGTGTTAGGGGCACCCATGCAAAAACTTTAAACATGGCTTCGGGCCTTCATGCTGAACAACGCACAGCAAGATTTTTTGTCGAAAATGAAAAAAATACTTCGACTCTCCATACAAAATGTCCCGATAAGTTGCTAAATTTGAATGAAGAGTCCATTTTTTTTTCATTTCCGACAAAAAATTCTTGCTGTACGTTGTTTAGCATGATGGTGTGAACTGAAGCCATGGTTAAAGTTTTTGCAAGGATGCCCCTAACACCCTGTATATGATAGATCAACATGATGTATCAATAGATACAAAAAAAATATTTTCCAGACCCCTTTTATCTCAATAACTATTTGAGTAATCAAGCTCATTTTCTCAGTATTCTAAAATCTTCTATGTACCCTGTTCATACGCAAATAAATTATTTCATTTCAGTCTTACCCCCTTGCTTGCGTGAGCCGCGTCCATCGACGATTATTTTTTGACTTCGGTAATATCCTTAATGTGTATTTTTTTTTTAGGGAAAGAAACCACGACCCCAGGCTTAGCAATGTGATGAGATGAGTAACATTACGACCTCTGACCCGTCATCAGTTCCGTAACAAAATATAACGTAAACAAGTTACTTTTTCCCCAAAATTACAACCAAACAAAGAATATAATTCTTACCAAAACCCTAATTGACGAGTAATTGTATAAATAACTTTATTTGTTTATATCCCCTTTTTGGGGTAATGGACCAGGGTCGTAATTATCTTAATAGCCCTTAATCGCACAAAGTGTATGAACACACAATTACTACGGCCATTTAGCTTAAAATTTCAACAGCTCTTTCATGTATATTATAAACGTAAATATTTTTTTTAACCTTAACGATGGTTTCGAGAAGTATTTTTTAAGACTAAGTGCATGTTTCACAATGTCCGATTATGTTTATTTGGCAGTTTTGTATGGACTACCAGCGGGCCGATCGCGGTAATTCTATGACGCATTACTCAAGTGTACGTGCAGTTGACGTGTAAAACCGTTCTTGATAACGCGCAGCTTTGACAGTGCGATGACTTTTTCTGTTCCGGTGATAATAAATCGTAGCTTAAGAAACTACATGGTAATTAATAATCACCATGTAGTTTCTTAAGCTAGTTACATGATAAATTGTTGTAAATATCCTATCCGTTACGGAATGCAGCATTCCATCTTTCGCTACTTAGATAACTTGAAAGAATACAACTGAAGGTCCATTTGTGCATATGGTATTTATAAAACATCATATAAATCCTAACTGTTGAGGAGTTTCATCTCTCATCATCAGCTTACCCTAATAACCTGAAAGAATATAACTATTGGTCCATACGTACGATTAATACTTAAAGAAATATTCTCCAGCTCCTAACCGTTAAGGAGTTGTAGCTTCCATCACCAGCTCATCACTATGAGATGATGACTACCAGATGCAAATACTTGACTAACTTAAAAAATAAGTGGAACGCAGAAGGCTTGCCTACATTTGAGAATTTCTCTCAATTTTCCTAGGATTTTATCTCCTGGTCCTGACTTGGTGAAAATAAGATCAGGTCAGAAGTACCTACCAACTTTCGAAAAAAAAAATATTTTGAAAATGATCCCCTTTTTGATGAAATTATGAAATCGTCCATATACCCAAATATAGTCTAAATACACATTATTTAGGATAACTCTTGAACTTCTTGTCAGATCTTGATGAAATTTTAATGGGACCACACGAGAAGCGTCACCTTTTAAATAAAAAAAGAATAATCAAAATCGGTTCATTAACTAAAAAGTTCTGAGGTAACACACATAAAAATAAAAATATACAGTAGAATTGATAACCTCCTCCTATTTTTGAAGTCGGTTAAAAACAGTTTTCATACGACAGTCTATTTTGACAGCTAATTTCGTATCGCAAGTGGTTCCTCTGTCACGGATGTCACCGGATCAGACAGGATTGTAGGACTAGGTATAGGTTTGTGTGACGTGTGCGTCGTTATGTCATTACGGCAATACGAAGTCAAACGTCAAGACCCAAACGCGATGAAGACGCGCTGCATAGAATACGGTATTTTACTGATTTTTTTTTATTTTTTTTAAATGTTTTTCGAAATATTAGCTATACACAAAACCAGTTTTCATTTTGAATTATCTTGAATATTTTCAAAGATATAGAACTTCAAACTTTATAATTAGACAAGGACAGGACGCTAGCTTAGTGACGTCAGTGGGTTAGTAGCGTCTCATAGTCACGCCATAGAAGATTTCGTTTTAGAAAGAGACAGCTATAGTCAAAATCAAACAGACTATAATTCTTTTATTATAAAACAGATTCAAATTATTTTTTCACATTTGGTATTCTTAATTGCAATATTTTTTAACGTCATCATTAAATATCTACATTTCAACAACAGTAAAATACCCTATTACGGCGATTAGCCCGCAGATCTGTCAAGTAACAGCTAATGAGACCTTACGTAAGACATTGAACTGAACAATCATGTGAGATGGGTCGATTTTTTCTAAACACTTCATTTTTTTTTTATAAGTAAGTAGTTATAAAAATTGCGTTGTGAATGCAAATAAGTATAAATTAATACAGGGTGTTAGGGGCACCTTTGCAAAAACTTTAACCATGGCTTCAGACCATAATAACAAGAATTTTTTGTCGGAAATGAAAAAAAATCGCCTTTTTATACAAATTTAGCAATTAATCGGGACATTTTGTATGGAGAGTCGAAACATTCTTTTCATTTCCGACAAAAATCTTGCTGTGCGTTGTTCAGCATGATGGCCTGAAGCCATGGTTAAATTTTTAGCAACGGTGCCCCTAACACCCTGTATAACTTACTTAGACATTGTGAAAAAGGCCCTAAGTAGGTATAATGAAAATTATCTTTTTATGGGAAAAAATAATCTATTGTTCATCTTTTTATTAAAAACTAGCCTACCGCCCGCGGCTTCGCCCGCGAGGCCCGCGTGGACTACATGACGTTATCCCGCGGGAACCTAATATTTTCCGGGACAAGAAGTAACCTATGTCACTATCAAAGAGTAAAATAATTATGTCATTCTCCATCTCCCAAACTATCCCCATACGACACGTCGATCCATGAAGTTTGACTTAATACCCTGAGGTATTAAGTCGAGCTTCATGCGTCGATCCGACTCGCTCCGTTTTGACGTGAAAGACGGACATACGATTTAGGTACGTCAAATGTGTGACAGAGGGTTCGAATCGGAAAAGAAAAGTGTTGTTTTTAGAATTTTTAGGTTTTAAAAACCTTCCGTGTGCCTCACATATGAAAAAAAAACCGAATTGATCCAGCCGTTCTCGAGTTTTGCGCTGAGCAACATCCATTTTTATTTGTTTGTTTATTGTCTGACGACCTTTGTCTTAGAGTCTGAGACTTAGACGAAGATTTTACTTTATGCACTAGAGCATAAAAAGCGATTTTATGCAGCCATACCCAACATAAACACGAACTTTACGAGCATGAGAAGTGAAAAAAATATTTAAACTCATTTATTCATTAAAAAAAACGCAAATCCTACGGCGGGGAGGCCTTGTTACGAGAAGAACAGGCAAGAAACTCGCCAAGGGCTATTTTTTTCTTCCCTTCATATTTTATACAGAGTAGTCAAATTGAAAAGTGATTTTAACAAAATATAAAATGTAAGGTCACATTCCATCACAAATTTATCTTATACAAAATAAAAACCCGGTAATCATAGCAGTAAATAATTTTCAATTACTTAGGAACTAGACATCTAAAAGGTAGTTTCTTTAAAATACACACAAACCTAAAACGTAGCGAATAAAATCTATACAAATAAATAAAATTGGAGTGTCTGTTTGTAATATTAAAATAACCGTTTTTTACTCCATGCATTTGAAAATATATACGGTACATATACCAAAATAACATTTTTTACAATTTTTGTCTGTCTGTCTGTCTGTCTGTCTGTCTGTTTATTCCGGCTAATCTCTGAAACCGCTGGACCGATTTTGACGGGACTTTCACTGGCATGTAGCTGATGTAATAAGGAGTAACTTAGGATACTTTTTATCCTGATATTCCCACAGGAACGGGAACCACGCGGGTGAAACCGCGGGCGGCTGCTAGTAATAAATATAAATGCCAAACTAAGGTAATAAAACTTTCAGTACGAGTATCATTAAGAGTACCTACAGGAGTTACGTTATGTTTTAGTTTTTATGCATTTACAATGCAATTCTGTAAGTATAGGAAAAAAAATGATAGGCAGAAACCACCAGATCTGCAAGAAGCTTTCACGCGGAAGTACTTGCAGGGTTTGTGTTTTTTTCTATCACAATTTTTTCTTTATTTTCCATTCAAAATTAAGGCGAGGATTCCCGACCGAAATAGGCACGCAAACGCTTGCTCGGCCGTGCTCGATACACTTCACGCGGACGCAGCGGCAGCCGGCAGTGAACTGTGAACTCGCGAGCGCCCCGCGAATCGAAAATCACTTAAAATTCAAATTAAAATTAAATAATAAAAAATTTCAACTTATGACGGCCGGAATCCCTCGGCTAATCAAAGACAATCATTTTCATATGTTTTTCATTAACTAAAACCAAGTATACTGCAAGTAATATGATATTTGAATTATTATTAGACGGATGTTTAGGATTTTATTTGACACAGTAAAATATCACCAATCGAAAAAAAAACGGCCGGAACGGCAGGAACTAGATGAATACCTGTAAAATAACATATATTTTTTCCAATCTTTAAGTACTTGTGATTTACGAGTAATCCATAATTTATAATACCCTATTTTGGGGAATCGGCGCCTTAAACTTATTAAAGGTTTTCTAGTAATCGTACATTGCTCGACAAAATTGTCGACTCAGTATTCCCAAGTGAGCAGTAGATACCTACTTGGAATTTGAAATTCTTCCAGCAAACGTGTTAGTCACACGGAAAGTTGGTAAAGTTTTTGGCTTGTGTGTGCCAATGAGAGACTGTAAACTCCACAAAATGCAAAGTTTAACACGAATCCAGTTGAATAAGTCGCTAGACTTGTGTAGGGTAGCCATGATAGCCATCTTTAAACTGGTATGCTTAAAAAAAGGAGTTCTAAGCTGTAAGTGGTAAGCTTGTCAGCCTGCGAATGCGGCGATCAACCAACTTTTTGCTAAGCTCATTCACGATGTGAGTGACCAAAAGTTTACTATGTAAGCTGCTTACGAAGAGCGTCGTGCTAACTTAATTTATTTACTGAGGCTGGCTTGGAAGGTTAAGGAACATTCTCCCTATCCATCAACAAAAAAGATGTAGGTAGTGAGTAGTGTCACTTGAGGAATTTCCTTTCGGAATAACCCACCTTCGGTAGGTACCTACAGTCTTTTATAAGTACGACAATAACAGAATACATTTACATCGGTAGCAAATCTGGACCCGCACTTTGTCATAACAAATGCTATCGATTCCTGAAAAAATGAGAACTCCAACCCTGCATAGTACGTAGCACGAGGAGACGAAGCAAACTCCATCTAACTTTATTCTCAGTCGATCTCCGAAGTTCATTTGTTTCGCCTTTTTTCGTACCATCGTCGCACACTCAATATTCACTGCGCGTGGTGCAGAAGCGAACCTTTTTCCCACTGTTTGCTCTAAAAACTACTAAGCTATGCGTTCAATATCGGAACACACCTGTACCAGACCAGCACAGTTTAATATTATTACGAGTAACCCCCGGTCTCATCAAGTTTCATTTCGTATTCAATGAATACGTGAACTTTCTATACTGACGCTTTATACCGTTTCAATGGTTCGATTATCATCAAATCCATATTGGTGCGTTTTCTTTGGAAAGCAATATCCTCTAGTGTGTATTGCTTTGGTTTCGTTCTAATATTCTTGGAGAATAAAATCCTTTGGTAGTCAAAATCCATCGTCTAGGTTTCCTTTTGTTTTTTATTAAAACGTAAAACGTCGCGTATAAAGCGATTCTAATGTTAAACTCCTTGACGAAATAGAAACTTGTAACTATTAATTTTGAGAAGACAATGAAGTCAAATCTTACTTCTCTATAAATAGATTCAACTTAAACACATAATATAATTAAATACTGGCTTTCATCGCCAAAACGTATTGCTATACCAAATTATCGTAGAAATTTCAGTTAACCAAAACGTAAATATCTTATTTCATTAGTTCCAACCTTTGTTCCCACATCACCGAGATATTAATTGCTTAGCGTGAATAAATTTCTTCGCGTCTCGTCTCAGTTATTTGCCAACTCCACCAATGCGTCAGGGTATGAATAGACCTCGTGCATAAAGTTATTAATCTCCACCCCTTTGTTAAGACCAGACGATGCTGTTAGTCTTATCTTATTTCCTTTTACAACGAAACTTGTTAAAACATCATCAGAAATTTGAGCTTTAAGCTCGTTAAGAACTGAACTCCTAATAGAATGAAGATCATGCCAAACAAAACACTCGCGCAAATGTTTATAGAAATTCTGATCGCATTATTGACAAAAGCCGATAATTCTGTTCGTAGTTCACCGAACTAATCTGTCACTGTTTCCGAAAGAAAACAATAGTATTTATTGGAGGAATTCAGGTTCGCTTAGTTCGCGAAAACAGAAGAGAGCATTAAATAAATGTTTCCGTGTTCCTTCCGCACAGAAGGGAAGGCATAAGGAGGTGAGAAATAAAAGAGATTCCGTTACAGTCCCCATATATTTTAATCTATCCCAACCCCTATTACTCTTTCCGATATCTACGATTTTTATTCCAAGATTCAATAAGAATATTCTAATGAAATCAGACAGCGCATTTGATATATACCTCTCGGCGGAACTAGGATCCATAATTTCTTAAATCGAAATGAGCGTTATTTCACCAGTCGCAGTACTAAGTTTTCCCTAAATCTCCACTCCAGTTCCCTAAATCTCAACTCGAAGCAATACCAGATCCAATTCAAAGTTAAAATAGAAACCGTTCGAAGCATAAATCAAAAGCCAGAAACTTAAACCGATGATAAGTTCAAACTGTTCTATAGTTATTTTTTGCTATGCAGAGCGCCTGCTTTAGTATAGACTGGACAGACACTGGTCTCACCGGTTCTTGAGGTACAGTTACCAAAGGGCCAAACTTTCGTTGATGCTATTCAAAAATCAGCTCTTGTACTCAGTGGACATGGATGATATTGTAATGGCAGCGTCAACCTTTCATTGCCGAAGGTAACGGTAACGCGATATTATTTTTTATGTCCTAAGTTTAGAGCTCAATTTGCTTTGCTAGGCTGACTTGCAGTCGTTCACGTACTGTGTGATTGCGCCCGTAGGCTGTTCTGGCCGCATGGTACACCACCTATCTGGTAAAAAACAGGTAGGTAGGTAATATAGGCAACTTGCAAATTGCGCCTTTGTGATTTTCGTTTTGAAATGAGTGGCTATTATACAACCTATTGTTGCTCCTGCAGCAATACTTTCCAGCTTTAGAAATGATTGTTGGGGCCGAAACGTTTTCGACCATTTTGTGCATGAAATCGCTACGAATTTAGCACACGGCTTATTTCTACGCGAACTATTTGAGAACTGCTACCTAGCTGAAAGCGAGCAGAAAATGAAATACATTTAACTTAAAAGAGCTATGCGATGATTAAAATATACTTCCGCTAAGATCCTGAACTGACGATTTAATTAAGTATCTTGGCAGTTACCATAACCATGTTCTAGATTAGCCGCTTTAATTAAACTTTTTTATTTTTTTTACCCTTCTAGGTATGCACTTTCCAAGTTATTAAAGGATATTTTTTCAGTTCTACTTGACTCCTTTGTAGAAAAACATTATTTTATCTATTACCTACCAATTTCATTTCATAAATTCATATTCGCTAAAAGTATTTTATGTTAAAGTGTTAAAAATGTATGGATTTAAATTATTTATTAACGTGTGTCCAATCAGAGGCCCTAAGTGCTGCGAGCTGTCAAACGAGTTATTTTAACCGCCTCTGTGGTCTCGTGGTTTACAACACCGGTTTCTGACTCAGACGTCCCTGGTTCGATTCGGGGTTCACATAGCGTATTCGGCTTGGTTGGTGGTTGGACTTGTTCTTAGTCCGCCTAGCTACCACCATCTTATATAAGTCTGACTCTAACAATGATTGATTAAAGGCTTCCACACACCAGATGTGTGAGCAACACGATGCGTTGCATTTTTGTTTTTGTCTATGCGTCAATCAATGGGATGTTGCTGTTTTTGCCACAAACCTGAGTTTGAAATGTCTGTTTTGGATAGGATATTTCTACTTTTGCTACGATTGTAATATTCGACCTAAACATATTCAAGTAATTGTAAATATACATACTTAATATACATAGTAAACACCCAGACCAAGAGAAATAGACATGTTCATGCACACAAATATTTGTCTTGTTCGGGAATTGAACCCGAGACCACTGGCGCCGAAAAAAGAAGGTGGGTAGCCTACCCCTGCGCCAAATCGGTCGTCAATCAAATCTATTATAGTGAAGATAGTGGTTGTTGCTGTCTTTGCTTCTATATGACTCAGATATTATTTTGACAGCAGCACTTCGCTTGGCAGCTATTGACGGGTGGTATCACAGCCTTCTCTATCGTCTAGAAGACGATAGAGAAGGCTGTTGGTGGTATCGTTTCCGTGTGATTACCATAACGACAGACCCGGTTTAAAAAACAACCATTGTTTCTGATCAAAAGTAATTTCCAGTACATTTTCTTAAAAATATATGTATTACATCGAAAAAGTAATTCTCAGGGAGCTCGTAAAACCTCTTCGTGCCACATTCGATATAAGAATACGTGCGGAAGATCACAAATCAAAGGCTTACTTCACTGAAGAAATGAAACAACGTAAATAACGCTCCATAACCCATAATACTAACATTTTACTAGCAGTTAATGATCCCATTATCTTTACTAGTTACAACACGTGTGTTGGGTTGATTTATTAGTTTCTTTCTGTCGTCGACATATTTGTTACGATTGCCATCATCATGGGTGATTATTTTATATCCCCACTGCTTGGACTCGGGCCTTAATTGACAAAGCGAATGGGCCAAGAGCGCAGGCCCAATGCGGATTTGTGGCTAAATGCAATAGCTTGACGTGCCTTCCGAAACATGGAGGAGCTCAGGACTATTAATTTTGATCATCCCGTGATCGCCCATTGCGAAAGTTGTTTAACCTCAATTGCTTGCTTTATCAATTCATTCATTTCATTACTATCATCTATAAAGCTTTGATTTGTAATTATTTTTACAAATGTAAGTACTTAATTAATTTTAATTTTTTTTTGCTTTCACAATGGAATTTTTATTACTTATTGAAGATATTAAAAATTAAGTAAGATTAGAAAAATCAACCCGTCTCACAACTAGCTCCGATGGGTTCTAGCTCTTTATTCAGATTCATTCATTTACATTCATTCATTCAGAGTATTCTCTCAGACAGTGAAAGGTCGTGGGTTCGAGTCCCGTCGGAGCTAGTTGTGCCAGTTGTGCTGTGAGACGGGTCGATTTTTCTAATATTACTAGTTTCATTTTCAATATCTTCAAATGTTTTTTTCTTTTGCTCTAACTTCCGTATTGGCAGCAAAGCTTAAGCAAAACCTATCATGTATGTAATTGTGATGGAGCCACTCAGCATATATAAATTGGGTGTCTCGCCCTTCATAAATATGAAATACTGAAGCCTATCTGGTGGGACGTCGAACGAATAGGACATGTGAGGAATGGCATCGATATGTTATAATTCTGTACCGCCCTTTACGGCTTTTCTATCAGACGTGAGGAAGATCAGAATTTCGTGAAGAAGATCTACTAATAATGCATCGTTTTATAAGCTTGGTTAAGCGCAGTTTTTTTAAGGCGGAAAAACGTTATTGACTACACAAAAACCTCACTTCGCATATACCTTAACAAAGCTGTAGCACAGATTACTAAATAGTTACTATGTAACAGATACTTCACTCCGCTAAGTCATTTAAATAAATAGCAACTCTAACTGTAACGCAATAAAGTAGAATTCAGCTTGTACGGCGCAGGCAAATTACGAACTGCCACTCGTTGTCGTTGCATCTCTTTCTATCGCATATATTCTAGCTCTTTTGCGGACCTAATTTCTATGTATTTACAACGCCGGCGTTGCCGCCGCGTTTTCGAGCCGACATGCCACGGGGAGTGAAATAGGCCTGGCTGTAGGTACTAAGCGAAGCTAGAAGAATTATTGTTCTGTAAGTGGAAACGTAAAATAGAGGGAGTATAAAAGCAAATTGCCAGTCTTAGATTTGATTTTTACAATACAAATTAAACCACGAATTATTTGGAAAAAACATTATTGATATCACACACACAAGTAAAAACATAAAATAATAAGTTCATTTTGTCTAAAAAAAAATTACAAATTATTTAAATTTTTACTTTTTTGCATTCACAATGCAATTTTTATGGTTGATAAATGGAAAATGAAGTATTTAAAAAAAATCGACCCGTCTCACAACCCCATCCATCCCATCGGAGCTGTTTGTTAGACGGGTCGATTTTTCCTGCATACTTCATTTTCCATTTTTCAAAAATTACAAAGTTCTGCCGGTCCAGCATGAGCGGCTTATAGCGCGCGATATGATATGGTACGGCAAGTTGTCTTGCTTACCCCACTAAGGTGTAAGCAAGACGGCATGCCGTACCATATCATATCGCGCGCTATAAGCCGCTCATGCTAGGCCGGCTGGTCTAATTTTCAGTTTATGTTGAAATAATCAATTTATTTTCATTATGACGCATATTACTGAGACAATATTTTAATATATAATATTTAACTATGTATTATCCATATGATGTATATTTTTTTATGAAAGAATGTTTAATAACGACTGATTGAAGAAAAGGGCCATTTTAGATAAGAATATTTAAAAGATTCTGTTGTTGATTTTGTATTAGTAATTGTCATGAAGTAAAAAAAATGCAAAGTTTTAATTAATTTTTGTTTTATTATATCAATAATAGGATGTGGGTCCCGTGGACCCACGACTATAGAAGTGTAACTAGTTTTAACCACTACAGTTAAGGGTTAATTAAGTTTTGGGCTTGTACTTGTATGCCAAAATTGATATCTGTTGTAATTTAATAGGTACTTATGAAAATTTCGTTATGATGTCACCATAAACTTAATTGATTACTTACTTTGTTTTGTATCCTAGCTTAATTAATTTTCAATCCCATCGGAGCTGTTTGTTAGACGGGTCGATTTTTTCCGCATACTTCATTTTCCATTTTTCAAAAATTACAAAGTTCTGGTCTAATTTTCAGTTTATGTTGAAATAATCAATTTATTTTCATTATGACGCATATTACTGAGACAATATTTTAATACATAATATTTAACTATGTATTATCCATATGATGTATATTTTTTTATGAAAGAATGTTTAATAACGACTGATTGAAGAAAAGGGCCATTTTAGATAAGAATATTTAAAAGATTCTGTTGTTGATTTTGTATTAGTAATTGTCATGAAGTAAAAAAATGCAAAGTTTTAATTAATTTTTGTTTTATTATATCAATAATAGGATGTGGGTCCCGTGGACCCACGACTATAGAAGTGTAACTAGTTTTCACCACTACAGTTAAGGGTTAATAAAGTTTTGGGCTTGTACTTGTATGCCAAAATTGATATCTGTTGTAATTTAATAGGTACTTATGAAAATTTCGTTATGATGTCACCATAAACTTTAATTGATTACTTTGTTTTGTATCCTAGCTTAATTAATTTTCATAGTAAAGATTATTACCCTAATTACTTATTCTTATTTTACAGGTAATTCTTCATACTACAAGATGAATCTCTGATCTCTAAATTATGTTTTGGTAAGCAACTTTATTTAAATTCTAAACACATTGAAACGTAAGTAAATCACATAATATATTGCGTTGTTTTCATCTGATTTATATTTTTACAAAGAGTAATCCCTGGTTTTAATTAATACTTTTCATTAATTATGTTCTAACATTAAATGGGCTTTAAAAAAACAACATATAAAAGCTGGGCTAGCTTAAATTAATATCAGGTCATAAATTCTAATGTTCGTTTAAATTAATGACATAATATTATTTATAAAATTACGCAGTTATACTTAAAATCTTTTAAAAGCTAAATTAACTTCATTTTCAGTATTAAAATTTGTATTGCGAATGCAAAAAAATAAAAACAATTTAAATTTTTATTTTATTTTTACTTTTTGCATGCAGCATAATGCATTTTTATTATTGAAAATGAGGTATTAGAAAAAAGAGTGAAAGGTCGTGGGTTCGAGTTCCATCGTTGTGAGCTAATTGTGAGACGGGTCGATTTTTTCTAATAGGTACTTACTTCATTTTAAAAGCTCAATTTATGTTTTACAATTTATTCATTCTTATATTATAAAATAAATGTGAAAATATCTGTCTGCTATCCATTTTACTCAGTAAACAATACAAACTAGCCTCTCGTACGCGTTGTTTTTAGTAATATTTATTATATCCATGCCAAATTTCATCAAAATTGGATCAGTACCTAATTATTTTGTTTTGTGTTTTTTAAAACCCCAATTTTCTGTGTCAAACCATTCTCGTGAAAACATGAGTGAACCTAATCGAGTTACACAGACAAAATAGGAATAAGAATAGCGATATAAATGTTTTGAGGATGTATACCAACCAACCCCTTTGTTCCCTCCATCGTATACAAAGGCTGGCTGAAGCCATCGGAGACCTGAATTCCCTAGTAAACAGGCTTAAAGCCAAGCCTGCTAAAGCCTTTTTGCTGACGGTACTGATTTAACTCGGCTCTAAGAAATAGTATGCGCTTTGATCGAATCTCAATGCTAGGACTTTTTTTATCAGTGAAATACTAGAAATGGAGCTTGAATATTTTTCTTTCGAATGACAATAGTATACTAGCTGCCAGTATGTAAAGCAGGTGAAGATAAGGGGGGTGTGTTAAGATTGACGTGTCGTATCTGTCTGTGGCATTGTAGCTCCTGTAAGCCTAGCATGACCACCCAAAACGTGGTATGTATCGCATGATAAAGCGATTTATCGACATCAAACGTCAAAACATGGGTTTTGACGTTTGAAGACGTTTGAAAAAGACTATGGAGTCTTTTGACAGTTAAACGGGATAACTTATCATATCATACATATCGCGTTTTGTTGGTCATGCTAGGGGGGCTGACTGAACTAATGGACCGATTTTCATGTGGTTTGTTTTGTTCGAAAGTTGACGTGATCGAGATGGTTCTTAGTTATAAATTATAATATACAACGTGTTAATGTACAAGCGCAAAACCTCTTAGGTGGTGATTGTGCTCATAAAAATGAACAACTTTTACTATTTATTACTTATAGGTAAGTACTACTTTTACAAAAAATCTGCTGTTTCATACAAATTGTCAATACCTACTCGACCAGAATGTATGGAACAGCTGATTTTTTTTGTTGAGTTGCAGAGTTGGCCCCATAGTAAAAGTTGTTCATATTCATGAGCACAATCACCACCTGAGAGGTTTTGCGATTATTCATTAACTCGTTGTATAATTTGTAAAGATCTGTTTAGATGGCTCAAGGTTATCAGCTCTTTTACTTAGCTGCAGTAGGGATTTGTCACGCATAATAGGTATTTACTTGCAAACGTTTGTGTGTAATTTAAAAATAATAAAATTAAAATGAAATTAAAAAATTCAAACAACCCCCGACACAGAAACAACTCTGAGAAGTAAAAAAAAGTATCTTTCTCGGTCGAAGGACCACTAAAAGAGTTGGGGGTCCCCCGGCGTTGCAAACTGACTGGGGCCAAACGAAGCGTCTCGTCGCCTAATACAGTTCAAGTTTTGTGTTTAATTAAAGGCCCTAATTTCTAACGAACTGACTGACTTCTTAAAAGGTCTTTTGTTCCACTGACTCGTCCAAGTTATAGAGTACTCTATATGACGACCTCATTCCTTTGTCCACGTAAATAACGGAAGTCGCTAGTGTCCGCTAATTATCACACTGAACAAAGCAAGTGTAACCCGATTATATCATTTATTATCAGTTGTTTTGTATACAGTGTCCGACAATGTCCTACGTACCTTAAACTGTGCCATTGGCGTATTTGACCCGATCTTCCACACGTGTTTATCAATATACACACGTGTGCAGAAAAACCGGGCACTCTCTTTATTTTCATACGAACCTACTCACTGCGTAGTCTCTGTTGCATTATGTGAGAAGATCGTACATTAAATATAAAGAAATCGTACACCTGTACAAAAACCATACAAACTCGGAAAAAACATGGAAAAACGATCGTACACGGCAAAATAAATAATCGTACTTCCATACAAAATCTGAAATTTGTGATCGTACACTGTTTTAAATAATCGTACAAATAGCCCTGGTCTATTCACTCCACACTATCACTATCAACTCATAATTACACATCCTCCAAATAAAAGCCTCTAAAAAGATATAAACACTTCCCCATTTCCCAAAGCGGAAAAATATAGAACGTTTGTTCACATTCCGTACATTGGTCCTATTAAATTAAACTACTACTTTACATTTTTGGAAGTTTTGGAATCTGAAGAGATTTTCAAATTTGTTTCAAATGCTTATCGGAAAGACAAACATTTATCCAAAATATTTGACAAAGAAACTGCTGTAGAAATATACCGACATGTGACAGTGACATTTTTATTTAATGACTGTAAAGTGAGCATTTTTGTATAAAATAAAGTGCTCGTTTTTTCTGCAAACGAGTGTACATGTCTCCAACCGTAATAGTAAACAAGGTATTGTCTTACGGCGAAAAATGTTATTCAGGCGACATCGAGGATTTATATCATATTTTCATTTCCTCTATGGAACTCGGAATGTGTGATCTTGACAAGAATCTTGGCAGGTAAACTCTGTACATTTATTTATAGCTAAGAAGTCCAACAGTATTGTTAACCATATGCTCGCGTCATTTGATAAAAAACAATTGAGTTCTATTGTTTGCGTGGCCAAATGTGTACACGTCCCGAGCTTAGGTACTGTTGGAAGAGCATTCTCCTCAAGGAAAGATTTATCAGGTGGTTCTTTTTCTGAGGAAACCATGCTGTACCTACATCTTACCTCAATCTGCTTAAACGCCTGAAGACTGGAACAGTCGCGAGCGACTGACGTCTCATCAAATAAGTCAATGTGATATGTGACGTACCAACTGCTGCACAATACGGTATTTTACTAAAATTTTTTTATTTCTTTATAATGTTTTTCGAAATATTAGCTACACAAAACAAGTTTTCATTTTGAATTATCTTGGATATTTTCAAAGATATAGGACTTCAAACTTTATAATTAGACAAGGACAGGACGCTATCTTAGTGACGTCAGTGGGTTAGTAGCGTCATAGTCACGCCATAGAAGATTTCGTTTTAGAAAGAGACAGCTATAGTCAAAATCAAACAGACTATAATTCTTTTATTATAAAACAGATTCAAATTATTTTTTTACATTTGGTATTCTTAATTGCAATATTTTTTAACGTCATCATTAAATATCTACATTTCAACAACAGTAAAATACCCTATTGGGTATTTGACTGAAATTATTTTATTGACTTAAAATGTTTATTGACCTAGTAGCAACACAACATAAGTATTTATTTTCAAATATCTTGCATATTTTCAGCGATATAGAGCATCAAACTTTCTAATTAGATAAGGAGAGCGCTATAGAAACGTGACGTCACATTTCTATAACGCCATACTCTCGCCATAGAAAATTTCGTTTTAGAAAGAGATAGCTAGAGTCGCAATTAAGAAGCTCATAATTCGCTTGTAATAATACAGATTTAATTTCTTTTTTCACATTTGTTATTCAATAATGTTATATTTCTTAATGTCATAATTAAATATCTACATTTACACAACAGTAAAATACCCTATTCGCCCGCGCCGCACCCCGCCTGACGCGTCGCCTCTCCTTGAACGAGCACTGGGTTCCAGTATTCAGGCATTTGAGCAGATTGAGGTAAGATGTAGGTACAGCATGGTTTTCCTCACAAAAAGAACCACAAAGACACAGAAAAAGATCTAGGTGCCCAGAAGGATTGATTTGTGAAACTGTAAACAAAATTATGTAACATAATAGACGCACGACACATAGACGACCGATTTGGCGCAGGGGTAGGCTACCCACCTTCTGCGCCAGTGGTCTCGGGTTCGATTCCCGAACAAGACAAATATTTGTGTGCATGAACATGTCTATTTGTCTTGGTCTGGGTGTTTACTATGTATATTAAGTATATATTTACAAACAAAAAGTATTTAAGTATATATTTATCCGTTATCAAGTTAATTGGTGTGAATGTAATTTTTTTATAATAACAATAGTGAAAATACTCGTAGTATAAGGTACGGATTTGGATCGACCAAACCCATCTGTTTATTGGATTATTTATGTATTTTATATCAAATTACGTATCCTACTAATATTATAAATGTGAAAGTTTAGATGTTTGGATGTTTGGATGTTTGGATGTTTGTTACTCAATCACGCCAAAACAGCTGAACGGATTTGGCTGAAATTTGGGACACAGATACTTTGTAGTCTGGAGAGGAACATAGGCTACTTTTTATCCCGGAAAAATATCACATTCCCGCGGGATAACGTCGTGAAGTCCACGCGGGCGAAGCCGCGGGCGGAAAGCTAGTGTTCAATAATTTAGCGTGAGTCTGTGCAGCTTAGAGAAAGAAGGTCTGTGCAATATCAATGTCCTTAAATGATTTACCAAAAAAACAATATTAAACACAATTTTATTATTGAAGACAAACTATTGTCAAAAGACGCAATGTGTTATGTTGACTCATATCTATTTGTTCCAAGTCTTGGAAAATTGTATCCAGTGCTTCACGTTTGGACGTGTCACGTTTGTCCCCTAGGTAATCTTGGGATATCAGCAATACTGCACTCCACGTACAGGCTACTGTGTTGTGCCTCGATATGTCCCAGGACGATTATGGTGGATTCTGAAGCTATTGAATTTAAGCTCAAACACTTAGACTGCAATACCATTAGGATTTCAGGAGCATTAGAATTGTTTTTGTAGTTGAAAACGTTGGAAGGCAATTTAAGGATATTGCATAGGTAAAAAAAATATCGTCGATGGCCGTTGCTTGCACAAGCGAGGGGGTGCTGGGATCGGTAAGACTCCGGCCGCGGCACTCTCGTAGACTGAGAAATACGTGTAGACGCGGCATGCAGCGCGCATTCCATTTACATCTAAAATATCAGCTATGTGCACTTTTACTAAGGACATTATATTATGTAGAATACAAGAAGAATTATTATGAATATTTATTGTAAACGTCGGTTTGTAGGAAGAGTAGATCTTAGATATTATTCGTATGTAGTAAAAAAAACCTTTTTTTAACAAAGATACCTAGTCACTTCAAACGATTCTTCAAAATGCAGAACACAGCAGCAGCCATTTATATTTATTTTCTATCTCTAGATCATTTCGATAATATATCCATTATCGAAATGATCGTCGCAGGCAACATTTTTTTCAAAAAAATAAATAATGTATACTGCTCCAACCAGTAGGTACATTTTCAGATTTATTCCAATCAAATAATAATAAAACTTATAATTTAATATGAAAAAATATAAATAACTCATACTAGCCAATCATCTAATACTTTTTTACAAAATAAATCTACTTAGTTAATCAATATTTAAATAAGTATACCGTTTATATAAAATCACGCTATCAATCTATAATATAAATCAATATATAAAAAGAACACTTAAATAAAAATATTGTTTAAGTACATACATACATATTATTCCAATACCAAAAATGATCATATCAAATAATACAATAACTTGTGTCATTGAAAATTGGAAGCAACGATCACATACACCCAGATACAAGAAAATATCTAAAAGTTAGTTTTCGACATTTACCCGTCCGAGAATCGAACCCGGGACCTCAGAGATAGTGGCACCTAGAAAACCGGTGCGTACACCAATCGGCCACGGAGATCGTCCAATTTGTTTAAACAAAATGTAGCGCAACTGAAATAATTGATACTTTGTTTACTAATGTAAACTTGCCACGTAAGGTTATAAATCAGCCACTTTAAAGAAACTTTTTTCATTACTCATTTCAAAATATCCTTATTTTTCACTGTCACTATTTTTCGCCATGTACGCATCATATCCCTTGTGCTCTAAAAATGGGTAAAAAACGTAAAAACTTGCCTAACGTCAGGTTCTTTTTTCTGTTTAAATATTATGCGATATGCTGAAATATTTGTACGAATTAAAAATTAATACCGAAGCGACAGCAACACAACTATATGTTAAAATTTTGTCATATTCATTAACATGAATCTCAAGACAATTTTGTAGTATGTGTGACATGACAACCAAAGGCGACAGCAAAAGAGACAATAATGAGTGCATCCATTGCATTGTAAAGTGATTGACTGATATTCGGAAAATTCTAAATAGTTAAACAATGTTTATTAAATTAGTCGCGTGAATTGAGTGAACTCACAAAGGTAGTTTTATAATGTGGTTGGTTATAGTACTTGAATAAAATTTTGTGTAAATAGATTCACCCAGAAGATGCCTATTCACTTGCGACTTTAAGAGGTTTGGGTTGTAGGTACTCGGGCAAACAGAAGCCGGCAGGGTATACCAGGCATGATGAAGGAGTACTTAATTCTCTGAGCGTGAGTTTAAAGGAGAGGGCGGAATGAGGTTATGCAACTCAGATGCACACTCGTTAAAGCATATCTGACAAGTGACTCAGGGGATGAAACTCATAGCTGAAGTCCCCCATCGACAGTATGGGAGTGCTTATTCGCCAGGCCAGATAAAGAGGTACGCACTGTGTATCAGACTAACACCAGTAACATAGAGATCCTTACTACCGAACTTAGTAACTGTACGGTCACTTCAGTCTACAAACCTCCAAATGCACCGTATTACTTCAGCTGTCCGCCGAACTTTAACGCCCATCCGGTTAGATTTGTCCTTGGTAATTTTAATAGCCATAGCGAGAACTGGGGATACAGAACCAGTGATGACAACGGAGTGAAGGTTGAAGAATGGGTTGATGAACACATACCTACTATCTTTGATCCATGATCCAAAACTTCCGTCATCATTCAACAGCGGTCGCTGGAAAACGGGTTAAAACCCTGATCTAATCTTTGCCAGTGATCACATAGTTCACCAGTGCGTGAAGACAGTAAGTGGTGCAATACGGAGGACCCAATTATGTGCCAGGCCTTTTTGAATCGTCAATATTTTCGTACACCCGTTCAAGACTTTTTTAACTGATAAGAAGAACAGGCGCAATAAATTTATCAGCTTTAATAATTGGAGTAACGATATTTCCAAAGATTTATATCGTTAACTTTTACAACTTTTTCATTATAATATTACATTAGTTCAGCTAAGGTTATGTGTTACATCAAATCCATGCATTACGGTCTTTCAAATAGTCGTCTTCTTTATAATATCCTTTGCCCATGAGCGATTTTTTGCCATGACTTTTGAATTTGTGCAAAGGCAGCTCTACTAAATTCTGTGGAACTTTATTAAAACTAGCTACGCTTTTCCCCAAAAACGAACTTCTTGTTTTTTCAAGTCGAATCCTTGGAACGGCAATCTTATTTTTATTTCTTGATGTATATTGCTACGTTTTACAAATGTATTGAGATACTTCTTCACATATACCATTTTCTTATAATATATGTATTGTCCTGCAACAGTTAAATGTTGATTTCTTTTAAAGAATCTCTTGGCAAAATATATATGGCGCGAATAGCTCTTTTCTGAAGCACAAAAATACTTTCGATGTTAGCTGCTGAAACCCAAAGTAATAGGCCGTAGGATAATACACTCTGAAAATAGCTAAAATAGATTAACCTTGCCGTTTCAATATCGGTTCAGAGCCTTATTTCTTTAACAGCAAATGCCGCAGAACTGAGTCTACCGGCCAAGGCTTCAATATGAGGGTCCCATTGAAGTCGATAATCTAATGTTATATCTAAAAATTTAGTACTGTTAATTAATTCTACTACATTGTCATCCAATTTTATGTGAATATCAACCTGTCTTACATTTGGCAGTGATTTTTTTTTCACATTTTGTTTTTTTCGAGTGAAATGAATAATGATAGATTAATTGATAGTACCACGGCAAAAAGAAATTGCCACAGTACCATCAATGGTACTGTCTAATGGTACCACGGTAAAGGAATGGATTATTGCTATGAAACCAATGCGCAACTTTCGATAAAGTACTATTTACTTCGTCAGAACAATGATTACCTCTGTCAACTTTAAAGACTAGAGGAAGTGTCATCAGCAAATAGCACTGTCTAGCATAAATTCTTTGCTTAAAAAGGAAGGTCATTTATATAAATTAAAAACAGCAAAAGGGACCAGTATTGACCCCTGGGCAAGCCGCTGGCTTTGACAACATCAGGGTCGAGCAGCTGAAACGGTTTGGTTTCGTACTACTTATACAAAACTGTCATTTCTTCCATGGCCGCTTCCAAAGGGTATGTAATCTAATCACTGACGTTTTAGCCACCTACTTTTAATAAATGACATTTGTGGCAGAGAGTGTATATAAAACTTCTTCGAGATTATTTATTTTTATGAGTTTATTATCTTTGATATAATATGTTAGTCAGTTTAAAGTTAGCCCGCCATTTGTTTATACTTTGTGCAATGAAATTTAAATAATGAAATAAATATTCCTCCTTCGGAAGTACTTGTACCTATGCAATATTTCATTAGAGTATCAAAAATTTTACTCCGACTATGCAAGTCTCCTTACAGAACTCCGCAAACTTATCTGACGGGGTGGTTAAATTTGAGAGTTTAAACTGTCAATACAGCTGACAGACCTTTCATTTTTTTTTATTGCTACTGGCGCCTCAACCATCGGTTTTAGATATTGTTGTGAGGATTTCGAATTTCGAATTTCAAAACCGCGAGAGCATTTCTTGCAAGAAATTGTATGCATGCTCTATTTTGTACTAATAATGGATAAGAGAAATGTTTTGAACCTGAAATTTACACAAAATGGTGCGGTTTATGTTCCTCACTCAAAGGAAAGAAGCTGGACTTCTCACAGTCTCATAAAATTGGTGTAATGGTGATAGATATTACATCAACTAGGCAAGTATATAAAATTCTTACGTCGTCGGTTTTATTTCAAGAATTGCTTTTACATTATGTCTCTGTAAAAAACTTTTTCAACAAGCGAATTTCTTATTTCTTGATGCAATTTTTTACACCTACCTATCTTAAGTTTCTCACATTTTCAATTTTGAGGAACCATAAACGAACATAAGTTTAATATACAGTAGTAGAAGTTTGAAACTTAGACTAATTATGTACCTACAACACAACAAAATATTGATACTCAAATAGGTACAACTTTTATGGGCTCTTAAGTATCTAAGGCAATATTATCCGTCACTTTTATTTCAAACTATTGATGTTTGCTTTAGGTAATGAGTAAAATAACTTGTCCTAGGTTACATAGGTCTATGGTTATGCAATAAATGGCAAAGCACTCATCTATACCCAATCCTGAAGCGCTAGTTCAATATTTCCTAGCAAAATAAGCATCATTGAAAAAAATTAGGATCCTAGTGTGAGTTTTTTTTTCAATTTTGGCGCAATCGGAGCGATACAGTCTCCACGTCCAAACGCCGCCAATCCCAGGCGGAGACTGAAGAATTAGCTGAGAAACGGTGCACGATGCATTTTGGGATACGAGTTATTGACTATAAATATAATAAAAAAAAATTTTAGTAACTTCCCTAGATATGACTAAGAACTACTTACACAAAAAAAATTAGCTTAATTACTCAAATAGTTATTGAGATAATTGAGTTTAAGACGGAAAAAAGGGGTCTTGAAAATCATTTTTTTAGTACATTGTATTTATTTGATTAAAATAAAATTTAGTAACTTCCCTTCATAAAGAAAAGATCTATCATATATATTATTTTGGAAGACCTAGCAATGATACTTTGTCAGGAAATTTAATTTAAAAAAATTGAAAATTCTGTGTTTGATCGCCGATATTCCCTTAATAAATAATTTTGGATTGTTATTAATGTCATAATTTTACCAATTCTCGTTGAGCTTCCGTAGGGATGCATTAGCCCATTTTCTTTGTCCATCCCTAGGGAAAATCTTTACCATAGCATTAGGGTCCTAAATGGTTACTGATGCTTGTTTATCATTGATAAATGCTTTTATCGTTTTAAAAATACAAATTTTTAAATCGTGTATAAAAATGTTTTTCATTCCTATATGTTCAAATATTTTACGTGTAATTTCTTCAATGTTTTGGATAACTGTCTCAAGAGTTCGAACGTTTGGACGTGTCAGGTTCGTCCCCTAGGTAATCGTGAGTTGAGATATCAGCAATAGTGCACTCCACCTACAGGCGAATGTGTTGTAACTCGATATGTCCCAGGACGATTAGGGTGGACTCTGAAACTATTGAATTTATGCTCAAACACTTAGACTGCAATTCCACTTGGATTCAGGGAACATTAGGACTGTTTTGTTCATTATAAAGATAATTAAGTAAATTGGATATGAAATTTTGTGTCATAGTTTTAGCATTTTGTGGCATAACTTTTTGTCATCCATAGGTAACACGTGTGCCTCAGCAGGTAGGGACATATGGCTGATGCTGTTGAAACCAATGTTGAAACATAATTTTTTCATAATTTTCAGGCAACATTTTCAAAACACCGTAGACAAAGTTCCTTTAGTATATATTTCTGTCCGAAGTGGAAAATTCCTACATTTTCATTTGCTACACACAAGTTCTTCTCTTAATAAATGTGTAATGACAAGCGCGCAAGAAATGTCGTCTCATTGTTTCCGCTTGTAACAGATATTGTTTACTCCTGGCGAGATAGCGGTATCTGTTATGAACGATGATTTTACCTATTAGAATAGGACATTACTTTATGAATAATCAATTATTCATTTGTTTCGTAATGGACCTCCAACAGTGAATTCACAGTACATGCTGCTTAACAGGAGTCAAAACATTATTAAGACTTTGCGTGAAATAAAAAAAAAAAAAAAAAAAAAATTTCATACAATCACACCAATTATCTAAGCCCGTAGTTAATTTCTTAAGAAACTGTGTCTACGTGAACTTGATAACGGATAAATATATACTTAAATACTTTTTGTTTGTAAATACATACTTAATATACATAGAAAACACCCAGACCAAGACAAATAGACGTGTTCATGCACACAAACACTTGTCTTGTTCGGGAATCGAACCCGAGACCTCTGGCGCAGAAGGCAGGTAGTTTACCCCTGCGCCAAATCGGTCGTCAAAATTATTTTTATATCCTGAAATTCTTATAATAAAAGTGCTTCAGAGATACGATTTTATACTAGAAAAAGCAAACTGTTTAAAAGCTCCGTCTTCTCTAAGATATTATAAAATATTTTTAACATTTAATAAATACTTACGTCAAGTCAAAGTAATGGGATGTAAAAGGAAATATAATAAAAGTACCTATAAAGAATGCCCTCTACACTACACATTTCAATTTCAAGCTAATTTCAAAGAGCGATGTTAATAAAAAAGAAATCTGAACCTCAAAAATCTTCTCCTAATACGAAGGAAAATAACTCCGGTATTGAATAAGTTGTCACGAAATTCTTTCCAACACTTCATCATCGCCGTCGTGACCTTTCCAACTGCAAAGTTTGGGAAATCCATCTGACATTTATGGCAAAAGAATCTTAAGGGAGTCTAAAGAAAGCATTCGCCAAGGCCTTCATTTCTTAAAGTTTATGGATGTCTTCTTAGAAAAAAAGGAGTCCCACAAGGCACTTGTTTACGACCAATTGTTTAATAGACTCAGCAGACAGCCATGATAACAGTTTATGGTTGATTAAAAGATATATTGGATTATCTCCGCAACCATTTTATATTTAGGTCAAACTTGAAAAAATAATATTAAGATTGGTTGTAACAGCAATCAGCTCATAGAATTTTCGATTAGATAAATTTGTGCATTTTGATAAGAGTGTTGTTGTCAGCTCTTAGAATTTTCGGTTAGATAAGTTAAGTGCATTGTGATAAGCGTGTATTTTTATAGTTGGATTCTTTCTTTTAAGTTGTTTTACTTATTATATAATGCTTCCAGACTTTTTTTTACTACACAAAAGAAAATAGGGCCCAATTCGTTTCTTTTTTGGATTTTCAAATATCGATATTCTTAAACTAGGGACTCGGAAACTTGACTAGATAGCAATTAGCATGGTCCTTTTTTTCCAATATAACGATTAAAGATAACCATAAAATAAAAAGTATTTGTAAACAAAAGTTTAGGGTCCTATCTATATATTTTGAGCAGTATATTTGCTCGAAGTTAACTGTTTGTCCTACCTACATCGTGTATTGCGCATCAAATTACGTTAAGTTTCACAGACGCATAAAATTTGCATCACCACCTTCAGCTTTGTGGGGTTTGATGCTCCTGCCTGTGTATTTGAAGTCTAAATCTTCTCAATGACACTAGACACTGAACTTGGTAACATGCCAAAGGTATAGTTGTTTTTGCATGTGCTCAACCAGACGATTAGAGCAACATCGAGAATTCGAGATACAAAGTAAGCAAAAGTCAAGTGTTCCAGACTAGTGATGTAACGAATATTCGCATTCGCATCCGCCAATATTCGCTTATTTTTTGATATTCGCAAACATTATGCGAATATTTAGCGAATATGAACGTAAGAAAAAAAATATAGATTATGGAAACAAGACTTAACCAATGGTCGTAACTGGAACGTTTTTAATTTTCAGAAGTCAGTTGAGGAATTTCACAATTTATTGTGGATGCGTAAAAAGGCGTAAAGACATAAAGACTCTTCAACTGCAAAATACGTTGCAACATTTAAAAGTTGTTGTTCCCTATAATATCTAACACACTCTTGCTTGTGTAATATTGAGAGATGCTTTTTGCCTATTGTTCTAAGCTCGTCTTTAGTAGAATTATTCGAATGAGATCTTTTTTCATTTTGTTTGTGCAACCGTGACAATTTCTTGAGCGACGTCAAGACGATGAAGTACTTTCAACACGTTTTGAAACTTGTGTAAAACATTCGTATTCGCATTCGCGAATATCAGCGAATAAGATATTCGTTACATCACTATTCCAGACAGTACTAGCTGGGATCCTGCGGTCGTTTATATGCATCAGAAGATACGAGAATGTATGCATATGCAAATTCATGTTTGCAAAGAAAATTTGTAGCAGAGAAAGCTGTTTGTAGATAATTCATATGTGTACATTCGTTCATTGCATTGGCAAAGAGATTGAAGAGTAAATTGAAGAAGAATTTTCGTACAAACTTTTTAAATTGACTGATTTTGACAATGACGTTTTATGATTTTGATGATAAAGTAAGTGAAAGGTACCTAATGATAATTTCTATTAAAAGCTTTGAAATGTCACACAACAGGCGAGAACAGTTCATTATAGTCCAATTTAAATGTTCATTTTTCAGTGTTTGCGGCCTCTCTACAACCGCTGAGCCATAAAAAGTTTTGTCCTCAACAAAATTAAATATCACTTTGTGATTTTGCTATCTTCAAAAACAACCAATATCTACATGCATATTACTAAAAAATACTTTAAAGTAAATTGTTAAAATATTTGTATAATAGGGTATTTTACTGTTGTTGAAATGTAGATATTTAATGATGACGTTAAAAAATATTGCAATTAAGAATACCATATGTGAAAAAATAATTTGAATCTGTTTTATAATAAAAGAATTATAGTCTGTTTGATTTTTACTATAGGTAGCTGTCTCTTTCTAAAACGAAATCTTCTATGGCGTGACTATGACGCTACTAACCCACTGACGTCACTAAGATAGCGTCCTGTCCTTGTCTAATTATAAAGTTTGAAGTCCTATATCTTTGAAAATATTCAAGATAATTCAAAATGAAAACTTGTTTTGTGTAGCTAATATTTCGAAAAACATTTGAAAGAAATAAAAAAAAATCAGTAAAATACCGTATTATCGTACGTTCGTAATTCGTAATAGAATAACATTTCATAAAATAGCAGAGTGTCAGTTAACCAATAGAAAAAATCTCAAGTCATTGTACTTGTAACTATAATTTGTTATCCATTACTATAGAGTGTCTGCGGTTACTTATAATAATACTCAAGCACATGGCACAAAATAATACATCCAATCCAACAATAAACACGTATCTTTTTACAACAACTGCGGCCTGCGCATGAGTTCGAAAGACGTCAAACAATCTCGCCAGGTGTTCCCGAATCCCACAGAAAGTGAACATCTGTCGTTAGAAAGGGACGGCGATACGGTTGTGGAATGCCATGCCGGAGTAATAGTGACCATTTGTGGCCTATTGTACGAATAACGGCAACAGCCATATTTCTATGCCACTTTGTTTGTGCTACCTATATTGTTTAGTTTAGATGATGAGTCGAATTTGCCATGACATTCTAGTGAAGTTAGACATTTTTATGAGGGTTAGTTCTTTCAGATTCCCTTTAGGTTTCATTAAATTAATTTAGTTACATATTTAAATTAGTACAGAATTAAATAAATAACCATATTGTTAGTACATGTAGCATTTATTTGCTATCAACTATGTAACTACATACTAGGTGCGAAAACTTCACCCTGTAGCACTGCATTTTTTATTAATAATTTTATTCATTTTCTTGTTGTCAAATTATGAAACGAAACTTTTGAAACGAAACTTTTTATTGCAGACAAAACATTGTAAATAATAGGTCTTTACATATGAAATTGCCGTTTTTTTCTTTTGTACATATAACTTAACAACTTTTATAATATTAGAAATATATAATTTCTTTAATATTGCGTTACATTAAGACCGTATCGAGCAACTTTTGATAATTTAATAACCACGATATTTGATTATTTACATAGAAAAAACTTATTCCGAAAGTTACGACTATTTTTGTTTCCAGAATTTCGTACTTTATTAGTTGTAACTTAGTGAAAAATTTTTTTTTTCTCTTAACGAATGTGTCATTTAGTAGTTAAAATGTCCATAAATACGTGTGTAAAATTTTGTAAATTTACATAATATTAGTCGTTAAATAATAACAAAAACGTTAGTATGGAAAAAAAAATAATTACAGAAATCTCCATACAAAACGGCAATTTCATAGGTAAAGACCTATTATAAGCAAGTAGTGATCGTTAATGCCGCATATACGAGTATACCGTATTAGAACACGTTTTATTACAAACTAGCGGATCCTCGTGGTTTTACCCGCGTGGTACCCGTACCCGTGAGAGTATTGGGATAAAATATAGCCTATGTCACTCGGGAAGAATGTAGCTTTCTAATGGTCAAAGATTTTTTTAAATCGGTCCTGTAGTTTCGGAGCCTATTCGATGCAAACAAACAAAAAAACAAATCTTTCCTTTTTATAATATTAGTATAGTACCTATAGATAACAACAGACTTCATTTCTAGACAAAATAAAACCTCATTTTCTTAGCTTTTTGTCTTCCCATCATTTATTCAACTTATTGGTGTACTAGCATTACAGTTGCGTTGGCAAAGCCTTTTTGCTGAATATTTTTGCGTAAGAATTGTTCTAATTCATTCAGTTGAGCCGCTTATGGGTGCGTGGTGCCTTTCAACTGTTTTTATTTCTGAGAGTTCTTTTTCTTCAAGATTTACATGACTTTTCTGTGTTTGACTTTTGTTACTTTTAAAGAGTTTAGAATTTTGCGTCATCCACTTACCAAGTGTGTACTCTTGGCATTACATTTACGTTGAAAACACCTTTATACCTAATGAATGTTTTTTGTGTAAAGGTCCGGAAGTCACACGGGTTCTTGAAACCGGCGAGGAGTGTGATGATAATCAAGAAAGATGAAATATTTTGGATTAAGTATAATTTAATCATCTCTGCCTACAACGGCAGAGTTTCACGTGAAATGTTACTTAGCACGTCAATCAGCTCCGCCCGCGACTTCGTTCGCGTGGAATTAAGATATTTAGGTACTAAGTACAAAAGTTTCATACTATCTCTTTTTTCTCCTCCCCTCTCCCGCTCCCCTACACTCCCCAAGGAACATGGATGCCAAATTTCAGCTTTTTGCGCCGAGTAGTTTTGGCTGTACGTTGTCTGTCAGTCAGTAACGGAAGAGTTTTATATGTATTGATAAAAGTGGAGACAGTATAAATAACGAATAAAAGTAAATACCACGTAAAGTACCACGTGCTAAGGTGCTGAAAGTCCAGAAAATATTTAGCTGAAATTGTGGTTTTATACCAAATCGAAACTTTGTAATCAGTCAACAACAATATTTTAGCAGTTAAAATATTGCCAGGTATTTCAATGACAGTTACGCACAAAATTTCCAAATGATTATGCGAAGCAAAAATGACACGACACCAATTTCCTATCCTTTATGTTCCACACGTCATCAGTCAACATGATACAGTGTCATACATTAATGATTGCAATCATGCGAGCGCTTGCTGCCATTTAAACATTCTCCGTCTCTTCACCGTAATTACTTCGGAGAGATTGTGAATTAACTCCAATTAGTAACATCTGCTCAGCTCTAGGAAACCGGGTCGACAGGTTAAGAGTTAAAAAATATATTGAGGACTTTACAACTGAATGACTTACTTCAAAATCTTTTCGAAATAAGTTATCTATAGAAGAAGTTAAGTATCAAGTTCGATTTACCTCGTTGTTATAACCTACTTATTATCTTAAGGCCCGCGTCACGTCAATCTCCCATACACACGTAATACCAAAATAATTAAAAATTTGAGCATGATTGACTGTACTTGTGATGTTATTTGTATTAAAACAGTATTTATCTAGGTTTCTATTATAAAAAAATAATGCCATTTACATTTTTTCATACAAAACTGCAATTCGCATTTATTTTTAATTGGGTAAGTAGGTATTTAGGATAATTTTTTTAATGGATAGTAAATAATCCGAATACCATCACAAGTACAAAAAATAATGCTCTACTTTCGAATCATTTTGCTTTCATCATCACGTTAGTATTGGGGAGCTGATCTGTGTAGCTGTCTTGTCTGTGTAGCTTCCTCCATTCATTTCTGTCCAAGCCAGCCCGACGTTCACCTTCTGATGATCTATACCATGTGGGCTATTGTTGGTCTTCCTCTTCCTCTCTTTCCCTCTATTTTACAACGAGCTTTGAGTGAGACACTAATAGTCATTATGACGTACAGGTTTGCTAAGAATGGGTTTTCAAAACTTAATAACCTAGGAGATGAAATGATGGTACTTATACGTGCGGTCCCCAAATTGCAAGAGAGAAATACCGCGAGCTAAATCTAGTTTTTTTATAATAATTATGTTGTAATGAAAGTTTGTTTCTTCGTTTATAATTCAATCACGCGTAAACGGCTTCAAGTAATTTGATATTACGATTAGACGATGCAACGACGACGACTGTCCCGATTCTCCAACTCTCAACCATAACTCTGGAGCATTAAGTTCAAAACCGTTTGTAGATAACTTTTTAAACTTGCATGGTCATTAACATCATCCGTTTGTAGATATTTGACATTTTGTAGTAGTCTGAAGTGCAGGCGACTGTACGTATATACGATACTTCTTGGCCTGATTTTCCCAAAGGAGCGGAAATAGACTCGCTAACAACTTCTTCGTCTTGATTAAAAGTTGGTCGCAGTTAAGTCACTGTGACTTATGAGCTTTGTCATTCGCGGTGAGAGCTAGAGTTTGGGAGTCTATGTACTTATGAGAATACCTAAATAAATCTAACCTATTAAATTAATTAATTAGTTTCTTACAATCACACCAATTACCCAGCTCATAAGTAGTTTTCATTAAGAAACTGTGTTATGGAAAGTAGATAACGTATTAAATATACTTATAATCATTTTTTTTTAAATACAATACTTAACATACGCATAGAAAACACCCAGACCAAGACAATAAGACATGTTCATGCACACAAATATTTGTCTTGTTCGGGAATCGAACTTGATATCTCTAGCGCAGAAGGCAGGTATCCTATCCCTGCGTCAAATCGGTCGTCAAACTTTAAACTTTTATTAACTTTGTGTTTGTAATTGCTTTATTTTATGTAATTCTGAAAATTGGCATGTACTTATGTAATATGATAAATTAATAAATTAAAAAACCCAACCCAAGTGGGCATGGAAAATGGAAAGTAACAATTAACGAACTTATTTTAGTATCATCTTAAAAGGATTGTGTAGCAAGCAAGCGATCTCCATACAAACTGGCGATTTTCCACCCTCTAAACTAAACCTTAACATTACAGCAATGAATTTTCGGTACTTATGTTGTTGAAATGCATACAAACTAAATAAGGGCTGTAGGTACGTTTAGTTTTTTTTAGCATTCATAGTAGATTTAAAAATATTGGAAGTTTTTTGTTTTGTATGAAATCACTACAGTACCTACACTACAGTGCAATATTTCAAAATCTATGATCAATATTAAAAAAATACAAAATAAATAAATAAATATTTTCTTACAATCACAGCAATTATCTAAAGCACATAGTTAATTTCTTAAGAAAGTGTGTCTACGTGAACTTGATAACGGATAAATATATACTTACTTAAATACTTTTTTATTTGTAAATACATACTTATTATACATAGAAAACACCCAGACCAAGACAAATAGACATGTTCATGCACACAAATATTTGTCTTGTTCGGGAATCGAACCCGAGACCTCTGGCGCAGAAGGCAGGTAGTTTACCCCTGCGCCAAATCGGTCGTCAAAAAAAAAATGTTCTTATACATTTTTCAACTGTATAGCTACCGAAAATTTTGCTGTATGTTAAGATTTAGAGGGTTGCAAAACGTTATCGTCGTTTGTTTGGTCACCGCTTGCTACACAATCCTCTTAATGTAAATCAATCTTTCGAATGCTTTGACGTAGTAGGTATAGGTACCTACGTCGTTTGCTCCACATTTATCGTATGCAGATGTCTGGTTCACCCGAGCAACTGAATAACTGAGCGATGCATACAGGATTGAATTAGAACAACGACAGCTGAGTGAAGTACAGTCAGCAGAAAATCAGGTTCGATTCTGCTAATTTTAATGTATCTTTTTAGTTTTTGCTTGGGCCCCTGTCCCAATTAAGGCATAATCAGATGAGGGACTTTTGTCCCCGGCGGACAAAAAGTCCCTGTACGAATCCCGAAATATGTCCTCCGCGTACTTGTCGCGGACTCAACGCATGCGGTGTGCGGTCATTTGTTGCCCGGAAACGTACTTCACTATCGAGCGCTCAATGCAGACTAAAATTCGTTGTGTGCGTTGTTGCGCCTAGTTCTAGTTACGTTAGTTCAATTTTTTTCGGGGACTCCCGCGAACTTTTGTCCTGTCCAGTCTCTCGGTGTCCGCGGTTTTTCGGGGACTTTTTGTCCCCGGTACGGTACTTTAAGTTCCTTGTGTGCGTTGTTCGATGCAATTTATAAGAGATCTATATCGATGGACAAAAAAGTACCCGGC
Source organism: Crambus lathoniellus (assembly GCA_949710035.1). NCBI lineage: Eukaryota > Metazoa > Arthropoda > Insecta > Lepidoptera > Crambidae > Crambus > Crambus lathoniellus. Next base: position 4,795,351 of record OX453312.1, read on the forward strand.
GGACAGTCCCTCGTCTGATTAGGCTATTAGCCATCGCTCGTGGGATGACGCGTCCGTCTGACAAAACTGTTCGTGCGATCTTGCTATCAAACCTAGTGATATAGATCTACTGAATGTCCTCATTGACGGTCGCGCGATCATGCGATTCTAGTACGCAGTTTCATCGCACGATGAAATCGCAACGCATCATCGCACGAGCGATGCCTAATTAGGACAGGGCCTTATTTATTGTGATTCAATGGTATGTTTTTGTGACACAATTTGTTGTTACCTACTAAAGCATTTGTTATTAAATATTATTACCTACTCATTTTTCGTTCTTGTGTAAGTATAGGTAGTAAGTATGACAAATAAATATTCCCACATTTATCATTGTTGAGTATTATTTACTTAACTTATCAAGAACCGTGTGAAAAGCGACACCATTGAATATCATGGAGATACGATTATTACGTAAAATAAGCAGAATCTACGGCTACGATAAATCTAACTGCCTTTATAATGGTACTAAACCCTAATTTAAATCAATAAAATCAATTATTCCCTTTTTTTGAATATGTGTCAAGCATACACACATACATATAACATGAGACTACATAAAGCAACTAATAGAAATAATTCAAAATTTTTAGTTTAACTGCCTCGGAATGATATCGGCTGTTCTTCAGTGACATCAAAGATGTAAAATAACAACAAAATTACCCTAACACGTTTGAAATTCATCCGTATTGAAAGGAAAGGGAATAAAATAAACACGATGATACACAAATACAAGCCGTCAAATGTTTTACATAAACGACGGACGACCTCAAATATTCTCAAAACGTATTGCTTAATGCTTACCTTTTCACTTCATATTTATCAACAAACGTTTTGTGAAAAACCTCCGATCCGATATTCACAAAGGAACACCATTTATATCCCATCACAACAATGGCAGAAATTTAAACAAAAAATTGGCAAGAAATGTTCAGTACACCCCTGCCTATACCGCGGAGTCGGCTAGCGCAGTGGAAGCTGGTATTACTAATATAGACTCCGGACAAAAACTAGGTTTCAGCGGGGATGTAAACTGAACAATTGGACTGCGATACACAGCGGAGAGAATGTGAAGTAAGGTGATTTTACATACTGTGGTCTGTGCTGTAGAAAGTCCCTGGGCAGCGTGGGGAGAGGGGGGCCCCCCCTGTGGCTCCGTCTTCTTCTGCAGACCTTACCAATTAGTCACCTCACTCACAACACAAATAACAGCGTTCACAAGACACTGGGCGTTTCAACAATAAATACACAATAACACACGGAGGAGCCTTTTGTCAAGATATATATTGCCCCTGCAACAACACGTGTGGTGGATGATTATCCTTCAAAGCATCGCGACCGGCCACTCATCAGGATGGCATCAAAACCTTGGTCGTACAAAACGGGATCACATAGATAATTTAAGATTCAATTCAAGCTCGACATGCCAGGCATATACAACACGAGCGATTTTTAACAAATTCAGCAAAATTATTCCGACATTTTTTTTGCCACGAGAATTTCAATCAAGTGTCTCTGTCAACTTCAAGTGACAGCTAATGTCAATTTGACGTGACATTAGAGTTGCGTTCAGAAACGTCGATCTTTTCCGAACATCCCCCCGCCCCGGACCGTTAAGAACGGTACGTCAATCTACGGGTAATCGGGAGAGCCCACTAACTGCTCTCTTCAAAACCGAATTTTGAACCAAAACCTCAGCAAAACGAGGAACTCCGTCAGTTCCGGGGTAGAGTTTAACAATGCGCCCCCTTCGCCAACATAGGGGCGGCAGGTTAGCATCCTTAATCAACACGAGGTCGCCAGTCTGGGGTGGGGTGGTTTTATCTGTCCACTTCACGCGCTGTTGTAGGATATGCAAATACTCCATCGACCAACGTGCCCAGAAGTTTTGGGACATCTGTCTCAAAAGTTGGTATCGCGACAAACGATGGGATCCTACATCCTGAATCGGATATTCAGGCAACGCCAAAAGGGGCTGTCCGATCAAGAAATGACCTGGGGTCAACGCTTCCAGGTCATTCGGGTCCGAAGACAACGGGCACAAGGGTCGCGAGTTGAGGACGGCCTCAATTTTACAAAATACCGTATCAAGTTCCTCAAACGTGAGAATAGTTTCTCCAATCACGCGACGCAAGTGTGTCTTGGCAGCCTTTACACAAGCTTCAAAAATTCCTCCCCAGGTCGGACAAGCTGGTGGGCTAAACTTCCAGATTATCCCACGCCGGGAGAGGGTGGTTCCAATGTCTATTTTATTATCAACAAAAAACTTAACTACTTCCTTAAGATAATTACACGTTCCCTTATAATTAGTACCACAATCGGAACGTATCAATGACGGCAGTCCTCTACGGGAAACAAATCTGCTCAAGGCGGCGACAAAGGCTTCGGTAGACAATTCCGAGACAATTTCCAAATGGACAGCCTTGGTGGACAAACACACAAACACGCACAAGTACGCCTTATAGGTTTTAGCATTACGCAGTCTCGAAGCCTTTACAGTAAAGGGACCGGCGAAGTCGGTGGCGACTCCGGCAAAAGCTCTACATTCCGTGACGCGATCAGCAGGCAAATCACCCATCTGGGGCTGCATGGTCGCGGCCTTCAATCGATAACAAGGCAGGCAACGGAAAACCACAGTACGAATGGCTCGACGAGCAGACAAAATCCAAAATTCACGCTGCAAAATGGCCAACAAAGCATTACAGCCAGCATGTTGTGCATTCACATGGCGATCTGTTATTATCAGTTGAGTCAAATATCCGGCTTTAGGTAACAAAAGGGGGTGACGAGCTCCATACGGCAGGTTCGCATTTCGAAGTCTTCCGCCGACTCGCAAAAGCCCACTCTCGTCCAGGAAGGGATTCAATCGCGATACCGCGCCCTTCAACTTGCGACGGCCTAAACGCAAAATTTCAATCTCGGACTCAAAACTATCAGCTTGTACTCTCCGGACCCAAAACAAGAGCGCGTCCCTACGCTCGTCCGGAGTGAGAACCGACGAATCACGCCTCGCGCGTGGGTTTCTGCAATTGTACACAAAACGTCTGATCCAAGCGGTAACACCAAGCAGCTTCTGTAAGGAGCTGTACCGATCCAACAACAAATCCTTTTCCCCGGCGGGGTTAGTCTCCAGGACGCATGCCCGCATATCAGGAACGGCTACGTTCGACAACGCTGGAGAGGGCGGCCACTCCGACTCAGGCCGCATCAACCACTGTGGGCCCCACCAGAGGGGGTGGTTAATTAGGGTTGGGGCTACACAACCCCGAGACGCACAATCCGCGGGATTCATGGTTCCCGGCACGTGTCTCCAAATCAACTCGATGTCGGAATTACAAATCTGCGACACTCGATTGGCCACAAACACGTCCAAGGTGTGCGCCGGAGCCTTCAACCAACAAAGGACGACCTGACTGTCCGTCCAAGCATAAACCTCTTGTATCTTAATAGATCGACCTAATGTGAGCCATACGTGGTTCAACAAACGCATTAGGAGGGCAGCTCCACACAATTCCAACCTCGGGATCGTATGACGAGTCCGAAGGGGAGCGACTTTGCTTTTCGCTATCACCAGATGCACAGCAACAACTCCGTCAACCGTAACGGTGCGGAGGTACACGGCCGCAGCAAATCCACGTTCGGAGGCATCGGAAAAGCCGTGAAGAGTAACTTTACAATTTTCAGAAGGGAGGAATAGCCTCGGCAAATGCACTTCATTAATCTCGGGGAGGGATGAAACGAAGCTCGACCAATCTCGGAGTAACTCGTCCGAGAGGGGTTCATCCCACGACACACCCGAAGCCCATAACCGTTGCAAGAAACACTTGGCCATAAACAGCACGGGGCAAATCCACCCATTGGGGTCAAAGGTACGTGCGACAGTAGACAATACTAAACGCTTGGTCCAGACTTTCGGTGGTCGTAAATCCACACAATAAGTGAACGTGTCAGAGACCGGTTTGTACTGTACGCCAAGGACGGTCACCACATGGGGAATATCAACATTTTCGAATAGGTGGGGGTCCTGCTGGTGCTCTTCGGGCAAACCTACCAGTACATCAGGCGAGTTGGATATCCATTTCCTCAACTCGTAACCTCCCGACTTCAAAAGGGCGGTGAGTTCGTCTCTCAGGACAATCGCCTCTGAGACAGATGAGGCGCCCGTGCAAATGTCATCCACATAGACGTCACTGGCCAAAATGGCGGAGGGGCGAGGGTATCTCAAGCGCTCCTTCTCGGCCAACTCCAACAAAGAACGAATCGCAACAAACGGGCTCGAAGCCAAACCGTACGTATTCGTATTCAATTCATAAATCAACAAGGGGTCCCTAGGACTCTCTCTCCACAAAATCAATTGGTACCTCCTATCCTCGGGATGGATGACCGTTTGTCTGAACATCATCCGGATGTCAGTCATAAATACAATTTGGTGCCGCCGGAAGTTGGTCAAAATGTCTGAGATCTCCGTGTGCAGCTTGGGACCTACATGCAGACACTGGTTCAAGGACGCTCCAGTAGAGGTGGGAGCCGAACCGTCAAAGACCACCCGAATCTTTCCGGATTTCAAAACGGCGTGGTGCGGCAAAAAGAAGTGCTCAACGGAGCGCCAATCCAAATCGCTCACGGACATGTGCCCTAACTCCTCATACTCCCGCATGAATTCAACATACTTCTGGCGGAAGACCGGATCCTTGCTCATGCGACGCTCCATCGCCACTAGCCTACGTTCCGCTAGCGGTCGGGATTCGCCCAGAGGAGGTCGGCCGGCACGAAAGGGGAGACGGGTGATCAAACGACCAGAGCGGAGGCGACCAGTGTTATTCTGGTAATACAACTCGCATTCATCCGCTACTGGGTCAACCCGCGGGGCTGGTGGAGGTTCCTCAACCTCCCAAAACTTCTGCACCACTTCGGAGAGAGACACATTAAAAACAAGACCGCGATCCTCATCAAGGGAATCCAAAACGCGGCGAGCAGGGCCCATCACAACTGTACCGAGTGTCGTCTGCAGAGCTACCAAGCCATCTGGCTGCAAAACTCGCTTCCCCGTCAACAAAACTCGCCCCAGGACATCGGCTCCAAGGAGAGCATCAATCGGGCCTGGGCGGAAGAAATTTGGATCGGCGAGTGGGGAATCAGACACCAAAGACAACATACTCGGTCCCAAGTCAACTGAAGGTTGACGGCCAACAACTGTGTCCAACACAATCGCCGAGGTCTTAATGCCTGGCGTGGACTTATTACGTGATGTAAATGTGAAGTCAACATGCCCTAACAACCCGGGGACTTTCACATCGCCAACACCTCTCACGCCTTCCGTGTGGGGGTGCACCTTGAGGCCCAACCGCCCAACCAACCAAGATGACACAACACACCCCTGAGCACCGGAATCCAACAAGGCGCGAACTTCCACAAGGTCGCCATTCAATCCCCTGACAAGCACAGAGGCCGTGGGCAACAAAACGGTCTCTGGAGGGGTGGCTACAATCGACCGTAAACACGTTGATTGCTAGTATGTGGGGTCCCCAGACGTCCCCCCATGGTAAGGGGGTCGCTCATAGCGATCCAGGGGGTCCCAATCTCCCACATACTGCCTACGTCCAATTCGCCCGGTATCAGGCGGGTTATATCTCCCGGCCCCTTGAAGACGGGGCGGGCGCCGCTCCAAACGCGGGTATTCGGCGAGCGGCGGCGAGAATCGGTGCCTATCATCCACCGTGTACGTCGCCCCATAGTCGCGGGGGCACGGTGACCGATTTTCAGAGGGGGGGTCCCGGGGACCCCCGGCTGTGCGAGGCTCAACACGTTGCGGGGGACTTCTACGACCTCCCGCATCGCTCGCAAAATCGAACCCCCTAGTTGGGGACCGATTTCCCATGGGGGGGTCCGTGGGACCCCCGCCCGTGCGAGGCTCAAAACGTCGCGGGGGGCCTCTACGACCTCCGGCAACGCTCGCATTACTCATCCCCATCCTTGGGGATCGGTTTCCCAGGGGGGGGTCCGTGGGACCCCCGCCCGTGCGAGGCTCAAAACGTCGCGGGGGGCCTCTACGACCTCCGGCAACGCTCGCGTAACTCATCCCCATCCTTGGGGATCGGTTTCCCATGGGGGGGTCCCTGGGACCCCCGCCCGTTTGAGGGTCCAAACGTGGCGGAGAGCGTCTGGGGCCACTCTGGTGGCCACTAGAACTGCTGCGGGATGCAAACACCGCGGGGGGTCCGAGCCCCCCACCCATACGAGGTGATCCTGCAGCGACGCGCTGCGGCGCTCCGCCGCCCTCTGGGCTGTTCATGCAGAGGAGGGGATGGTGGTTGCCCTTACAAAAGCGGCATGGGTGCGCTTGGGTACATTCGCGCTGCATGTGCAGGCCCAAGCACGAGTAGCACCATGTCCGTTGTCGCGCGATCGCTCGACGGCCTTGGACGCGCTGGTCGAGGAACTTATCACAACGGGTCGTGCTGTGACCCGGTTCCCGACAGTACAAGCAGCGGGCGGTCTCCTGGACGGCGGCATAGCGGCCGGGCGCGCGAGGGGCCATACGCCCCCTACGGGGGGGTCCGGTGGGGGATCCACTCTGTGGCACAGGTCGTTCGGGTCCCATAGGACCGGCCAGAGAGGAATTATCTGCCAGTCTACTTTCTCCTTCCAGGAACGTCAAGAGGTCCGAGAAGGGTGGCAGATAAGTCGCACTATCCCCACCATACTGCTGCTCAAAACGGACCTTAACAGAGTCCGGCAACTTTCCCAGGACAATGTGCAGTAACAAAAACGACCACTGCTCCACTGGGAGTTTTAAGTTTTTTAATGCGTTGTATGCCACCAACAGCGGATTCAACAAAGCCACTCTCAAGTGCATCACGCTGGCAACGCGGGGTAAATTCAAAATGGCGGCAACATGGTTGTCCGCCAGACGTCGTACGTTCTGGTACCGACGGGCAATCAAATCCCTAGCAATAGGGTAGTTTTCATCCGAGGGGGCCAAATGTTGCACCGATTCAAGGGCCTCCCCCTCCAAGACGGATAACAAATAAGCCAACTTCTGGCCCTGGGTCAAATCATCCCGGGCATGTACCAGACTATCAAAAATATTAATAAAGCCCTCCCAGTCCTCTAGACGACCAGCAAAACGCCTTAAGTCTAAGGGGGCCAATCTAGCAAAGAGAGGGGGCATACTTTTAGATGTGACCGGGGACGGGCTCGGTTCATTCTCTCTTGCCACTTGCAAAGGCCGAGCCACCTGGGTAATTCTGTCCGCAAAATCATAACACTGGTCCACATCCAAATCGACTTCTTGTCGCATTTCCACATCGGCCTCAACAGTCCTTTCCAAAAATAAGGCATACTGTTCATCAACAACAGCCAAACGTACGGGCAGATCTACGTATCTGTTCAACAAGGCCTCCGTCCTATCAGGTCGATCCAACAATGCGACCGCAGACGCTAACCACCGTAACTCAGAACGTATTTTGGCTTTAGCAGAGGAGGCCGTCATTGTAACGTCACAAATTTATCAACAAAACCAACAAATTCAAAATATTCACTATAACACAAAATCTCCAATATTTGGAGGTTATTACTAACCACAAAATTCCAATATTACAACAACAAAGTATTTATAATGACACAAACTCTTAAATATCTGGAGGTTATCAGAAAACAACAAAACTCACTGACTATTGAAATTCACTCAAAATCACTGACTATTGAAATTCACTTGGATATCAACACAACATACTGTTACACAACAACAAGTTAATTTCAATTATTTCAAAGCACAAGTTTCAATGAGTTTCAATGTGTAAACAATGTCCCAAATCATTTAAGTTTCACTAAGTATTGAGTGCAAACTTATTAGCTAACCTTTTATTAGCTATTATTTTAGCAACAAACTTGTCAATATTCACAACTCAAGTTTGCTGACAAAACTAAATAATAATTATTATGAACAAAGAAAGGTATCTGTTTACATTTTGGAACTTCAATACATGACAATTAATTACAAGACATGGAACCAATAACAAAGGAATGCCCTTTACTTTTCAAATGCAAGTTAATTACCATTTACAAGTACAAATTAATCTAGTCCGGACCAGACTGGGTCATCAAACGGCACTGATTAATACAAAGTTTTGGCGTGGGCCTCTCAGGCCTTCAAGCTACGCTCTTGGCTACCAAGAAATGTTCAGTACACCCCTGCCTATACCGCGGAGTCGGCTAGCGCAGTGGAAGCTGGTATTACTAATATAGACTCCGGACAAAAACTAGGTTTCAGCGGGGATGTAAACTGAACAATTGGACTGCGATACACAGCGGAGAGAATGTGAAGTAAGGTGATTTTACATACTGTGGTCTGTGCTGTAGAAAGTCCCTGGGCAGCGTGGGGAGAGGGGGGCCCCCCCTGTGGCTCCGTCTTCTTCTGCAGACCTTACCAATTAGTCACCTCACTCACAACACAAATAACAGCGTTCACAAGACACTGGGCGTTTCAACAATAAATACACAATAACACACGGAGGAGCCTTTTGTCAAGATATATATTGCCCCTGCAACAACACGTGTGGTGGATGATTATCCTTCAAAGCATCGCGACCGGCCACTCATCAGGATGGCATCAAAACCTTGGTCGTACAAAACGGGATCACATAGATAATTTAAGATTCAATTCAAGCTCGACATGCCAGGCATATACAACACGAGCGATTTTTAACAAATTCAGCAAAATTATTCCGACATTTTTTTTGCCACGAGAATTTCAATCAAGTGTCTCTGTCAACTTCAAGTGACAGCTAATGTCAATTTGACGTGACATTAGAGTTGCGTTCAGAAACGTCGATCTTTTCCGAACAGCTACGTTTTTCCCCGTTTTAAATTAAAAACGTGCAATGAAATGATATCTTGAATTGTTTGCTCACAGAAAATGGAAAAATTTACAGTTTTTTTTTTGTATCAGCAAGGTCGTATCATTTCAGATTTAATTTTGACTTATTACATTACAATACTGCATTCCTACATGACATGGATGTCGAACTAGTAAACCTACTAAAAAAATACTTCAGCTTTATATTTATTAATAATTGACATACATAGGCTATATTTTATCCCGATGTTACTATGGGAACAAATATGTATAATACGGGCAAAAACGCGGGGAGCAGCAAGTGTGGAATAAACAAACACATAATAATAAATTAAATGGATTTCTAGACGGTTCACCTTCTAAAGATCTTTTAGTTATAAAAGCTGAAAGAAGTTATTTAGTTAGATCGTTTATTCAGTATAAAAAAATATATTTATCGAAATACTTTTACATACGATATGAAAAAGAGTTAAATTCTTTCTCACTTATTTCGTGTTTCGCAACAAAAGTCATAATTTCGTTGAATTGAAAAAGTTGAGAGCGCAAGTCGTTAGTAACTGCTATTAAGTAAAATGTACATTTACGAGCGAGAATATGGAATCTGAATCTGAATCTTTAAACCAATTTTCAATACATCAAATAAAATTAAGGAGCAAGCCAGACGATTTTGATGGTTAAGCAACTTTCGCAATGGTCAGTCATGGGATGGGTGACCAAATATTTAATATCTCAAGCTCCTTCGTGCTACGGAAGGCACGTTAAATCGTTGGTCCCGTCCCGGCTGCATTTGCGCCGTTAATACCCACCAATCCGCATTGGGCCCGCGTAGTGGGTCATGGCATGGCCCATTCTCCTTATCCATCCATAAGGAAGGCCTGTGCCCCAGCAGTGGGGAATTTAAAATTCAAAATTCAAAATTCAATATCGTTTATTCAATTTAGGTTTGTTTAACAACACTTATGAACGTCAATGAAGCTACGCCATCGGTTCGCAAATCCTACGGCAGGAGACCTTGTAGCGAGAAGAACCGGCAAGAAACTCGCCAAGGGCTATTTTTTTCTCCCTGTTTTAACTTAACAGAGTCGTCAAATTTGAAAAGTGACCTTCACATAATAGTAAGGTTACTTTCCATCACAATACAGAATGCCGCTTAAATTAAGTACAATTTTGCTTATTACCTAAAACAGTAAACAATTTTCAACTAAACAAGGAATCAAATAGTTTAATGGACACACTAATCTTAATCTTATTCACATTGTATTATAGGATTAATGTAAAGGAAACTGCAAGCTGCGCTGTATATTCAAATTTATAAGTATTAACAAATAAAAGGAATTTTTGAATAAATAAAACAATTATTAGAAAAATTGCTGTTACTGTAACATTTTTATTGCAGAAAAAAATACTAAGTCTTGACCTATGTGCGTTGCCAACTTGGTAAAGTTTGTAGGTTTTCCAGTTTGTTAATCAATGTCCTAAATAGAAACTAACATAACTATAATATCGTGACATAATAGTACATTACAGCCGAGGACAGCCCAGGTAGCACAATCTGGTCGAGTAAAAGCCAGGGAAACGTTTTTTAAATAGCTTTCATTGCCATAAAAGCGCTTATAAATACCTATGTTTGCTGTGAAATTTTGATGCGCCTTTAGAATTTGTCTGTTTTAAAATAAGTTAAAAGTAAAAAAATCTAAACAAAAAATAATTTAAATTAGAAACTTTTATTAAAATAGAAAAAAAAATCGTAAATGCAAGATAAGGTATTGGAGCAACAATATAATACGCTTAATTATGGATAATACCACGTAGAAGTACGTTTAGTTGTATTGCAATTTCATTCTACAATAGAAAAATAAAGAAACATGGCGTTGCTGATTACATTACCAAAAAGCATTTAATTCTGCTTAATGCAGTATAAGAAACATCTATCAAGCAAAATATTGCTATTAGCTATAATATTAGCCATTTTATATAGCATTAGATTATGTAGCCGCAATTAATATAGCTAATAGTTGTTTGCAAAAATATAATCAATTTGAAGAAATTGTAACTGTCTTTTATCCATAATTTAAAAAATATATTATAATAGTTACTCACGCAAAATACAGAACGGGAGTTTGCTTACCAAAGTTTAAGCATTTTAAGAATAATTTACTGCCCCGGAAGTCACAAAGATGTTACTTAAATAACTATTATTAAATTAATGTTCATATAAACATCTTTTAGTCATATTATTACTAGTTAAACGCTGCTTAAAAAGACAGAAGCATATTAGTTATATTTAATAATGCTTTTATTTGACTAATGCAAAATATCAGGTAAATGTTATTAATATAACCGTTACGTGGCTGTTACGCAATATTAAAGCAAAATACAGCACATTTATAAAGCGAACAACCGATTAATAGAAATATAACTAGCTTTTTTAAAATGGTTGCTTACAACAGACACATAAACGTTTACACAGCTTATTTTAAAAGCCATTATGTGACAGCAATTAAAGAAACGCTGAGTCAACGTTTACACAACATTTATAGTTAAGTTAAGCTAATTAACAATATATTGTGCTTTTATACAATTATGTACTGCATAAATCGCAACTATATAACTTTTAAATGACTCGATGCAATATAAGACAATTCTTATTTGGCTTTTGTGCTACTTGGGAGGTAAGTAATTTGCTTACCGTACAAGGCTTGTATAGTGCTTTTCTCAAGAAATGCGAGGAAATAAAAAAAAACTGTTTAACTTAATAATATTTATTAAAATTTATATCACACATGTTCGGGCAATTATTAAATGTAAATGTTATTGTTTTCCCGGGCACACTTATGTATAAATCGCCCATAATAATATTATTTTAATGATGTAGGTATCATTAAAATACGCCAACAACACAGATTCCGAAAACGTATGTGCCTTTTTTGACTTTTCCAAATCAGATCGTAGGTTTTCATATATCTTTCTTTTAACTTTGCTGGCAGTAAGTTTTCTGTTATTCATTTTGCTTCTGCTCTCAAATTTGGTGGAGTAGGTAGTATACAATGTCTGTATATGTTTCATTGGCAGAACTCATTTTGATAATTTATTACACAATATAAATAAACTGTATTGATATCAACCCGGTCGGGTTAATCAACCGCTGAAAATCATTCCCGCCGTTTTTTTAATATTGGTTTGTGAGGCCAAGTGGAACGGTCATACAGCCTATTGATACTACTTGCTACTAAAATGCGCAACTTCAATACCCGCTTCTGGGTGGTAGATGGCGCTGTACATATTTCCCATACAAAATTACTCGTAAAGGATATTTTGTCTATGATAAATCTCATTATTTTTTTTCTATTCATGTTCGTGCTAAGGGTACATAGCGCTTGTGGTACAATACGAAGTAATATACTCTGTGCGCACCGTATTTAAAAAAAAGTTAACCTAATTATGATATAATAATTACCTATATAATAGTAATAATAATGTGGCTGTATGGTGCAAATGTCCCTTTGCTTTTTGTGTTTTTATACAAAGGAATAACGAAAGAAAAAATAAAGAAAAAAATTTGGTAATAATATCTTTGGGTAGTACCTTTTCCGAGGTAAACATTCTAAATTTGAAAATCACTGCAGTAATGAATTTCAGTACTTACTTACTGCACTAAAATTAGGGCAGTAAGTAAGTACTAAAATTCATTACCAACTTTTTTCTTTATTTTTTCTTTCGTTATTCCTGTGTATAAAAACAGAAAAAGCAAAGGGACATTTGCACCATACAGCCACATTATTATTATTTTTATATAGGTAAATTATATATCATAATTAGGTTATTTTTTTTTAAATACGGTGCCCACAGAGTATATTACATCGCATTGTACCACAAGCGCTACAAGCTGCCCCGCCTCCTGTCGAGCTTTCGAGCTCGTCAGGGGGCGGGGCAGGGGTTAGAACCACCCAGCCCTGACGCGAAGCCTATCAGGCTTGGCGGGAGGGCTGGGCGCGGCGAGAGACAGGCCTTGTCTGACTGAGTCCAACATGCCGTTAGCGGTATACGAAAAGACTGTATTTGCCCTCACTATAAAAAAAAAGCGCTATGTACCTTTAGCACGAACATCTATCGAAAAAACAAAATGAGATTTATCATATACAAAATATCCTCTACGAGTAATTTAGTATGGGAAATATGTACAGCGCCATCTACCGTCCAGAAGCGCGTACTGAAGTTGCGCATTTTAGTAGCAAGTAGTAAGTATCAATTGGCTGTATGACCGTTCCACAAGGCCACACAAGCCAATATTAAAAAAAACTACGGGAATGATTTTCAGCGGTTGATTTGATATCAATGCAGTTTATATTGTGTAATAAATTAACAAAATGAGTTCTGACAATGAAACAGATACAGACATTGTATGTACCTACTCCACCAAATTTGAGAGCAGAAGCAAAATTAATAACAGAAAACTTACTGCCAGCAAAATCAAAAGAAAGATAATTACTTATATGAAAACCTACGATCTGATTTGGAAAAGTGAAAAAGGCGCATACGTTTTCGGAATCTGTGTTGTTGGCGTACCTATTTTAATGATACATCATTAAAATAATATTATTATGGGCGATTTATACAAAGTGTGCCCGGGAAAAAATAACATTTACTTAAGTACATTTAAAAATTGCCCGAACATGTGTCATATAATTTTAATAAATTTTATCAAGTTAAACAGTTTTTTTATTTCCTCGCATTTCTTGCGAAAAGCACTATACAAGCCTTGTACGGTAAGCAAATTACCTTGCCTCGAATGATTAAAGCCCTCGCCTGCGGCTCGTGCTTCAAACCATCCTCGACAATGTAATTTCTTACTTACCTGTCCTCGGCTGTAATGTACTATTATGAACAAAAAGTATTTAAGTACGTATAATAATTTATCCGTTATCAAGCTTTCCATGACATAGTTTCGTAATTAAATTGACATGGGCTTGGATAATTGGTGTGATTGTAAGAAGTTATTTATTTATTACAAAACACTCTTTTCCTTGTGAAGTATTTTGGCAGACAAAACATATATAAGCTTATAATTTTAGCTTACTTGTCACTACACACACTGTCTGTCCCCATTTAAGGAGTTCCCCAGACAAGATCATTGATTCTGTATTAGAGATAGGCTACTTCCGACCTATGACACAGAATAAATAATAGAGCAGAGCAGATCGAATCACATTTAGAGTACACTAACCTCAAGGAGAAGACAATAAAATTCTTTTTTGTGACGACTCGCTGTAAAAAGTGTTTTTGCTTCCAATTGAACAAAGTGGAAGAAAATGATCAGTAAATCAGATCCCAATATTAGTGAGAATAATAAATGCTAAGGAGAGAGAGAGATTTGCCAGCCCTATTGAATCTTCGCTCCTAGTAAGAAAATCAGGATGTGAGCTAGGTAGGTGAGTATAGTTTTAAAAAGTTCAATCACTTTTAGTAATAGTACATTACAGCCGAGGACAGGTAAGTAAGAAATTACATTGTCGAGGATGGTTTGAAGCACGAGCCGCAGGCGAGGGCTTTAATCATTCGAGGCAAGGTAATTTGCTTACCGTAAAAGGCTTGTATAGTGCTTTTCTCAAGAAATGCGAGGAAATAAAAAAAAACTGTTTAACTAAATAATATTTATTAAAATTTCTATCACACATGTTCGGGCAATTATTAAATGTAAATGTATTGTTTTCCCGGGCACACTTATGTATAAATCGCCCATAATAATATTATTTTAATGATGTATCATTAAAATACGCCAACAACACAGATTCCGAAAACGTATGCGCCTTTTTTTCACTTTTCCAAATCAGATCGTAGGTTTTCATATATCTTTCTTTTGATTTTGCTGGCAGTACCTAAGTTTTCTCTAATTAATTTTGCTTCTGCTCTCATATTTGGTGGAGTAGGTACATACGATGTCTGATATGTTTCATTGGCAGAACTCATTTTGATAATTTATTACACAATATAAACGTATTGATATCAAATCAACCGCTGAAAATCATTCCCGCCGTTTTTTTTATATTGGTTTGTGAGGCCAAGTGGAACGGTCATACACTCATACAGCCTATTGATACTTACTACTTGCTACTAAAATGCGCAACTTCAATACCCGCTTCTGGGCGGTAGATGGCGCTGTACATATTTCCCATACAAAATTACTCGTAAGCATGCTCGTAAAGGATTTTGTCTATGATAAATCTCATTTTGTTTTTTCGATCTTGTGGTACAATACGAAGTAATATACTCTGTGCGCACCGTATTTAAAAAAAAGTTAACCTAATTATGATATAATAATTACCTATATAATAATAATAATAATGTGGCTGTATGGTGCAAATGTCCCTTTGATTTTTCTGTTTTTATACACAGGAATAACGAAAGAAAAAATAAAGAAAAAAAGTTGGTAATAATATCTTTGGGTAGTAGGTACCTTTTCCGAGGTAAACATTCTTAATTTGAAAATCACTGCAGTAATGAATTTCAGTACTTACTTACTGCACTAAAATCAGTGCAGTAAGTAAGTACTGAAATTCATTACTGCAGTGATTTTTAAATTTAGAATGTTTACCTCGGAAAAGTGCCACGTACTGCATTCTTTTCTCAAATATAATATTAACATTTCAGAGCATAAGTGTGAAAAATAAATAACTTTCTTGGCACATCTAATTTGCGTTTGACAAAATGTTTTGAATTAAACCTACCTACATTTTATCTAATTTTTTTTTTTCATTTTATGCTTTCTGCAGAGAATACCTACCGGCAACAAATGATGCAAGTCTTCAACCTCAGTGAGAATTATTCGGAAATCCCTCTAATTCATTCATTGACTGAAAACACACATTTATTTTAGAAAGAAATGTAAAAGGAATTAACAGTAATAGCGGAAATAATAATAACAAAGGACAACATAGGTACTTACTGCAGACACGTCTATAGTACCTAATATTATAAAGAGAAAAGATTTGTTTGTTTGTTTGCATAGAATAGGCTCCGAAACTACTGGACCGATTTCAAAAATTCTTTGACAATTAGAAAGCTACATTCTTCCCGAGTGACATAGGCTATATTTTATCCCGATATTCCTAAGGGAACGGGTACCATGCGGGTAAAACCGCGAGGATCTGCTAGTACAAAAATAAAATGGTGGAAACATAGGTAGTTATCACGTTCACGTGCGAATAATTGGCAGTTTCCGTTTTCCAGAAAGCATCTAACTATAATTATTGCTACAAATTGCTATCAACTTATTTTTTCTTCATCATAAGCCATTTTAATGTCTTTACTGCGACGGTGCAGGCGTTCCTAATGGATGGATGAGGAGAATAGGTTCGATTCCCAGTGGGGGTACATATTGTATTCGGTTTGGTTGGTGGTAGGACTTGTTCTTAGTTCGCCTGGCTAGCTACCATCATCTTATCTAAGTCTGACGCCATAACAAACAATGATGTTTTCAGCATTATTGTGTTCCGGAAGTTAGAGATTTTTTTTATCTAATATTTGATTGAATCAGGCGTCACTTGGCGGAAGTCCCTAACCATTGTGAAAAATAAATATATGTAGCTTTCTTCCGCAAATAATCACAAAACTTGCACCTTCACCGATCACACTACTCTACACGTGATCATGATCATTCGGTGCTGGATTGCATACGGACAAATAGCCCGAGAGCCAAACTAATTCGTTCTATGGAGACTCAACAATAATTCTATATCAGTAATTTCTTAACATTGAAAATTAGATTATCTAGTTTAATAAATAATTCATTAGTAATCCACCAATATTTATGACCGCGACATTAAAAAAAAAACAAATACAAAGCTTTAAAAAATCTATAAAAAAATAGGCAAAAATGGTATAAGTGTTATTTACTTTACATTTGAATACATTTATTATTATCTTTCGTAAAAGTATATAATCCCCCTATATTTGTAAATGAAAAACAAATAAACTTTAAAAAAAACTCTCTACGTAAACTCAAATTGGCATTACACCTATGTTAAAAATGCTATCAGAAACAACCGACTTCTTCCTAAAGTATTAGTTTCCCGTTTTATATCTTTATGGATTTTGACTTTGGTGCTTAGATATGGTGAACATAAACACAAGTTAACGATAAAATTGGTGATAGCATATTTGCTGAAAGAATTGCACCATTTTCGGGGTGTAACTTTTTTTTTATACCTTCCAATGCGATATTATGTTGGATTCCAAAATATAGTCTCTTAAAATTATATTTAAGGGCCGTTTACAAAAATGTGGCCTGTTATTGAATTTTTTACAAAAATATCGGATAGCTCTTGGGGTAAAACATCTCCTGAGGATGCCCCGGGTTGGGGCGAAACACGTGTAGAGTAGTGTGATCGGTGAAGATGCAAGTTTTGTGATTATTTGCGGAAGAAAGCTACATATATTTATTTTTCACAATTTTTATCTAATGTTTTGAAAGGGGTTTTTGTCTTGTAGCCCGAGAGCCAAACTAATTCGCTCTATGGAGACCCAACAATAATTCTATATCAGTAATTTCTTAACATTGAAAATTAGATTATCTAGTTTAATAAATAATGCATTAGTAATCCACCAATATTTATGACAGCGACATTAAAAAAAAAACAAATACAAATCTTTAAAAAATCTATAAAAAATAGGCAAAAATGGTTTAAGTGTTATTCACTTTACATTTGAATACATTTATTATTATCTTTCGTAAAAGTATATAATCCCCCTATATTTGTAAATGAAAAACAAATAAACTTTTAAAAAAACTCTCTACGTAAACTCAAATTGGCATTACACCTATGTTAAAAATGCTATCAGATACAACCGACTTCTTCCTAAAGTATTAGTTTCCCGTTTTATATCTTTATGGATTTCGACTTTGGTGCTTAAATATGGTGAATATAAACACATGTTAACGATAAAATTGGTGATAGCATATTGGCTGAAAGAATTGCACCATTTTCGGGGTATACTTAACTTTTTTTATACCTTCCAATGCGATATTATGTTGGATTCCAAAATATATGCCCGAATACTCGTACGCTACTTATCTTTGGGAGCGTCTCACACATCGCCCTGTCACTTTTAATGTCAAACGTATGAAAGAGATGCCATGATGTTTGAGACGCTCCCAAAGATAATTAGCGTTCGAGAATTCGGGCGTTAGTCTCTTAAAATTATATTTAAGGGCCGTTTACAAAAATTTGGCCTGTTATTGAATTTTTTACAAAAATATCGGATAGTTCTTGGGGTATTGGCAGTTAGAGATAAGATAGCCAGTTCCTCAGTGATTCAGGTTTCCGGGAGTAGTGCGCTTCCACCTTCAGCCTTATCACCACTTATCATCAGGTGTGATGGAGGCTAAGTGCTACCCCGTGGTGGATAAAAATTAAGTCAGGATTAGGACCCACCCCACAGGCCCAATGTGCTTATTCATCCAATGCCAGTGCATAAAGCTTTGGGATAGATTGTTTTTTTCATGCAGCCAATAATGAAAATAGTTTTATCTACACTCATGTTATAATATTCGAATTATGAACTCATGTCTGAATGTATATTGATACACTTTATGCCATAGTCTACTTTAATAAATAAAACTCTGTATCCGGTTGTATCATAATGGTCATTATGATACAACCGGATACAGCTTTCACTCATTATTAAACACTTATATTTCTTAATTTTTCAGTCTCCATGGCAACCGTAGGATTTACCGGCCCTGACTTCCAACTCTTTCAAGCCCTTCTTTTAGCCGGCAACAATAAGAAACTTTTTTAAAATTAGTATTTGAATTTAGAAGGTATAGACCGTATAGACTCCTATCAGTCGCCAATCCACATTTTATAATTAATATTTTTTGCTTAATTTTTGAAATATATGATAAATGTAATGAGTGTAGATTAAGTAGTGTATGAGACTGCACATAACTCGGTATTAAAACACTCGTGGAATACTATTAATAAAACTCGCCAAGGCTCGTTTTTAGGGTTCCGTAGCCAAATGGCAAAAAACGGAACCCTTATAGTTTCGTCATGTCTGTCTGTCTGTCTGTCTGTCTGTCTGTCCGTCCGTCCGTATGTCACAGCCACTTTATTCCAAAACTATTACGACTAACTTTAAAACTACCACTCGTGTTTTAATACCCCTCCTTATGCGACAGGCACATAAACTACTATTAAATTAAAGTATTTACTAACCCTATCAAAACAATGTATGTAACACTTTAAAAAATTGCGTCATACCATTGTTTTGAAGGAGTTTGTAGAAACTTTAAAACCACATTATTGTCATCATGAAAGATAAACTGAATTGTATACTTTTAATGTGAAATATGTTTTTTCTTAGCTAGTGTAGGCATATATATAGAAGTCCTTATGTCTCTGGACTGCAACACTTAAAAAAATGTGTCATACCTACTTTGTTTTGATGTGATTAGTAGATAGTTTAATTTAAAACCACTTACTTTAGTGGCGGGATGAATGAAAGACTAAACTTAATTCAATATTTTTGTATTTGATTAAGTATTGTGTTTTCTTAGCTAGTGTTTAGGTATTATGTCATTACATTAATATAAATCTCTTGACTCAACTTAAAAAAAAATGTGTTGTAGGTACTTACATTGTTTTCACGGAGTTAGCTGATACTTTAATTAAAAACCATTTTTATTAGTGGCTGTCCTACTAGCCCAAAACTGGGCATTGTTCTTTTTGGCCACCCATCTCGTGATCGGCCTCTGCAAAAGTAGCTTAACCACCACAATCTTTCGCCATCGAGATTCTTGTTTCGCATTTTACTTATTTATTACAATATCTACCTCGTGCGTTGTTAATTAGCGCTCCTATTTACCAACAATAAAACGAAGATGAGAAATATAAGCTATAATAATAAAAGGTGGGAATTTATGGAGGAGAATATTAGTGGAAGAAATTTCCTCGAGGTTGTTCGGTGAATAGTGATTTAATAGTGCCGGGGACTAAGTCAAATAATAGAGTTTTTTTGATAAATCCTTCGGGCTTTGGATAATAGAGGAATAAATTATTACCTTAGGTCGGTACCGCAAGGCTTAAATAGAGTCACCTAAAAATAAATTTATTTCCTTTTAAAATATAATTACTTAGGTACTTATACTTACAGCATAATATGTTCTTATTAATTTAATTAGAGTCACCTAAGAATAAATTTATTTCCTTATAAATATAATTACTTGTAAGGTATACAGCATAATGTGTTCTTATTAATTTAAGTTTTAAGTATATTTCGGATGACAAACTTTACGCAGCCTTAAGCCACGTTTTCATTAGGGGACATTTGTCCGTCGACCTTGTCTAAAAATCTAAATCATTTCTTTTTTATTCAGTTAAGGTTAAGAGATACTTAGCGTCAAAGTAGCTACGCCATCGGTTCGCAAATCCTACGGGGCTGAAGACCTTGCGAGCAGAACCGGCAAGAAACTCGTCAATGGCAATATTTTTCTCCCTGTAATATTTCATACAATACAATAAGGCGGCACTATATACCTACCACTAAAGTGATATCCATTAGAAATAGTTTACTTATTTATTTATATTTTTATATAACTAATAAGGTAACAAGGTAATCTTAGATGCTAAGAGGTAGGAAGTCTTTTACGGCAAGTAGCGTTACTCGATCATATGGGTCATACTTGGGTCATACAACACTTATTCGCAAAGGGAACGAATGTAGGCGAGTAAATTACTATTTTCCTGTACCACATCCCTGACACCGTTTCGTACAAATCTTTAACCCTATAAGGCAATTTGATTATTATTATTGGGGGAATTAAATAAAGCCGACTGGAGTAAAACCAATTATATGCAATCACCCAATGATATACATGATTTTATAAAAAAAACTTTTATAGATGCGTATAAAAAATCTAAAATGCAAAAACCAATCACAGTCAAAAAGAAAATAGTAGCCCCGTGGGTTAACGACAATATTGTCAAATTGAGCGACAAAAGAGATATGCTTTATAATAAATGGAGAAAAGATGTAAATAACTTTACCCTGCGAAAAGAATATAATAAAATAAGGAATAAGGTACACAAAGTAACAGAATTCTATAGAAATTTATATTACAAAAATAAAATAAAATTGAATTATACAAATAGTCGTAACGTATGGCAAGTTATTAATGAGATCTATGGGAGAATGAGCTTATCTTTAGACCAAGCTATTATGAAAGCGTTTCGTGCGCAAAATCTCCTTCCTGAAGTAATTGCAAATAGTTTCGCTAATCAATTTGACAATGCTGTTAAAAACCTACTCCCCAAATGTAGCTTAAAACTACTAAAACAAGATACCACGGACAAAGCTGATAAATGTATGAGATTTGCTAAAGCAACACCAGCCGCAATACACAAAATAATTATGAAACTGCATACTCATAAAGCACCTGGTATTGATGCGATTAGAACAATTGACTTAAAACATATTAGTGAAAAGATCTCTTTGGCTCTTGCAAATCTCATTAACACCTCAATTTTGGCTAAAGTCTATCCTGACGAATTAAAAAAGGGATGTGTACGTCCAGTATTTAAAAAAGGGAAGCGGGATGACTTAAGTAACTATCGACCTATCACTCTGTTATCGTCACTTGATAAAATTGTGGAAAAGTATATGTGTGGACTGATCCATAACTTCTATCAGAATAACGACATAATAAACAGTAATCAGTATGGATTCCAGCCAGGTAAAAGTACAACAGCCCTATTATCTAAGTTTACAGATCACATTAATGATAGCCTTAACAATAAGAAACAAGTACTTGCCTTATTTATTGATTTTTCGCGGGCTTTTGATACTCTTGACCATAAAATACTTATAAAAAGCCTAGAAAACACAGGTGTACAAGGGCCTCTGTTGAAATGGTGCCAAGATTATCTACGGAACCGATCTTTTTGCGTTAAGATACAGGACTGTTATAGTGGGTGTATGAAAGTAACCCAAGGCACAGCTCAGGGTTCGGTTTTGGGGCCTATCCATTTTCTGGCCTATGTCAATGACATGAATAAAACACTAAGCTACTGCACTTCCTATCAATTTGCAGACGATACTTGCATACTTATTGCTGATAGTAATGTAAACGAGGCAATGAAAAAACTTCAGTTCGATTTTGACACTCTCAGTAAGTGGTGTCATGATATGGGGTTTGTCTTAAATACACAAAAAACTAAATTAGTGCATATTAGTTCACCTCATAAAAGAGAAAATTTACAAACTGCTCTAATATCCCACAGTCATACATGTTTTCATAATCAAACACAACCAAAAACTTGCCCTAATAATTGTGAGCCTATAGAGTTAGTCAACAGCCACACTTATCTTGGTCTCATTATAGATAGTAACTTTAATTGGCAACCACATATTGAAAGCATTTGTACCAGGTTACGAGCATTTTTGGCTAATATTATTATAATTAGAAAGCGAATACCATTTAGTACACGACTACTTATTTACAACGCCTTTATTGCCTCTGTAGTATCCTACGGACTAAGTAGTTATGGACGTAGTTACCAAACTTACCTCAACGATATTATGCGATTGCAAATAAGAATACTTAAAAATATTGTACCACCTAAAATGATGCTTGATTGTGCTAATATTGACAATATGTTATTCAAAATTTGCAAGACACTGCCCGTCCACGATCAAGTAAGTTATAATCTTCTCAAAGAACAATTCTTTAACCTAAGTGTTCAAGAACTAAAAAAACACAAAATTACGACACGAGAAATAACAAACCAAAAATTAATAGTGCCTAAAACCAATAATACTTATGGCCGGCGAACTAGCGCTTATTTAATTCCTTTCTTAATAAACAATCTTGACCTAGAACTAAGAAAAAGTATAACCCACAAAAATATAAAACTAAAATTAGAACAATACTTTTTGCAAAAATTGTAACAGCCTGTATGTGTAGCTGCACTATCTCTAGCGTTTGCGCCACCATCGCATGGCGGCGCTCATGTCACTCCTTGCTGTATTTATATTTATGCTAGTGAACTTGCTATTGCTAGAATAACTTTGTACCTATGTACAAAGTTGTATGTACTATGTTTGTGTTAATTAAGCCTAGATTTGTTTTAACTTAAGCGAATGATTGCTGAACAGCTCATTCCTAATGTAAACCTACGTGGTTTTTTGTGAATGTAGCAAACAACTTTTGTATTTTTATGTATATTTGATAATAAACAAAAAAAAAAAAAAAAAATTTAAAGAGTTCAACAGCGCCTTGAATGTGGCTCGGCTTGCGAAGATGGCTATGCAACTTTTGCGATAGGCGATAAGGGGATGGGTGACCGAAAAATTATAATTTTGAGCTTCTCCGTGCTTCAGAAAGAATGTTCAGCCGTTGGTTGCGTCTGCATTAAAATTTGTTCTTCATACCCACCAATACTCATTGGGCCCGCGTGCTGAGCTAAGACCCACTCTAAGGTCCGTATTATAAAACAGCACTCAAGTGGAGATCTCTTCCCACCCAAGTATAGTTAGAAAGGGATGCAAATACATGCAACGACTAATTCATCCCTTGCTAGCTATATCCTTCCACTTGAGTGTCGTTCTATAATACGGGCCTAAATATCCATCCATAAGGAAAGCCGGTGCCCCAGCAGTGGGGATGGGGTTATTAAAATGCCATAAGATAACTAGACAATTTACGCTGCCACTTACCATCTTTACTACTGGAAGACCA
Organism: Crambus lathoniellus; assembly: GCA_949710035.1. NCBI lineage: Eukaryota > Metazoa > Arthropoda > Insecta > Lepidoptera > Crambidae > Crambus > Crambus lathoniellus. The sequence goes on from OX453312.1 coordinate 4,818,984, forward strand.
CTCCAAGACCTTTTCTATAAACTAACAATAAAAAAACAGACATAATTAACATTTATCAATCTGAAATAAACCCTAGATCAATATTAATTATTAATTACTTAAGTTACAAATTTATTTGTATGACTGCTCGCTCTGTATTCACGTGAATACAAACATGTATGTGTTGAGTAAAGCATTCCCCTTGTGATGTGACGCGAACCGTTTAATTTAACCGCATGTAATCAATCCAACCAATTTCTGAACTTAAAACAATGACGATAAAGCCCAGAATCCTGAATCATTTGAAATATGTTTTTATTTGATTTTAGAGAACCTTCTCTTTAATAACTTAAAGTCTTATTTTCAATGTGAAGTTGAAATTGGTTATCAGCGAACCGTTTGTATCATATTTCGAAGCCTATCGTGTTTTTTTTTTAACTTTGATGGAATAGTCATCGTCATCGTCTAGTAATATGAGACTGGTACAAAATGAACAAATTGTACAGAAGTAGGTAGTACTGCTGACATTTTGCTTGTATTTGAAATATAATTCTGTTTGATATCATGTTTATTAACGAACAATATTAGACTGGTACCTATGTTTATTTTTATTTTAAAATGCTTACCTATTACAAAAGTATGCGAACCAAGGTAGTTTTTGTTTTAATTTTTTTTTGTAGCTTGCGCATGTTGAGACAATTGCGCGGGTTATATGCATCGTAAACTTACCGTTCAAAAACATGTGCTGGTCTAGCGACTCGAGCATGTACCAAAGCGAGCCACCCGCGCAACTAAAGGTCACAGCAGATATATCAACTCGTAAACGGATCGTAAACGTATCAACTCGAGCGGTTCAGTATTCTTTGTATGAAACCCCCTACTGCAACGCACACTAATCGGAAGCGTAACGTAATCGCCTCGCCTCGGGACCAGCTCACGAACCGCTTCGCGGGTCGCCCAACTTGCTATCCCCGCGCTTACCGCTAGTCGTCCACGCGCTCACGTATCTCCGTAGGTACCCGAGTTTACGGCTCTACGCACAGTGGTCTGGAAATCAAAATGAACTAACCACATTTCAAAAAATCTGACTGAAATTTTAAGATGTCCACCCTTTTTCGATATGGAACCACTGTGCGGTGAGGCGTAAGCGCGGCGTTCGCCTAGCCGTAGCCGAGCCGACGTACCGACGCTGATCCGGTTTGGTTACGTGCTTGCGTTAGGTTGACGCCTGGTTGACGGCGAGGAGAAAGGCGATACGGACAAATATTATTCTGTGATACGGTGTCGATCCCTTTCCGAGTTGATGTATCTGCTGTGACCTTAATCCGCGTGCTCTGCGGCGCGCGCGGGTCACTCGCGGATGTTACTTGAGGGTTCAACTCATAATGCTACAGCTCGTTTGGTTGACAGACAATACAATTAATGTACAGTCAGCAAAAACGTGTCATAAAAATATTATTTTTTTTAACTTATTTTGTTTAACTTGAAAAGCCACCTTTTTTAAATTCCCATTTTCTGCAAACAAATATTCAATCTAAACCTAATCTCAACTCCAAATTGGTTTTAGTTCAAATATAGCATATTAGAATTTCAATTTACTCCTCGTATTTCTGAAGAGATAATAACAACATTGAATTCATAATATGATTAAATTAATTTTTGAAGAACACAATCAAAAACGTCCTTGACATTCTCAAGTAGGTAATCAGTAGAGATGCGCCGAATAGTGATTTTACCGAATACCCGAATACCGAATACTATTCGGTTTGATTATCACCGAACCGAATATTCGGTAGAACTATTCGGTTTAGCGTACGGCCGTTTTGGCGCGCAAACTAGTTTATGTCAAAGTGCATAAAAGTGGCTTTATTTTATTATCAGTTCACACAGACATCTTAAATGTGCTAAAACTAGGACCTCTTCAAGATGTTTTGTGATTCAAGTCCAATTTGATGAGCCGGATCAAGTGGTAAAGTGTTTCAAATCACAGCTTCAATAGGCTCGAACTTAATCAGATTGAAATTATGTCATGTGTCAATTCAGTTCGTAATTCGGACACGTTCGGAGTACATTTTGTTTTAAGTCCTGCATGAAACATTTTTCGCCTGAGTTTTTTAACTGGTTAGGAATAATCCACTGGTATATAAGTACTAATAATAACGGGATAATGACCTAGCTACTTATCCTTTTTTATGACAAAGTAATCGTAGATCCATATGTAACTAATATGATGCAATAAAAATTATGACTATGACTATAAGAACTTTTAAAGAGCTATTTCCTTAATAATAAAAAAAAAAAAAAAAAATATTTCTTTGGACTTGTCACGGTCATCTTATTTATGGAAAGAATGGTTAATTTTGGGGAATAATGTGTAAGTTCACACCTGGTAGCTGATTAAGTAGTTAGTACTACATTTTTACAGTAGGAGTTTCGAAAAGTAATCGATTTAGCATAAAAACAAAGCACTAAATAAGTTCTTCCTAAAATCCAAACAAAATGGTGACAGTCTTTATAAAAAAATACTTAATTTGCGTCTCCTGTAAAACTGTTCATTTGTGACTTAACACAGATTACCTCTGGGGTCCAGAATTTCTTCTGAGGTTTCTCTTTGTAACAATAATTAGATTTTGACAAAAAAATTGATAAATGGATCCGTTGCCTATATTTATTAACTTTGTACCTTAAGGGCCCCACAGTCCACCTGCAGGCAAAGGCCTATCAGTTGGCTGCAATCGGCCATACACTGAGTTTTACATACAAAAACGGAATGTCAGGCGGCCTGTTAGATTGAGGACTGCAGGCGGCCTACTTGGGGCCCCTTTAGTAATTTAATTATTCCATATTAATCTACATACATGTCTCGGTATAGGTAGTAAACCAATAATAAATGACTAGCTTAACTTGACAGGGTTTTGCAGTGCAAATCAACTTTACAATAACCCGAATATATTCGGCAACGCAACCGAATAGTTTGGCCGAATACCGAATAACTAAAATTTGCCGAATACGCCGAATACCGAATAGTAACCGAATATTCGGCGCATCTCTAGTAATCAGCATTAAGTTCGTTATTTCAGGAGTGCGTAGATGTTTATCTAATCTTCAACCGCCTCTGTTGTCTAGTGGTGCACACCACCTATATCAGACCCAGACGGGAGCATACCGGGAGTATTGGTGGGTATTAACGACTGAAAACGCAGCCGGGATCAACGGCTTAACGTGCCTTCCAAAGCACGAAGGAGCTCTAGATAGCAAATTTTTGGTCACCGATCCCGTGACTGACCATTGCGAAAGTTGCTTAACTTCAACGATCGCAAGCCGAGCGCGCTATCCACTGCCTCCTCGGGAGCAGCTATGCTAACACGAAATTCCTTCGTAGATACGCAAAACAATTTGGACGTAGCTGTGTTTACTAATAGGGGTCCACCAACGTACGTTTGTCCGTCCTCTTCGAGTAATGTTTGCGAACGAGTTCTAAAGCCCGTATTTCGAGTTGTTTTATTTACTGTCTTTAATACCCTTTTTGTTGTTGGTACCTATGTTAGTAAGAAAATGAAGTAATGGTGGGTCACGATTAAATTTGTTGGACTGTACCTAGATACCTACCTTACCTATACACCTCTAAATTTTAATTACTTCAAAGATTTTAGGGGATGATAGTGTGAGGCGGGTCGTTACGTTCCCTAAAATATGGTTGAGCGAAGCGATGGCTGGTTCATGCGTCATGCTCGTGAACGGGTGCTGCCAGTGGGAATGGGTCTGCTCTTATCTGCTTGCCTTAAAATGTGTTTTCTTTTGTTTTTATTAATTTTATTAAGAATTACATTTGAAACATGTATGGCAACTTGCAGTATATAGTAGAATTGTCTTTTGTTTTTAACTAATATTAAAGCTTTAAGTAGAGTTCCTAAGTAATTGAAAATTGTTCACCGCTATGATCATTAGTTCGCCTATACTTAACTGTATTTATCATAACCCATTGTGTAATTGTGATGGAAACTGACCTTAGTCATACCATGTTAAGGGCATTTTTCAATTTGACGACTCTGTATGAAATAAAACAGGGGGAAAAAAACAACCCTTGGAGTTTCTTGCCGGTTCTTCTCCAAGGTCTCCCGCTGTAGGGTTTGCGAACCGATGGCGTAGCTTCTATGACGTTCACAAGTATTGTCAATAACAATCTAAATTGAATAAACAAATTTGAATCTTGAATCTATCAATACGAACAATTTTTACTATGTCTTATTATGTATCCACGTAATCGCGAAAAGCAAACAGCTGTTCCATACATTTTAGTTGAGTCGATTTCGTACTTTTGCATGGAACAGCTGATTTTTTATTTCGCGATTCCATGGTTGGCTCCATAGTAAAAATTGTTCGTATTGATCTTCTTCTTAGCGTTTCGATGGCAAACACTATATTGTTGCAGTCCAGAATTTGGCCACGTTCACAGCACTATCCGTGGCATGCTTTAAATCCTCCCGCGTGCAGGTTTCAGGGCATGCGGGGCACGATATAAGATGGGACATCGTTTGAGTGTCACCACAAATACAATCCATATTAGAGCCATCCGAGAGTCCCCATCGGAACATGTTGTCTTTTCTCCGGCCGACCTGAGTCCGAAGCCTATTTAAAGACTTCCATATCGGCCAAGACAATCCATGTCCAGGAGGGAGACTCTCGGAAAGTGGAACATACGGCGTCGGTGGAGTTATTTTTTTACGCCAAAGGTTGCATCTCGCCTGTGCAGGGTCCGTTATTAAGGGATCGACACATTTTAGAAAGTCGTTTCGGCTTTTCAATCTGTGTGGCACTGAAACGTGTCCATATTGGGGTTCGTATTGATGGACACTATCTTAGCATCCCCTTAAATCATAGTACAATGATTTAGAGGTACAATGATTAAAATTTAGAGGTGTATTTGCGTTTTTATGGAAATTATTATTAAATGACGTTGATGATGCTAATTAGAAAACCGATTTCTTTTACAATTACCTATTATATTTACTACTAGCGGCCGCCCGCGGATTCACCCGCGTGCTACCCGTTCCCGTGGGAATATCGGGATAAAATATAGCCTAATGTCACTCGGGAAGACTGTAGCTTTCTAACGGTGAAAGAATTTTCTAAATCGGTCCAGTAATTTTTGAGTTTATATGTTACATACAAAAATACAAATCATTCCTCTTTATAATATTAGTATAGAAAAGTACTTACCTAGGAAGCTGAATATTATTTTTATTAAATCTTTATTGATCAATGTATATGATATTGTATAAAAAAATATATATTTTCTGTCAAATCAGCTGTATGCTATGATTTTTCATGAATTGGATAAGTAACTATAACTTTATATTTAGAATATACTCAAATCATCATTGGATATGCCTTAATTTCTTCCAGATCATGATTCCGGATTTAGATTCCACAAGAATAGTCAATGCGAAAGCAATGAAATGAAAATTTATTACGAATTATCGTACTAAGCGTGGAATAAACATGGCTTTAGGTGTCATGTCTGGGCGATTTAATCCAATGGGATTATTTACTTTGATTGTACATGTCAGTTGAAATGAACATAATGGGATCGGCAACTGACACTGAAATTCTGTCAAGGTGATATTTAAATCATAAATATTTACGAAACAAAATAAATTCTGAGTAAAGCACTCACTTGAATCGCTTGACAGCTTCTTACAATAAGACCATTCTTTCAAGATCAATATCCAATTTAAGTGTGCCACAAGGTTCTCATTTAGAACTTAAATTGGAAACGAAAATTTCAACGATTTTATGGCCAGTACAAAGGTTGTTGTTTCTATTTAACTACAAGTTACGACAATTGGGTATTTGACTGTTGTTGAAATGTAGATATTTAATTATGACATTCAGAAATATAACATTATTGAATAACAAATGTGAAAAAATAAATTCAATCTGTATCATAACAAGCGAATTATGAGCTACTAGCTTTTGCCCGCGACTTCGTCCGCGTGGAATAGTGACTTCCGGCAGATTTTTGGTTTTTCCCACATAGTTCCCGTTCTTGCGGGATTTTCGGAATGGTCGAGTTTCCGCAGAATTTTTAGGATAAAACCTATGTTTTTTTTTCGAGTTCCAAACTATTTATATCTGTACAATTTTTTAAGTAAATTAAATTATTATAGAACTTCTGCATATACTACATTTTTTGTTTTATTGTCTTGTGGCAGAAGAATATATTGATTTTCGCCACAACCTGATCTTGATAAGGCGACGTATAACTGGCCGTGCGAAAAACAGTCTTGGCGTAAATCGATCCCCACGTGTTTGAATGTCTGCCCCTGTGATTTATTTATTGTGACTGCGAAGGATAATTTAATCGGAAATTGTATTCTTTTAAAATTGAAAGGTAAGTCGTTGGGTATCATTGGGATGCGGGGTATGAGGACTGTTTGACCAACTGCTGGACCAGTCAAAACTATTGCAACGATGACGTTATTGCGCAGAAATTTTACTTGAAGTCGGGTCCCGTTGCATAAATTTGGTGGTTTGAGATTTCTTAGTAAAATGATTGGGGCACCTATTTTTAAATTAAGAGAATGTGGGGAAGGCCGCTTGGGTTCAAGGAATTGAGGAACTCCTGTGGGTAATTAACTACATCTTCTTGATCCATCACGGTATCAATGGATGTGTAGGTTACAATATCTCCTGGGAGTTTACTTAAAATTATATCATTTATTTCGTCAACGTTACTATTTCTTGCCGCCAATATTGCTCTTTGACACATCCATTGGTGGTCCTTGTTTTCTATTTGGCTGATGTCAGGGTATACCTTAGTTATTAATTCCTCGATGTTACCCACTTTTACTCCTAAATCGCAATCAATTTCAATTTTATTATTAGAATGAGGTATTTTCCCGTCTCCTACAGAAAGTAATTTTGACGGGAAAGTTATACTACCTCCCCCCAAATGTGCTCTCATATTTGTAGATAATTTTAAAATATTTACAAATTTCCATAATGGAGAACTTTTAAGGCAAGCCTTCACAATGTCTGCTCTGGTTCCCCTTACTATTACCGGTAAGGTTTGGCGAAAGTCCCCAGCAAACATAACCGTAATCCCACCCATGATTTTATCACAGTTTCTAATATCTCGGAGAGTTCTGTCTAGAGCTTCTACGTGAGCTCTATGTATCATGGTACATTCGTCCCAGATTATTAGACTGACGTCTTGTAAAACTTTTCCCAAAGGTCCATTTTTGCGTATAGAGCACACGCTATCTTTCTCTAAAGACACAGTTAGGGGCAGTTTAAAAGTGGAATGAGCTGTGCGTCCACCTGCTAATAAAGTTGCAGCAATACCTGACGACGCTACTGCTAAGGCTAGCTTTCCTAGAGACCTTACTTTTGCCAATATAAGATTAGTAATAAACGTCTTGCCGGTCCCACCGGGAGCATCCAAAAAGAAAATTTTTCCTTCATTAAAACTAACACTTTTCATGACACAATTATACGTTGTCACCTGGTCATTTACTAATCTTGGTTCATTTTCTGTGATATATTCATTTAAATCATTTAAATTATATGGTTTTCGCAACGCTACTTCTAACGGGTCCAGAAGCGAATTATTTCTTTTTGCTGCAGGAAGCCCAAAGTCGGTTAGGGATTTATCTGAAATCTCATGAATTTTATCTTCAATTATGATTAGTCCATCATTGTATATATCATCATTATATGCTAATGTCATATCCTGATTCTCATTACGCATTCTGTTTAATATATCTTCACATAGAGCATCACGAAATTTATTCCATAACTCTAAGGGGTCAGATGGTTGGCAAAATATAAGGATAGTGGTAAATAATTCTCTTAATTTTGTAGCTGGCTCGGATATAATTGCATCGGACATGGTATTTTGCCAATGTTCATCTCCCTCCAGTAAACCTAATTCCTTGCAAGCGCCTTGGTACGTTTGGAAAATAACACCATTCACGGTTCGTAGATGTTGAAATGACATTGGACCGCGAACATATTGCAGTAACATTCTTAAATAAAAACATTCAGTTTGAGTTGGATGAATGTTATAAACACGGCCTAAAGTTGTGTCTTTTTTTACACCGGGATATCCCTCAACATCTTGCCCGCGTCTTCTTCTAGAAAATGAATTTCTTTGCCAAACGTAATACTGGGGAGCTTCGTGATATAAAAGGGTTTTTGCAAAATCGTCGCTTTTGCAGAGATCAAAGAACGCTGTAAGTGTCGTTGATGAAGGATTGTTCACACGATCTTGGAGATTTTCATTATTATAAAAATATACTCTTTGTCCATTTTCCAAATGAACGGCTAAATGAACTACTGCCGGAAAACGTTCATGAATCGAAAATTGAAAAATTCTCCAAAACGCCTCCGAGGAACTTATATAGCGACCATTTAGATATTTTTCTACTTCGTCGTTATTACTTTGTAACGAAAATGTGGCTTGATCAGAACCTTTATGAATATACTTACAGATGTATTTAATAGCTTTGACCGATTGACAAAACTCTACGTTAATGTGTGCATTGAAAATGCGTGACAGCAGTGGATTATAGGGAACCACCCAACGATTATCCACGCTCATTTCTGTACCTTTTACACGAATTATAGCTGTGAATCCACCATTATCTGGAGACCTGCGTCTGTAGGTTGGATAACCGTCATCCCCGGTTTGTGTTTCCGAAATAAAATGCCTCGGGTACTTTTTAGAACAAACGTTTTCTTTCATACATGGTGATGCAGGATTATGAAATCCGCAAGGACCATGTATCATATTTTTTATGACAATATTATGAAGAATCGGATCTTGTTGTATGTCAGGTATTTCAGCCGATATTATTGCATCTATAGAATCTGGTTGAACTTTGTTAGCCAGCCACAATAAAATATGGGCGTGAGGTAAACCTCTTTTTTGCCATTCTACACTGTAAACAAAGGCTTTCGATGGGCCAAAAATATGTTTCTTCGTTAATAGGTCTATCATTTTTTTGAGTTTTAAATGAAATACCCTAGAAATTAAATCGTGTCTATCATAAGAATGTTGATTGGGCAATAACTCACTTTTTATTTCTGGCCATTCGGGGTTACATGTAAATGTAATGAAGAGGTCAGGTCTTCCAAATTTCCTGACATATGTCATGGCATCTTGACTTTTTTCATTCATGAATCTGGGGGATCCTGTAAATGACGACGGCAATATAACGTGCTGGCCAATATTAGAAGCGTTTAAATGTCCATCATTTACGACGGCATCTCTTAAATGAATGTAATCTTCTGCTCTCAATTTTTTTTGATTTCTTTTGATGAAGTTCAGCCTCTCAGAAATCATTTTTGCCGCCATATCAACACAATATTGGTTGAATAATCCTTTAAAATAATGTATACTGTTAAAGTCATTTATTCTCACCATGAATCTAAATGCATAAAACTGCATACATGAAACAGTTTTAGATGTAGCCGTAGTATTCTGCTGTGGAATATTAATACAGTATCCGTCGTTTCCAAAGGGAAACAGTAAGGGATATTGAAGCGGGTCATAAGATCTATGAATTTCAGAAACTCGTTGAAGTCGACCATCTCTCGCAGTCAATACAATATCACGGGGACCTTTGTCTTCATCTATCATAAGAACAGCTACTTCATCTACTACCGGCGCATTATACCGACCTCTATGCTCATTAGGAGGTTTTACATCAGCATGAATGATAAGTTTTAAATCATTCGGTGGTCTATTTTCTAGATTGTACTTAAAACTTTGAATATACGTATTATGATCATGAAGATATGTTTGGAGAACGTCGATAAGATCGATTTGCAAGCTTGGGTTTAAATTTGAGCGCAAGGATACCTGATCTGCATGGGAAACAAAATATATTTGTAGGAATTCGGGTTGTGCCCCTACAGCTGGAAGTAAGTCACCGATTAAATGATAAACTTGCCCTTGGACTTTAAAAGTGGGCATAAAGTTTCCCTCACGAATTTCTTTGGCACCAAATGAAGTCATCTGAAATAATGTATTATATTGTCTTGAGTGATTTAAGAAATGCTTAGATGATGGATGTGAGCCTGATATCAGTTCCTTTAAAACGGATGTTGGTTCCGGAATTATAGGTATATTTACTTTGCCACCACTACAACACAATCCAGGAGTTTCAGCTGCCCATTTTTTTGCTTGGCATAAGTTGCATATTTTATCCATTCTGCCAATATCAATATCATTTAGCTCAGAATAGTCAACGGTACAATCATAAGCAAAAGCAGCATTTAATAAATTATGTTGTCTGCGAGTTCTATTCCTAGTTGATCGGGCATTTTGCTGTGTTAATCGTTGGGATCGTTCAGCGCTTGATTCCCGATCACGGTTAGCCAAAGTTCGGGAATTCTGTGAGGCCAAACGTTGAGAACGTTCAGCACTGGATTCCCGATCGCGGTTAGCCAAAGTTCGGGCATTCTGTGAGGCCAAACGTTGAGAACGATCAGCACTCGATTCCCGTTGCCGGTTCGCCAAAGTTCGGAAATTTTGTGACGCTAAACGCTGCGAACGTTCAACGCTTGATTCCCTTGCACGGTTTTGTTCAGTAATTGCTCGTTGTGTAGCCAACCTGTGCATATTTTCATCCTCAGTTTCATTGCTGCGCAAAACTCGCAGCCGCTTTGCAGTAGCAGTCTGCCGAGAAAGCTGAGTTCTTTTTCTCGGCATTATAGTGATGAAGAAAGAACGTAGAAAATGAAAACTTAACTAAAGCGTAACTCGTAAAAAAAAAGAAACGTAAGATTAATAATTAGGAACCTAATTGTTTTTATTTTTAACGATTATGTCAAAAGAAAATCCGTAAAATGAAAATAAGTTAACAAACTTTATACTTAAACTTAACCCTAATCTAATGAGAATAAATAGGTAGACCACACCTATTTACAGGTTTTACCTAAAGCGAAAAAAAAATAGAAACTAAATACGTTAAACTAAACCCTAATCTAATAAGAATAATTAAGTAGGCGATACCTATTTAGGTACCTACAGGTATTATGTACCACAAAAAAATATTAGAAACTGAATACTATTTTTAAAACAAACGATACTATACTTTTAAAAAACACATACTTATTAATTAATAATCTACATGAAAACAAAAAAGTGTTATTATTGTGTCACTAAATACTATCCTAAAACAAATAAAGTACCTACTATATAGAAAACAACCTCAAAATGAAACTGTGTTTAAAAAGTAATATTACGATGATAATTATATCGCATAAACAAATTAGCGCTGTATTCAACCGTTCAGTAGGGAGCCGACCGCGCGAGTGAGCCGCGCGGCATGGTATCTCGTAGAGCTGCACCCCCCTCCCGGCTTGCCCGCAAGCACCGCCTCTCTCCCGCCGCGCCGGCCAGCGCAGTGAGCGCAGAGAGCGAGTTGGTTTTGTTTCGGAGTTATTTATCATTGTAATCTTTAAAGTTTTTTGTTGAAATTAAGCTATGTCAAAGACAATTTTATTCACAATGAAGTACTCTTAACCAACAACATATTTATATTTATATTTGAATAAAGATTAATATTATTATGTTGATACAACTTAAACAAATTATTTCGACCAAATTTGGTACCATAAAAACGGTCATTGTGACTAAACCTTAAAAGATAGACATATGCCGTCGCGGACTTTTTTTTAGATCATGTATAGAGGAATAATTCTTTCATACATATTTTTTGTGTATCTTGAACCGTTTTCGCAGCGCACGCAAAGAAAGCCTTCAAAAATGAATAATTTTCCCCGTTTTTTACACATTTACCGCTCTGTCTTTGCTCCTATTGGTCATAGCGTAATGTTATTTAGCCTATAGCCTTCCTCGATAAATGGACTATCCAACAAAAAAAGAATTATTCAAATCGCACCAGTAGTTTCGGAGATTAGCGCGTTCAAACAAACAAACAAACAAACTCTTCAGCTTTATTATATTAGTATAGATTATGAGCTACTTAATTGTGACTCTAGCTATCTCTTTCTAAAACGAAATTTTCTATGGCGAGAGTATGGCGCTATAGAAATGTGACGTCACGTTTCTATAGCGCTCTCCTTGTCTAATTAGAAAGTTTGATGCTCTATATCGCTGAAAATATGCAAGATATTTGAAAATAAACACCTATGTGGTGTTGCTACTAATTAAATGAACATTTTTAGTCAATAAAAAATCTGTCAAATACCCAATACTCATTTGTGTAAGTACAGTCATCAGCACCTCAGGTTTTTAATCGCACTACGAAAAAGCTATCTGTTCCTACTAACTACTGTACCTACACCAAGCACGAAAAACTATCGTTACGGTAATAGTTATCGTGATCGCATTATTTTGTATGAAAACGAGAAAAGCACCGCTTTCAGCCGTATTCTTCTTCATCGATGCACTCTTGGCAGAGCGGTCGTGGTCGTCATGTAGTCGTGGAAGTGAAGGCGGCAGATACAGCACGCCGCACGATGCCTCGCCATTTTTCTCTGCTCGAAGTCATCCTACTGCACTCGTTTATGGACCCGCCGTATAAGGAACTTAAATTTAATATATGACAGCAGCACTTTGACAGCTTTTATCGGATAAGAACTTGTCAGATAACTCTGCGCATACTCATTGGGGCATTTTTGGCGCTAGTTACGGAACATTTTTTGTTCTAAGGTTAAACTAAAAGATTATAGTTTATAGTGCGAAAACGTTTTCTGTTGCGGTGGCCAAAACTCGAACTAATGTGTTTTTTTAATGTCATTTTGCTGTCAAGTTTTTGTCCAAGTATAGCGCTGCTGCCGGCTGAAAGTTTTAGGGCCTAAACTGCGTCACGCGGACGCCCGCGCGGTTCCATACAAAAGTGCTCCGTCGCGGGCCCCGTCGCGGGTACTTGTCGCGGGGGTTCGGGCCCCGCGCCCGCGCCTTGTGGCTCGTTTCCCCGCGACACGGTCGCCCGCGCGGGTGCCCGCACCGGGGCCAGCCAGCGGTAGCACGCACGGGCTTGTTCAGTCAATAGCGCTATGTGATGCGGTTCCACGGAGCCCGCGCGCATGTCCACGCGGCCCGCGCGCGTGTCCACGGACGGAAACCCGCGACGTGTGCCCGTCGCGGACGCACGCTTTACTCAGTTTAGGCCCTAGAAGTCGAGGCCCGTTACATTGTAAAAAAAGGGAAAAAAAACATAGCGCCAGCCGCTGTCACCGGAACAGAAAATATTGTCGATCTACTATGCAATTTTTTACTCGCACCATAATGACAGTTGTAAATATTGAAAATTAACCTATTAGAAAAAATCTACCCGTCTCACAACCTAGCTCCAATGGGACACACGACCTTTCACTGTCCGGGTGAATGCTATGAAATACTTCATTTTCAATAATAAAACTTGCATTGTGAATGATAATAAGTAAAATTTAAGGCTACTGTTAAGGCGATGATTCCCGACCGAAATAGTCACGCTAACGCTTGCTCGGCCACGCGCGACGCGATACACTTCAAGCGGCAGCCGGCAGTGAACTGTGAACTCGCGAGCGCGAGCGCCCCGCGAAGCGTAAATCACTTAAAATTTAATATAAATTTAAATAATAAACAATTTAAACTTATGACGGCCGTAATCCCTCGGCTATTCAAAGACAATTATTTTCGTATATTTTTCATTAACTAAAACGAAGTACCTATACTGCAAGTAATAGGATATTTGGATTACGATTAGACGGATGTTTAGGATTTTATTTGACATAGTAAAATATCACCAATCGAAAAAAAACGGCCGGAAGCACTAGATAAATAACTGTAAAATAACATATATTTTTTCCAAATTTTAAATACTTGTGATTTGCGAGAAATCCATAATTTAAAATACCCTATTTTGGGAAATGCCAGCCTTAACGGGAAAACTCGGTCAGAACATGATATGATTTAAAACTAAATTCCTGATACTGCAGCTGGTTATGTTGTTACTTAAATCATCCAGCTTAAGCAGAACGGTGCTTGAATGCTTGAATCCAATGACAACATACTAACTGTGTTTCATTCAGTGATAATCAAATTCGAAGCATGCGGCCGGCGGCTCGTGACCACTCTCCAACAATGTCTCCGTGTGTAATTGTTTAATTATGATCGTGATTCGTATTTTTATTGTTATTTTCTACGGATGTCATGAGTTCGGGCTTCCTCGATTTGTAGTTATCGTGATTATATTTATAAACTTGCTCATTGTTCTGCGACATAATCACGCTGTTTCTTCTTAAATTATGCTTTAATTCGTTCACATGTTTAGTTTCATATTTGATGTTGTAATAACTGTATTTCCTTGTTTGTGAACACTCATTATTAACTCTATAATCATTTCCACAATCTGTTTGGACATAAATGTTTTCTTTGTTTATTTGTGAGTATTGTTTCCGAAGCTTGAGAGATTACGAAACCTACGTCTTCGCGTTACTATGGCGATTTGTCCTATTTATAGCTTTAGTTATACCTAAAGCCTTTTGTAAACCCTTCTGGACCTTTGCAAAATTTCACTCCTGCTCGACTTTTGTTGGTTGATTGCATCAATCATAATCCATACTAACATGAAAAAAGTGAAAGTGCCTTTGTTTGTTTATTTTTGTTTGTTTGTCGTCAATTTCACGTCAAGACGGAGCAACCGATCGACGTGATTTTTTGCATGGGTAGTTCGGGGTAGCCTATGGCACTCTCCAGAGTGACATAAGGCCACTTTTTATGCCGCTTTTATTACACTCCCGCAGGATATCGTCTCGTGTAGATAACTACTAGATAAAAAAATCTAGTAGTATCTCGTTTTCATCTTTAGAAAACGAGTTCATGGAAAAGGAAAAAAATTTACGATCATGAATCCTAAGGATCACATCTCATAATTCAATGTTAAGTGGTGTAACTGAGGACCAGCAGTGACATCGCAAATTAGAACAATATTTATTAAACATTCACTTAAACATAGAATTCCAGTATTCTAAATAAGAAGTCTGCCCAACGTGCTAGAGACTCAACCACATAGCTCATTAAAAGAAACTACAAAATAATACAAATTGAAACATCCAGTACAATTCAACAAACCTTGCAGAAGCATCTGCGTGCTTAGAGAATACGTGATACGAATCTGCAATCATTCCTTTCTTTCCCTGTCCCTTTATAATCTACCTACGCGCTTAAGAGCCATATAAATACTCACATGCCACCGATAAATTTGAGTCTGCCTTGTTTTGTAACCCCTCTTGGATCCCTCATAACAAGTCAAGTCCTAGATGAGGGGACTACCCTCCCTTCCTTTCCTATAGTTGTGCAATATAAAAAAGTGAAATTTCTTGTATGGGGGAATTTGGGGTGCTGATGACTGTTTTGATCGGCGGTTTGTAAGGAAACTTACGATATGGAGGGATCAAATCATTTGTACGGAAAGCATTGTTGAAAGTCATCATGCACACACATCAGAAAAATACGATACCATACCATACCCATTTGTTATCCTTAAAAAATATGTTACATACAATGATCGATAATTGACAAAAAGTCAATTGCTTGCTCGCTGTTAGATATATGTCGACATTGTTAAGTATGTCTGTCTATCTTGTATGTCTATGTTTTACACAATTAAAAGTAATAGTAGATTGTTTAGCAAGGGCTGTATGGCACCCTCAACAGTCGAGTGTTTTGGCGCACGAACGAAGTGAGGGCGCCGATAGTTCGAGACTGTTATGGGTCCATACGCCCGAAGTAAACACTCTACTTTTCATTTCGAATATGAAGATAGTAAAAATAAACAGAAATAATCTAAAAAATATTTTTCCTATGGCCGCGGAATTTTCGAAAGACTATATTTTTTTTGTTCATTTTCTCTATTTTAGGGAAGACAAGGGAAACTTAAGTCCATACAGTCTTGTTTGGTGTTTGACCCGTACTCTATGCAATTCCATGAAATGAATAGCCTGATTTTTTATGTTACAAATAACTTATTTGGTTTAATCTGTTTCTAAAAACGCATTCTTTAAAAAAACCATGGTTTTAGATATTAAAATAATAATTCTACGATATTAATTATTTTATATAATAGCAAAACATGGCTGTATAGGCTTGTGTGCCTTTGCCTGCATACCTTTGGTAAATAAATGTCCAAAGAGATACTTAAAGACTACACACGTTCCTATCTGTAATAGTATCTACAGACGTTCCGATCCGACAGCCGATTTGGTCTGCTCCCAGACCAAATCTGCGCTGCACACGTTCCAATTTGGTCTGGGAGCAGACCAAATCGGCTGTCGGATCGGAACGTGTGTAGATACTATTACAGATTTTGACATGACCCCTCCTATTCCTTTTTTAAATTTCATAACGGCCCTAGGGCCGCCACATACCACTTTCAACCCGCATTTTAGGCAAGTTAGCAGTTACTTTCAGAATATGAGACATGAAAAGATCTTTACAACCCTAGCTATAACAGAAACACTTTCAGTTTTGAGGGATAAATTGGATACGAAAATTAATTTGAAGTTCTGTTCCAGAGACTGATTTTCATTGTAATTATATTATCAACAGGGCTTCTGATATTAATGTAGAATCGGGGCGGTGAAATTATACGAGGAATCAAAACTCTTCTAATTCCAATTTTCAAGTGGAGCACACGTCTTATTATTTATTATATATTAGTAATATTTATTATAATAGGGGTTAAAGAATGAAATTGCTGTTTTTTTCTTTTGTACATATAACTTAATAACTTTTGTGATATTAGAAATATATAATTTCTTTAATATTGCGTTACATTAAGACCGTATGGAGCAACTTTTGATAATTTAATAACTACGATATTTGATTATTTACATAGAAAAAACTTATCCCGAAAGTTACGACTATTATTGTTTTCAGAATTTCGTACTTTATTAGTTGTAACTTAGTGAAAATATTTTTTTCTCTCTTAACGAATGTGTCATTTAGTAGTTAAATGTCCATAAATACGTGTGTAAAATTTTGTAAAGTTACATAATATTAATCGTTGAATAAATTACAATAACCTTAGTAAGGAAAAAAGAAAAATTACAAAAATCTCCATACAAAGCGGCAATTTGATACTTTAACCCCTAATATTAACACATTAATAATTTATTATCAAATCAAAAATAGTCCTGGGGCCCGATTCTCACGCATTCGAATTTTTTCAGTGTGGTAATTCGTATTCGAACATTTTGTTTATGGTTTCTATTGAAAAGTTAAACGTTTCAAACAAACTACACTGTCCCACATGTTAACAGATTCATTTTCAATCAAGACCATTACTCTGATGAACAAACCATCGTCTGCGTAGGCTCTCAAGCGCCCTCTACCTGATAAACAGAGTAGACTGAGCCAAACCAACTGAATCACCTCACTATTGTTAGAAATGAGTAATTAATGTACCACAATGTGGCCAAGATAAATTGTATCTTGGTGAGGAAATAATTAGATTTCAGGCCTGTTTGGTCAAATTGTAATTACGTGCCTTATGTAAATTAAATGTTACTAAATGGTGAAGCAGTAAATAACTCAGGCACATCTTTAGATTTCTGCGCGCTCCGTTCATTGAAATGATTTCTTTTTATTTATTTTATTTTATTGGATAAGGCAAACATACAGCTCAATATAATACATTATGAATGAGAAGCATTATGTTTTTTCATAGGCCAACACAGTTTCCATTATGAGAAATTAATGCAAAACAAAAGTTGAGTATGACAGACACTAGACAAATTAACGAATTATATAGCTAATAATAACTTTTTACAAGCAAACCATTAGACAATAATTAATTAACACAACATATAAACAATGGCACTAGATAACAATGACACGATGATCAGCTGTTACATATACACTTTTTAATGATGCACATATTGGCCTGATACATAAATAAATGTGGTCGTCCAAATCAAAAGGGACCTTGTGGCGCTCGGCACTTACGCCTTTATTGCTATTGTTCGAATACAAAACAACGACAATAAAGACGTATGTGCCGGCCGCAATAAGGTCCCTTTTGATTTGGACGACCACAAATAGCTTACACAACAGGCGGTGTCAGCTCAACTGCAAAATGTATAGAAACCTCAGATCATGGAAACACTGCTCCGCTTCTGTGGAAACGGACCCTTACACCCTGATGGAAGAACAAACGTATAAATAATTAAAATATATATTGGACACCATCACATACATTGTTCCAATACAAAACTTTAGTAGAAGCTTAGGCACTAGGGTAATGGAAATAGAAAACAACAACAGGTATTACCACATACACCCAGGGTCCCGATCGCGGTAATTCTATGACGCATTAGTCAAGTGTACGTGCAGTTGACGTGCAAAACCGTTTTTGATAACGCGCGCGGTGATCATCTTTGGAACTAAAACAGTTTTCATACGACGACAGTCCTATTTTGACAACTAATTTCGTATTGTAAGTGGTTCCTCTGTCACGGATGTCACCGGATCAGACAAGATTGTACAATAAATAAAAGATTGTAGGACTATAGGTTTGCGTGAGGTGTGCGTCGTTATGTCATTACGGCAGTATGAAGTCAAACGTCAAGACCAAAACGCGATGAAGACGCGCTGCATAGAATTACGGCGATTGGCCCGCAGGTCCCAAACCCGAGGAAACATTGAAAAGTTAGTTTTCTATATTTATCCGACCGGGAATCGAACCCGGGACCTCCCGAGATAGCGCCTATAGCCCACCTTGAAAACCGGCGCGTACCCTACTCGGCCACGGAGGTTCATCAACATGAAGGTTTATTTTACAAATACTTACGAACGAAGCTACGACCTTTTGATCAGAAACGCGCCCTTTCGATCTCGTCAACAGAAATTAAAATCGTTTCATTCTTCCATCCCATACACACCTCCTTCGTTTCCATGGTCTCATCAATAAGAGGCATAGCAACAATAATTCCTCCCTCCGAGGATTGTATTCAGCAGAACACTCGTAAAGCCCCTCGCAGAGGGCGCCACTGAGCGCCGCGCCGAATAGAATCATTATTTTGCGGCATACACCACAAAATACACCATTTTACGACGATACGTTTGGACAGTATCTGCTGTATCTCTTGGGGTGGTTGTTAGTAAACATTTTTGGGGTTAAACCCTTATAAAGAAATTGAAACTTTGTGTTACCACCCCGTGCGTATGTCTACCAAAACCATTTTTCTTAAGTCATAGATATCAATCTGATATTCATAGGTACGCTTAAATATCCTTCCTTTTACGTTGATATATAAAATTAATGTGTGTTATCTTCGTTTGTTCTGTTTCCATGACTCTCCCATCAATGAGAGGCATGGCAACAATAATTCCTCTCTTCGACACGGATTGTATTCTGCAGAACACTCGTAGAGTCCCTTGTAGAGTCGCTCCACTGAGCGCCGAAAGCAATCATTATTTTGCGGCATACAACACAAATAAGGCATTATTATAAGGCATTTTACGGCTATACTTCAGGACAGTATCTGCTGTTTCTCTTGAGGTGGTTGTAAGTTAACGTTTTTTTCAATACGTAGTAGTTAAAAACAGCACTTTGACAGTTTTTGAAGGACGGTCTAGTTTACTTTTCGATAGTTTTTCACTTTAGGGGTACCGATGTAAGGTTTCACGGATCTGTAAGAAAGCGCAAAAGCGTTTACGATTGGTAGTAGACGCACGTTTAATCCGCGTGGCCTTAAGTTCGTAGCGTGACGTTAATTAGCCCTTTAACCTTCTTAGGAAAAATAGGACGATTTCATAATATTTTTAGAAAACAATAAAGACTTTTCATGGCGGGACGATCTCGACCACACAGATCTCGACTCAAGGTGGAGACTGGAGAGGCCTTTGCCTTTTTTTTGTTTGAAGAGGAGAATGCGATCTATAGGCATACCAAACGGCATGTTAGACTCTGTCACACCCAGGGCATGTCCCTCGCCGCACCCAGCCCTCCCGCCAAGCCTAATAGGCTTCGAGTCAGAGCTGAGTTATTCTAACTCCTGCCCTACCCCCTAGCGACCTCGAAAGCTCGAGAGGGGGCCGGACAGAGGGAGGCTCCCCTCCTCCACAGCTCCTCATTAGGTTACCCACTGTTTGTGGGCAGACCAGATGGAGCGAACAGGAGCAGGCACCACTACCAACTTAACTCCTATCGAAGACCTGTGCCTTCCCCGAGCCTGTGGGAATGTGTTAACACGCTCCATATGACCCGGGGGAGTTGCCCGGCTCCATCCTACAGGGAGAACAGGGCCTTACTTGGCCCCCACATGCGACTAGGGGAGATCGAGACGCGCACGTTGGCATCTCGTTCTCCCCAGTCGCACATTTCTGAGTTGGCTCGCTGCGACACGTCCGCCTCGCGAACTCTCTCCGCAGTCTGCCATCCCTGTCACTCCGCAGTTTCGCATCTGTGATATTGGGAAGTGAGAGGTCCGACCCAACCGCTGCGACCAACTTCTGGTGCTGCACCGCCCACGCCGAGAACTCCATCAGAGTGTGGCGAGCGGTGTCTTGCGGAGCACTACAATGGTGACACTACTGGGATTCCTCCCTCTGAATCTGACACAGGTACCTTCCAAAACGTCTATGTCGGGAAAGTACCTGAGTCAGACGGTATGCCAGAGTTCCATGGGCTCTGTCTCTCCATTCCCGGAGGATTGGGCGGATGGCTTCCACCGTCTACAGACCATTGACCTTTTTTATAGTGAGTGGGATGGTACTGGCTGCTAATAAATTAATAATTCATTAAACCAGCTTCAAGTTAATTGCAAAAGTAATGTACCTTTACCAGTTAATGAGCCGCATTCTTGGATCCTATGGAAGTCAACAGGCGAAAAAAATATATCTATGGAACCTATGGGAGTAAGGTGGCGAAAACATTCTCGGGATCCCATGGGATCATCATTATCCCAGCATTATTCTGAGACGGGATTTTTGTTGGACCACACACACACATTTATGTAATTTTTTAGTTTAAGTTTATTTTTAATTTTTTTTTATTTTTTTTATTTATTGTTTGTTTGACTGTTTCTTTTATAAGTGTGTGTGTCCAATAAATGTTTTTTCTTCTTCTTCTTCTTCTTGGATCCAAAGTATGGGAGCCAAGTGGACGGAGTGATATTTATTTAATACTTGTTAAAATACGTAAATAGCCACACTTAGCGTGTTTTCCTTGACACCTTAGCATAAAACTATTAAAATAACGAGTTAGCAGATTATGATAACGTTAAGTAGTTTATTGGGGTCATCATATAGAGCGGACAATAGACTAAATTGTCTAGTAAGTAAAAGTAAAAGTAGTCTAGTAGCTCAAGAAAAAATAAAAAACAAAACTTCCTTAGGTAAGTATAAGTATTTCATTTTCAATAAAATTTACATTGGAAATGCAAAACTGAAAAAATAATTTGAATGTAGGTAATTGATTGCCAATATCTGGAAAAAACATTAAATTTTCGAGTGTAACGGGTAAAATCTTCACATTGATGAAATAAGCGCTCATAGCAGAAATAGTAGTAGCATAGTATAGAAGTATGAAATAAATTTGACTTGGAGCATTCGCCCAGACAGTGACAGGTCACGGGTTCGAATTCTGCCGGAACTATTTGGGATTGGGAGACGGCCGATATTTTCAAATACATATTTCATTTTCTTAACTTTATAATATTTTCAACATGTGATTAGGGCGTTTCACTCAATGCGACGCGTGTAGACCGCGCGTTTTAAAACCGCTATTTCATCTCCTACAAGAAATATTTTCTCTTCAAAATAAGGCTTGTTTTTTTCCAAACATCTAATCCAATCTATATACTCATCTAAATTTGTTAAATTTCGGTTGCGATATTCATATATTATATTAGTATAGTCGATAGTATATTGGATCCTTTGAGCTTTAACTCGACAATCTTGTTTCAAAATGACGAATATTTTCTTGGAAGCTCTTGTTAATAAACATTATATAACTTCCAGATTAATCAAACATCATCATCTTACAGAAGGATCGAATATATATAAATGCGAAAAAATCGAATGTTTGTTACTCAATCACGGCGAAATGGCTGAACGGATCTGGATGAAATCAATTCAGCACGCAGATAGATCATGGTCCACAATAACATATCGGCCTTTCACCCCCGGAAAAGTCTAATTCCTACGGGAAAACATCGAGTAGCTCACGCGGGCAGAGCCACGAGCGGAAAGCTAGTTACGTATATTATTTATTATTTGAATGTAATTGGCAATGCATTTTCCGTAGGAGATGTAGTCACTGCGACCTAAAAGATCTATTGTGACTCGCCACCTGGTTTAAAGTAATTCTTTTAGCCTGGAGGCTTCCAAGAAGTCTAGAATATTCGATGTGGCGACTGTAAAGTTTGTACTGGGTATATTTTTGACCACCATTGCCAGCATTGCAGACAGGATGCAGTCTAGCGTTGCATGCTTAGCTTGCCCATTCGGAATTGCTGAGTAATACGACTGCAAAACAAACGCAGTCGGGACCAACGGCTTAACGTGCCTTCCAAAGCACGGAGGAGCTCTAGATATGCAATCTTTGGTCACCCATCCCGTGACCGACCATTGCGAAAGTTGCTTAACCTCAACCTAGCCACTGTGCCACTGCTCCTCAATTAATAAATCAGTGGTACTTAACTGGTGCCTATCAGTCACTGACCTCTAGTGGTATCAGTTAATTAGCAAATATGCCTCTGTTCCGTTGTTTGGCTGATCTGTGTTAACAATGGTTAATTACCTTCATACAAAAACAATGTGGTGTCGTGTCTTGCCGCAGACGAAATTTCCAAAATAACTACACTGATATTTTAATAACTGAGAATTTACTTTAGTGTTTCTCAAAGTTAACTATATTGCCCCCTTCTGCGAAAGCTGGGCGCAGGAGGCCTATATAGGAGGCGTTATTGGGCACACAATTAAGTATATAGATTAGGATAATAACGTTAAATAGGTTATTATGGTGGTCAATTAAAAAAATAACCATAGTGTAATTACTTAATTAAAAATGCAAAATTTAACGTTATGTCTGCATTAATAAGTCAGTCGTACTTAACTGGTGCCTATCAGTTAATTAGCAAATTTATGCCGTTGATCCGTTGTTTGGCTGATCTGTGTTAACAATGGTTAATTACTTTCCTACAAACAATGCGATGTCGTGTCGTGCCGCAGACGAAGTTTCCAAAATAATTACTTTGATAGTTTAATGACGAAGAATTTAGTTCAGACTTTCTCAAAGTAAACTATATTGCCCCCTGGGAGTTCTAGGGGGGCTTATAGGGGGTGTCAAAAGCCCAGATTTTTTTTTACCACACTAGTAATCTAGATACTTACAAATAAAAATAGTTTTTAAGCCAGTCATTCTTAAAGTGAGCAATGTTGCCCTCTTTGAAATGAGACAGAACCCATCGAGACGTACACAACCAATCTAGATTTCATAACGATAGTTATATAAGTGAAAATTTGGTCCAGTGTGACTAAATTCAAACTGAACAATATTGCCCCCTTGCAGGCCTAAAGAAGGTGTTAAAATTCCCAGAAAATGAAATTGAGCTCACGCGCGATCTAAATATCAATTTATTGAACACCGTAGCTTAGCATTTAGCAAATAAGATATTAAAAAAAAGCCTAACTTAGCGATTTGAGGGCAAAATATATTCGGCTTATAAAGAGGACAAAATAAGCAAAGATAACACAGGAAAATATCGTGGTCTGTGCATCCCAAGCTGATTGCTCTTTATTACCTAGAGACTTAGATTGTACCAAACTAAAAAAGAATAAATCGTATATGGCATCATTCATCAATAATACTTTTGAAATACTATTTTGATTGATTCGAATGATTTTAATTGAATAATCGATATGTAATGAAGTCTTAAAAGGTTAAGTGAAAATGTATGAATATATTTCGTTCTTTGAATGGAACTTCAAACAATTTGTAAAAGGTTATTTTAAAAGAAAAGACTCCATTAATGTCATGGTTGGTGATTCATTATAACCGACTTAAAACTGTCTATTTGTTGAACAAATCGAGTACAGTTATATCACGCGACGTGAGCCCTACTTTGTCAGTTCCAAAAAGTTATTTAAAAAATCGCTCCAGTCACGCAAATAAAAAAAAACTGTTTACGCCAAGTTCCGTTCAAGTTTTTTCCAGTAATACCCGTTGCCGAACACCTCAAACTTTAGGGTTGCAAAGTCAGCTAGCTCAGTGGTTCTCAAATTAGACTGCTTTTGAGCTGAACACGCGAACCGCATCTCTTTAGAACGCGAATCGTTTCCTGAATTTTAAATAGTTCTATCTTTTAGTACTGGCGACAGCGTCTGGACTTAAAATACAAGTTTTTGAGTCTGGCAATGGTTCCTTTTGTAAACAATATATTTACCTTTTTAAGTGTTAAACACTCAAGCCGCACTAGTTGAGCCCGTATATGATTTCAAAGGTTTTTTATAATGTTATATGCAGTTCTGAAAACTGATGGTGGTAGATAATAATAATTTTATTTATAATAAGAAACAATCCATTTAGGAAATGCAGAATGGATGAACATGAAATTTAAAACAAAAAACGACCCATCTCCCATGTAGCCCGGCGAAGCTACTTGGGAGATGTGTTGAGCATCATTATTACGAGTTTATCATCAAATACTTTCCTCATTTCAAAATTTAACTTAAAACTAATATAATGAGTCATTAACATTATACACCGTAATTTTTATATCACTCTGGATAATTTTAGGGATGATTGATTGCACAAACTACAAAAGTGACGAAATATTTAATCAAAATGTATGGAACAGCTGATTTTCTTTTCACGATATCAGTTTTGGTCCCATAGTAAAAGTTGTTTATTTTCATGAGTAGAATAATCCGGGGTGATAAAAAATTACTGTGTATATTAGTTTTAAGGACTTACAATTTTAATCCATTCATTTCCTTTTTTTTTTATACACAACGGGGTAGCACTTAGCCTACATCACACTTAATGTTAAGAGATGATAAGGCTGACTTTGAACAAGCCCTACCATCAACCAAACCGAATACAGTATGTGGGAATCGTACCCGGGACCTCTGGGTGTCTGTCATACCGGTGGTGTGTATCACTAGACCACAGAGGCGGCGGTCTTATCTTCCAATACAAACAGGAATATTATAATTCCAATTAAAACCAATATATAAAGCATTTCAACGTATCTTAGGTAATTCTTAACTTACCGTCGCCAATTTTTTTCCTCGCTCATTAATATGCCATTGACATCGCAAATGTTTTACTACTCCCTTATCTACTTTAAAAAAGATTTAGGCACGAACGCCATATGAATATGGATGATCTGTGCGTCTGTGTGTCACCCCATCACTGGCACTTACTCGCCTCCTGGCTTTGCATAATTTAACTTGTTAAGCGACGCTTGTCTGGCAAGGCAGACGGGCGACAACTTAACAAATCTGTACATGTATATTAAAATAGTAGTAGGTAATTGTTATTTTAATCTTCAGAAATGTGTCAAATAGCTGTAATGACCATTGAGTCATTATGACTCGTCATTTCAGATCAAAGAGCACTTTAATATACCTAATCAAACGTGTTCTATCTGAGTTGTTACATTTATTTTTGTTATTACTTTTATAAGCAGTGTTTTTATGCAATTTACACAGTCTACACTAATTAGTTTCGCTATAAACATTTATAATTATCTTATTTATCATATAATTTAAATGGTTGAAATATAAATATAAAAAACTGTGACATTATAATTCACCGTAGTTTTTTATTACCCGAGACTAATATTGCGGTCAGGCACGACATCGCAAAAAACAGCTTAATTCATAAAATACCTATACCTAGGCGGGATCCCGCCTGAAAGCTACTTATAGGGCTCGTGGTTTTTTACTATCATATTTTTCCTATACTTACAAAAATTGCATTGTAAATGCATAAAAATAATATAAAATCTCATAAAATACCTAGTTGACCAAAACATTCAAGTTACCGAAACTGTCGTGTTTGTATTAATAGACACAGTCGGACACTGAAGTTTTCGTGTGTAACATCTCCTATAGCAGAGCTATAAGCTATAGATAGCTTTATGAGACTGTATAGGTAGGTACTCCACTTAAATCTCTGGAGCACCTTTTTCAATGTTCCTTAGACTGCCTGTTCATAGAAGCGGAGCGAGCTGGCGAAGCGAAGAAACGGATAAATGTTAACCAATAGGATTGCATAAAACCTTCGCTCCGCTCCAGTGGACAGGAATTTGCGAGCTAGTTTTAAAATTCATACATTTTCGGAAGTGGAGCGAGGTAGCGGTGCCAGGTGGCGCGCCGCGGCGGAGCGAGTACAGTACAGTACTCCACTCCGTACAGTCCGCAACTCCTGTCCGCTCGCTCGCTCCGTTCCGCTGCCTCGGTCCACGTCAATGAACAGTCAGACACAGTCCGTAGCTCCTCTCCGCGACACTCGCTTCTATGGACAGGCAGCCATGCACCTGCACCATGGACGACTTAATTGAGACAAATGAGTCAGCAATTTAGTGGTTACTGACTTCTGGTCTACCACAATATAGCTGAACACTGACACGCAAAGGAAGAACATTCTTTCTTCCTTCTTGCTCGCAGTAAAGTCGCCCGTCTGTACAGCCCGTTAAACTCATCAGATGCCTTCTTAGTTATGCTAGCTGCTGCAACTCAACCTTGAAGGAATTTCAATTCTCTCATCTGCGCCCACTCACTTCAGTACATTGGTATTTTTCAGATCCAGTCATCTGGGTTACTTACGCATTACGTCCGAATCTCCGAATGTTACTCAACTTTGAGAGTTACTTAAACGTCACATTTATTTCGTTTGACGTTTTAAGCGACAGGATGATGTCTGCTCAAGCTCTCAGAGTTAGTAGGTACATAACGTTCGAAGATTCGTGCTTAAGCTACTTTATGTCAATTTTGCTTATTCTACTGGACTGAGAATAATAACAACCTTGAAAAAATCAGAAACAAATAAACAAATGCGAATCAAACATTCTTCTTCCCACAGACCTATTTTATATTACTAATAAATCCATATCCCCACCAGAGGTTATCATCGGAAGAAACCAAATCTATATTTCTCGGACAACTCTAGTTATTATAGCAACAATTTAGTTCGGCAACTTTTTCTTTGGGGCCAAATTGGCTAAGATCCCAACAGGACTAAGTTTTGTCAACCAACTTGTTATATTAGCTGTTTCACAGTAATGGAATCTAAATAGCCTGAGCTGATTAAGATAACTCCAAAGTTAAGATGTTCGGCATAATTTTGTAACACATAGTGAAGTTTGTGGTTATAATTGCTTCAGGAGTGATGAATATTACCAGAAGGACTATGGTGTCTGAAGATCTTAGTTTGGAAGAGGAGGAGAGAGAGTATATTGCTGTTTTGAAAATTAGGGCATATACATATCCAGTGGGTTACTCTGAGATAAAAGATCTATTGTGATGTGACTAGCCTCTTAGTTAAAGTAACTCCTTTAGCCTGGAGACTTCCAAGAAGCCTAGAATTATCCTTGCTGCAAGAGATTTCATTTCATTTAGGCGAACCCAGAATCGTCGAATAAAAGAAGTACCTAGCGAAAATAATCTAGTTGTAAATATTACGAGTATTTCTGTCTTCAAAGATATCTAATAACATCATTAAGGTCTAAGAAATCTTGCGCACTTTTAGCCGCAGAACAATACTAAAGGTGCTATGATTCTAATACATAAAAGCCGATCGTCGAGTTTCTTACAATTCTAGCTTATTGTGCAAGTTGCATGAAGTGTTGCAGTAAGTAAGACCAATTAATTGTTTCACGAACTTGGACCTGAAGCATAGTTCAGTTTCAGGTTGAAGACTTTCATAGAATCGTGATCTTGAATTGGAACTTAAACTATACGTGAAGTTACTTATGTTAATAATGTTAATTTTACTCGGTGTCTATGTCAGAATCTCAAATATCCATTGTATTTACTAAACGATCCTTGCAAAAAGCAACGCTGGCCTACAGCGTTAATAATTAGCTATTGCAAAGCTTCGACGAGTCGTGTAAGCCTTTCCGTAGCTTAGTTGGTCAGAGCATCGGGCCGGATCCCCGGAGGCGCGGGTTCGAATTTCACTTGCAAGCTACTTAGCTATAGGGCTCGTGGTTTTTTACTATCACATTTTTCCTATTCTTACAGAATTGCATTGTGAATAAGTGCATAAAAATAATTTAAAATCTCAAAAATTCAAATGTTGAATTATTTACGCACAAATAATATTCTGACATTTAATACCCCTAAGCCCCATCTTCCTACAGCAAATACGATCGTATGGAACTAAGCCACTGTTTAGAATGCACTTGCCCAGTAACCAGTTGTTTGCTTCCACAGGAGATCGGGGACTCTCCCCCTTCCCCCTTTCAACGGGGTACACAAGGTCTCCTGAGAAATATTATTTTTTTACAATACCTCCGCAGTTCCTTGCAATCTGCCTTTGTCTCAGAGCATATTTTGCAAATGTTTAAGAGTTCCTTGGAAGACGGTACGGTATTGTTCTGGGGATTTGAATTTTTTTTTATGATATTGGAACAATGTGGAAATAAACAAAGATTTAATTGGGGTCTCTTTTACAGATTTCGTGAATTTGAATAATACTCAAACACAAACATTTTATTTTTTTATTTTTTTAGTATGCTAGACTATGCTATGCATGAGACCAAATAAAGCCTAATAAACAATATCTTTTAAAATATTTCACACTTAAATATACCCAAGAATAAAAAGCATATAGTTTTAAACTGTTCCTTTTCAAAGAAACTAGAAAAATGGTATACAGGTAATATCGTAGAACCCATAAAAAATTCTCATGCCAAATTACTAAATTTGAGACTGATATAAGTAAGTTTTTAGTAAAAATTTCATTTTATGACAAGCTTTTTTGCTTTTTTGTTTCATATTGTTTTGTCATCTGAACCAAACTTGTATACAAAATTTCAGCTCTATCGGACACTGGGAAGTGGGTCAAATTAAGCTTGCAAGATTTGTCCCCCACTAACTAACTAACTAACAAACATGGCAAGTTAATAAAAAGCTTGTAAAAAGGTGACTTTGACTACTTAAGCATATTACCTGGAAAAAGAAAAGAGATTTATCTAAAATGCCGTTCTTAGAAGAAACTATTCTGTAAAGGAAATCCGTATATTCTGAGTATTCCCGCAGGCTCAGTTATGCATCGCTCACAAAAATATTACGTTGTAAAATCCACGAAATTCCAACGACTGCCTTCACATCTTTTATACTTGAGTAAACCATAAGTACCTAGACCATTGTTGGAAGTAAGTTAATAAAGTCAGTTATTACCATTTCAGGACTACTGCTCTGATTCATGGGCAGAATTTTTACGACATTTTTAATCCGTTTCGATTCTAATGGCATATTAAAAATTGCATAGTGAATACAAAAGCCGTATGGAAAAGGTAAGTTATAAGTTTTGAATTAAAATATTCTTTGATACTTACTTTAATAGCTTAGATTTCTATATTCTCTCCTACTTTTATAAAAAGTTTCGCAAAAATAAAAATATGATACTTGTTTGACCGTTTAAGTCTTGCAGCATTTTGGTTTTCGAAGTCATTTTCATTTCATTCTATACATTAGTACAGACAGCACCACATGATTTAACACAATAATGACGTATTTGTTCAATCGATTGAGATCTCGGTTTACAATGTTGATTAGAGGCATCGCTGTGGTCGTTGCGACCAAAAAGATCTATTGTGACTCGCCATCTAGTTGAAGTTACTCTTTTAGCCTGAAGGCTTCCTTGAAATCCAGAATACTTCTTGCTTTGAAAGTGATTAACTCCGCCGGGTGCATTATGTGTCGAACTGTCAACTAAGATGGATACGGTCTTTGTGAATTAGAGGTTCGTAGACTTCGCAGTCACACTGGAGATGTTTTGGCGTTTCTTTCTTCTATTTGAAACTTATTTCACGTGAAATAGATTTACGTCAACTTGGTATTCTGTTGACTGAACTTTTATTTTTACTATGCAATCATCTGGCATATAAAAGGAGGGTGTCATTTGAACGAAGCACTAAATTGTTAATGTTAAAGGGCCCATCCCTCAAATGTAACTCTTGATGAAGCAGCAAATAATAAATATGCCATAATTGGGGAACGACTGCCGACTGCTAGCTAAAAGAGCAAAGTTGAGAATTTTGTAGAAATTGATGATACAGGCCAGGAAAATAAACATTAATATGATTATACTGATACTGACTCTGATAATTACGAGTCATATACCTATATCTATACATATAATAAAACAGAAACGGACAAAAAGTCTGTACATGAAATATAAAAAAAAAAATTACTGCTATGTGATGTGTTCAGGATATAGACCCCAAAACGATAGATATTAAAATTTTTGTCTGTTTGTCTGTTTGTCTGTTTGTATGTTCGCTTTTCACGCAAAAACTACTGGACGGATTTTTACCAAATTTTGTGTAGTAATAGCTTATAAACCGGGTCAACATATAGGGTACCTTTTATTGCGGGATTGCCCTTATTCCTACGGGAAAATACAAAAACAGATTCTTACTAAAATAGATGGCGCCACATGATTATGAAAATACGTTATATTTAATCGCTGTCTCAATTAATAATGAATCATGTTATTTTTTTTTACCTGCTTCAAAACATAATATAAATTAAAACCCATCCAGGCTCACATAAAATCATAAAAATAATTTCATGTTATTTACGTCATTATATCTACTAAGCAATAGATGGCGCAGGAAGTCAGTAAGATTACGATATACCTCTCACAAAAAAACATTCGAATGATTATATTAATTAGGGTGAAAGCCCCCTCTGTTGCCACTTTAAGATGCTTTTCACTTCTTTCGCATCATAACTACTAAACAATAGATGGCGCGGGAAGTCAGTAAGATTACGATAAACCTTTCACAAAAGTACATTCGAATGATTATCTATATTAAGTAGGGTGAAAGCCCCCGCTGTTGCCACTTTAATTTTTTTTTCACTTCTTTCGCCTATGGTCTTAAGTAGGTATCTAAAATTGTCAAGAACGTATCTTATACTTTTCTTTAAATTTTTAAATTTACAATACAAAAAAACTACTTAAAAAGTTTAACCGACTCCAAAAAGTATTTGTCAACTGAAAAGGAAAAATATAATGTATATTATAATTAAGGTACCTTTTTGAGGTCGGTGCCAGTCAGTTTATTTTTTTAAATTACTATTTATTTCCTAAGTTTTAGTGTATATTGTACAATAACATACCCACGTAAACTACTAAACCGATTTTGATGAATCTTAGACTGTTCCCAAAGTTAGAATACACCTAATTTATATCAAATAGAATCATCTCGATATGCCTTTAGATTTCGAGAAATTCGTGGACATACATAGGAAAAACATATAACTAAGTATTCATATACTTACGAAATTTAGTTTTATTTTAGTCAATTAAAAACCTATTTTTTAAACTTAAAATGTGCGAAGGGTGCCGATTGATGTGTTTTTTGTCAATCAAATTTTAAAAGATACATCGCGAAATCAATACTTAACTAACTTAGATAAAATAAAAGAAACATCTAATTCGATGTAAGCTGAAAAGCGTTTATTGAATAATATTCCTATGTCATAAAGAATTATTACTATTGTTATTATGACTTAAAAGTCATAGATAAAAAGTATATTATCAAGCAAAAGTTATTAACGAAATGTTTTAAGCTAAGTAAGCACTCGGGGCAGTGGCCAAAACTGAAGTTCTCACCCTATTGATGTAAAATTTATATTTCGCATTTCCACTCGACGCTAGATGTCGCTACAGTAAGTATAGTGCCACAAATATATCTGAACCGGTGACAGTGGTCCTGGAGGAGCCACTAGCGATACAAAATTAACTGTCAAAATGGACTGCCGGCAGTCAACAGTATATTTAGTACCAAAAAATAATCACTGTGTGAAATAAGTTTGTCGCAATGTAGACAAAATGTCACCAATGTAGTTTTGAAAAATTTGCTCAAACGCTAAGTGGCCAGTACGTAGTTACCTACACCTACAGTGCCACAAGCTTTTCTGTTCCGGTGACAGTCGTGACAGAGGAGCCTCTTGCAATACAAAATTAGCTGTCAAAATGGACTGTCGTATGAAAACTGTTTTCGTTCCTAAGATAATCACCGGAACAGAAAAGATTGGCGCACTATACCTACCATTTTTAGGTCATTTAACCGGCTCTGGCTACTTAGGCCTTCAGCCGTAGGTACCATCCAATAAAATAAAGGAATATTAAAAATAGTTTTCTATCTAACTTATTTATTCATTTATTTAATAACGTCAACAAAGCACCAGGATTTGATCTGATCACTCCCAGGCTACTAAAAGAGCTACCTAAGAAGTGCATTGTCTTCTTGACCATCCTTGTCAACGCAACACTGAGAACTTCACATGTCCCTGCACTCTGGAAAACATCTCAAATTGTAATGATACATAAGCCAGGAAAGCCGCCAAACGATGTCTCATCTTATCGCCCTATCAGCCTGACGCCTGTTTTGTCGAAATTGTGGGAAAGGATCATTCTTGCACGATTATCCGCTTGCCTAGATATGGACCATGTAATACCTGACCACCAATTTGGATTCCGAAAGCAACACTCAACTGTAGAACAGGTTCACAGAGTCTATTGTACAGTAAGACAATGTCTTGAAAAGAAAGAATACTGTTCGGCCGCTTTTCTTGATGTCCAACAGGCCTTCGACCGGGTATGGCATAAGGGCCTACTTTGCAAAATCAAAAAGTACCTACCACACTCCTACTACCATCTGATAGACTCTTATCTCAGCGACAGTAAGTTTCAAGTCAAGCTCCGTGACGCAAGATCCCCTCTTCTTAGCTGCAGAGCTGGAGTACCCCAGGGCTCCGTACTTGGTCCGGTCCTCTACAACATATTCACAAGCGACCTGCCCCAGGCACCTGAAACAGCAGTTGCAACCTTTGCCGATGATGCGGCCTTCCTCAGTTGCAACCGTGACCCGAAAGAAGCGAGCAGAGTGCTGCAAACCCAGCTCAATGCCACCAATGCTTGGCTGACCAAGTGGCGCATAAAAGCAAGCGCTCCGAAGTCTCACCACATCACATTTACCCTAAGACGCGAAACCTGTCCACCGGTCAATCTAGGCCAAGACACATTGCCACAATCGACCTGCGTTAAGTACCTTGGATTTCACCTGGACCGTAGGATGACATGGAAAGACCACATAAGGACGAAGCGCAACGAAATAAACCTAAGATTTAAAAATCTTCTCTGGCTCCTCGGTAGACAGTCTGCCTTATCCCTACCCAACAAGCTAAGGGTATATTGCTCCATAATCAAACCCATCTGGTCATATGGAATTCAACTGTGGTCGTCAGCCAGCAAATCAAATATTATGTGCCTCCAACGGGCTCAAAATAATATTCTTAGGGTAATCTCATCGGCGCCCTGGTATGCTCGAAATTCGGAAATCCACGACTACCTAGAAATTCCAACTATCCTGGACGAAGCAAAACTATACTCAGCCAACTACAAGTGCCGCTTAGCAAGACATCCAAACCCGCTATCCAGTGAGCTCTTGCAGCCAAACCCGATTGGAAGACTCAAGAGAGCCAATGTGCTGACTTAATAAGGGGAGATAGAGCAGTGGTTCTACCTCGCCAAACCTCTACACCTTACAACAAACCTGATTATAGTCTAGCGACTGATCGCAGGTCTTAAATACATAGAAAAAAAAAAATTACTAGGAAAACTTACGTAAGTGATGATTGATTAAAATTAAATAATTAAATGGTATATCATTACATTTTATACCTGTTACTTAAAGAAGAAATGTCTCCATATCAAAATACTAGCCTTCCACCCGCGACTTCGCCCGCTCGGACTAAACGACGACGTTATCCCACGGGAATGTGATATTTTTCAGGGATAAAAAGTAGCCAAAGGCAGCCATTACATCCAGATCGCGATCACTGATCGTGATCTTGATCGCGATCGAGATTTACTTTGTAGATATTTTGCGATCAAGATCGCGAGCCGTCAATCACCTTCGTACACAGTCAATCTGCATCGCGATCATTGATCATTGATCATTGATCCAGATTGACTGTCTAATGGCTGCCTAAGGTCCGGTTGCTCGAAGCTTGGTTACGTTAACATTAGGGTTAAATTATGGTTAAAGTAAAATTAACCGACGGTCAAATTTAAAAAGCGTTGTTGAAGAAGCGGTTACTTTAACGAGCAGTCAAATTACACATTTAACGGCGGGCAAAATTACCGACAGGGTGGGGGTGGTTTAAATTTTGACATTAGTAACTAAGGGAAGGTTAATGAAATAGTACAGACAACACTTTTAACCCAACGTATTTTTCTTTGACCGAGGTCAGAATTGACAACGGTTAAATTTTAACTTTAACTTTACTGTAATGTACGAGCAACAGGACCTAAGTATGTCACTTTTCAGCTGCCAAACTATTCCCATTCCAAAAGTCACGTCGATCCGATGCACCAATTTTGACGTGAAAGACGGACAAACAAACAAACCCACTTTCACATTTATAATAATAGTATGGATACACACAATCTCTTTTTCATTTTATAGTAAAAATATGATTGGCCTGATATTATGCATTACTAAGTAAGAACTTCTGTTTGAATCGTGAAAGCGCGCATATGCGCAAAACGATAATACGCGCTCTAATCGCGCGCGGCAAGAGTGCGCTTCACCACTGGAGCTCCATAGTAGTGGTCGGAGTGGACGTGCCTCGTGCGATCCAAGAGCACCAAGAGAACAAATTAGATCCATGATCCCCAATCTTAGATCGTGGTTGGCCAATCCAAGATGGATCGTTTGGTGTGGTTCAGTCTTATGAACCTCGCGTAGAATAGATCTATTGCCCGCTAGCAAGCAACGTCGAAGAACGAAGAACGGCTGTTCAAAATAATCGTTATCATTATACACTGTTATGTGTGATACATGCATTTTTACGTATAAAAACCATATGAAAATATAGATAAGTTATCACAACTTACTGTAAATTGAGATTTGACAGCCTAAACCGACCTAGATAGCGGTTTAAATTTAAATCGGGATCGGTAACAACAAGTAGCTAAATGGGATTTAAAAGAAAATCGAGATCCAAGTGGCCCTTTTGAGTTATGAAGAAGAGAAGAGAAGTTTGTTTTTTTTGTCGCCTCTAAGGGATTGCAGACTTCAGTATTTAATTTGACATACATTTTAGCTTGATACCTCCCACGCATACTTGAGAAAAAGTTTCTTGACAGACGGACAGATCTTTGAATGAGGGCTCAACTATGTTCATGCAGCATATGATAACAACATACCATGTTCATACCCTAGCCTGCATATTCGATATTCTTTAGACCCTTTTAGTAGAGAATAGGACTTCAAGAAGAGCGTTATGAAATCTGAGCAACAAACACACATAAACTAAACTAACACAAAAGTCACTACACCGCGCGTACGAAGTCGCGGGCAACAGCTAGTATTAGATATATATGACTTGTAACTATCAGACAATGGCTTATTGTGAAATAAGTAACTTAAGAACTTTTGAATTAGATAAAAGCGAAGGTATTAGAAATCTAAATTAACAAACATATTTCCTAAATGATTGTCCTAATTTGAGGCAAGAATTGGCCCAACACGACCTAATAAGCTTCTTTTTTGTTTATTTTCTTGTCGTCAGTATTTTGTATCTTTTGTTGTCTTAAGTTTGAAGTTTGTGTGAGTCCACAAATGAATTTTCTTTCTTTTTCTTTCAAGAGGGACTCTAAATAAAGATTCTGAACATAATAGGCAAGATACCAGTTGAAAACATTCAAACCATACACCTACGTAACAAAGTTATCACAGTCAGTATCTATAAATTGTCGGAAAATATTATGATTCAATAATCTATTCATGTTTAAATAAGAAGTCAAAATTTTATATGCGAAACTTTTTGTTAAACAATAACTGGAAGAAAATTGCTAGGTACTTTAAAGAAGAAACTCAAAAAGATTGAAAAATTATTCTGACAATTTTCTCAGAATCCATTTTAAATAAGATTACAATTTAGGGGCTCGCTGTCGTCTATTAAATGAGATCCAAAGTTATGATTCTCAGCAGCAACATTGTATTGCCTAGCACGCCAAGCTACATTGTTACACACTTTTAGAACTAGGTCAGAAAAATTGTTTTCATGCAGCTCCATATTCGAGGTTTATGAAATATTTTTGTTGGTTCGCTGAATAGCGGTGGAGCGCGCTGTTTGTTTACGTGGAAACACCTGATTATGAAATTTTATAGTGGCGATGGTGGCACGCGACTTTGTCTGTGAGGATTTAGTATAAGTACCAATTTATTAATATATGTAAATATTGGATCTATCAGTTACATTGCTCCAATCTAAGTAGTCCCAAGCTAAGTAGCTTAAGCCCTGTGATATCATCATCATCATTATTTCAGCCGTACGACGCCCACTGCTGGGCATATGCCTCCCCCAAGGTTCTCCACAACGATCGGTCCTGAGCTGCCCGCATCCAGCGGCTTCCCGCGACCTTGACCAGATCGTCGGTCCACCTTGTAGGGGGCCTGCCCATGGAACGTCGTCCGGTGCTCTGTGAATCCTGTGATATGGCAATTGAAAACAACGACGGGTATAACCACATACACCCAGACCCGACACAATATTGCAAAGTTCGTTTTCAACATTTACCCGACCGGGATGGCCGGTTGGCAAAAAAGTGCGTTTTATTTATTTATTTATTTACACTTTATTGTACACACAGATAATACAGATAGACAAAAAAAATATACAAAGGAGACATACAATTGGCGGCCTTATCGCTAAAAGCGATTTCTTCCAGACAAAAACATATTTTCAACATTTACCAAACCGGGAATCGAACCCGGGACCTCAGAGATAGCGGGCACCTTGAAAACCGGTGTGTACACAGCCATGGAGGTCGTAAAATATGAAGGGAGTAGAGGATAGAAGAATAAGAACTATCCTCAAAATTAAATGGGGTCTTTAATTTGAACGCTTCAATAGTATTTGCTTTTAATGAAATATTTGTACTGATTTAACTTTTTTACCATTTTATTACATGAATGGTTTCATAAGCTTTATTTATTACTTCAACTCAAAAGTTAATTTA
This sequence comes from Crambus lathoniellus, assembly GCA_949710035.1. Lineage (NCBI taxonomy): Eukaryota > Metazoa > Arthropoda > Insecta > Lepidoptera > Crambidae > Crambus > Crambus lathoniellus. Next base: position 4,856,204 of record OX453312.1, read on the forward strand.
AGTTCATTTAAAGTCTTCTTACACTGCGTGTTTGCATCTTTACAGTTAAAGTCATTAATATTAAGATGAGAATTTATCTCCACTCCTCAAGGTTCCCTAAAATAATCAACTCACGTATTATCACTCAAATTATTACTGAAATATGTATTCATACTTATTACTTCGCACAAATCTCTTGGAGTGAGACAAGACTAAGCTTTTGAAAACAGGGATAATGTGTCACACGGCATTTATCCTTCTTAATTATGTAAAGGGATGTTAAAGCAAATCCTACAACTCTTAGGTTCATTACACACTGCTAACTTTTTTTTTTAATTTTGTACTCCCATCACATACCTTCATTGTTCCATCCAATACCCAAACTGTTGTAGCTTGAGCACTAGTAGTATGGGAATTAGACGGGTATTACCACATATAATGAGAGTTCGTGTTCTATAGATAGCGCGGCACCCTAAAAACTGGTGCGTCAGGCGTTGTCCTAATGCTGGGTCCTAAATCCTAATATCGGGTCAACGCGATAAGTGTTGGCCGGGCACATCGCGAAAACGCGTAAAACATCGCGACGAGACGATGTTATATCTTTCTCTTTCTAACTAACCGGGAGGCGTATGGAAAAAGAGATATTCCAGTCTAGTGTAGACAAGAACATCGCGTATGCCTGACAACGATGATTTAAGCGTGCCAACGCGACACGAATTATCATCCGCTAATGTGGCCCCGGCATAATAGAACGCAACTACGCGATTATCGCAAGTACGCGTGAATTTTTGTCATACGAATACTGACTAACATTCGTGCTGTACCCATTCTGTGTCATACCTATAGGCAACTTCAACGTTGGGAGTCCCAAGGATCTCCATAACGCTGAACGAAGTGATACAGTAGCTGGTCGTCTAGTTGTTGTGATACAGTCGCGATTGCGATACAAACACGATATACCATCATCGATGCAAGCAAACGCGCGCATGATTCGATACAGAGCGGGCCGATCGCCGTAATTCTATGCAGCGCGTCTTGACGTTTGACTTCGTATTGCCGTAATGACATAACGACGCACACGTCACGCAAACCTGTCCCACAATCCTGTCTGATCCAGTGACATCCGTGACAGAGGAACCACTTGCAATACGAAATTAGCTGTCAAAATAGACTGTCGTATGAAAACTGTTTTAGTTCCAAAGATTAGCACCGGAACAGAAAACGTTGTCGCACTGTCAACGCCGCGCGTTATCAAAAACGGGTTTGCACGTCAACTGCACGTACACTTGACTATGCGTCATAGGATTACCGCGATCGGGGCCCAGATCTGTGTCTTTAACATAGCATATATATTTATATTATTTTTTGGTGTCGGGAGATCGAGATGCAGTCGCGCGGCTGTTGAACGCGCGTTTGAATCGTTGCAAAAAGTCGCAATGTGTAATGGGTCTTATGGCTACCTTAGCTTAGGGCTGCCACACTGAGTTAGGCGTTAATCATTAGATTATCTCAAAGGTTTTACGTAGAAACTTCAGAGTTTTTGTCGTAAAAAATGTTGAAAGTTTGTGGCTCTTGTCAATTCTTATTCTTGTTTGATTGAGAAAGTAACTTTCGTCTGCCTGTTGTTGAATTTTACATCGAAATTTTTTGTCTGATTTTGGTGTTATTATAAATCTAGATCAATGGTAACCCAAGTAGCATTTTACTCCATTTAAGACTACACATTTAGTTCCCAGGTGTACTTGAAGCATTATTACAGTTCAATCGTGATGTATAAGCTGCATTATTGCGATTAATAACACCTATACCTGTCTAAGGGACTTATAGGAGTGTAGAGTTATACTTTTTTACGATTATTGGTGTTATAATACTCTAACAACTATCTTTTAGTCAGCCGTCTGCCTACACGGTAAAAACAGATTTCTTTGAATAAGACAAATTGCTTTGCATTAAAGCAAATTTATTAAATCCAAGAAAACGATTTCCTCCCTATAGACGTTAGAGAATATTTACTTGTTAGCAGCAAGAAAATATCTTAAAATTGTTTATTTGTAACCAGACAAATTTTTTTAATGCAATAAATTCAATTAATTCACTTAAGAATAACAGATATATTGACAGCTAATAAAAAATAGTGTTCAAGTAAATGTTTTTGTTATTTCCTTAAAGACACAAATTACTTACAATAAAACATATTATTCTTGTTTCAAGAAAATATTTCATTATTACGTGCATTCACTGACTAAGGTTGAGAATGCGCAATGATAAATGAAGAGATCATTTATTGGATTTATATTTATTTTCTCTTGACTTCAATCATTGAGAATCTAAAATAAAGATAATTTTTATTTACACTGAAACAGAATTTCTTAAAAAAATGATGTAAATTTCATTATGCCCAAATGGTAATGTTTTAAACCAAGATTTTTTTTACTTAATATTAACAAGACTAAAGTATTAAAATAAGATTTTACTGTCTAAGTTACAGCATGGAGTTCACTTAATTCAAGTTATATATTTTCTTTGAAATAAGGATTTTATTCTTTATATTATTACGATTATATTTTTAAAATAAGATTTTACTGTCTTAGGTAAAGAGTTGGGTTTATTTAATTCAAGTCATGTCATTTGTTTGAAATAAATACCTACCTACTTATACGGGTGTAACAGAAATGTGCATCACTTTTTTCAGTGAAATGTACACATTTACATATATGATACATGTAGATGAGTACATTCACCCCCTAAAAGGATGCTACACTATATTTCTGCCTAAAGAAATACCGACTTTCCGTGGAGAGGTGACTAAACTCTTATAATATTAAATAATAAGTTTTTGTACATAACTAAAAAAATATAGAAATTATCAATAAATTAACTTGGCATAATATTATTTTCTAAAACGTTACATAATGAAACATTGTTGATCAATAGCAAGTAGGGTTTCTCTAACGTTACTAAAATACTATAATAAAAACAAAATTTTCAAATATGTGTGCATTTATTTTCAAAGAAATAAACAAATTCTTCATTACACATAATAATTATATAAAATAAGATAAGCAAATACGAAAATAGACAAACATCAATATTATCTTTAATTCTTAAAACCCTACCTTTAATATTACTAAATATATAACGGAATCACAATCTAATATTTTTTTTTTTTTTTGAGATTCTTCCCCTAAGGAGGCACTAGATGTACTAGGTGCAAGTATCTTTATTTGAGCAGGAAGTTTTTCTGAAACAATCAAGAAACAGTTTATATTATATCCTGAGTCCTAAACTCCTGAGTGAACATTGTCCGAGAATGAAACTGAGTTATCCTACTTCCTACTAATATTATAAATGTGAAAGTTTAGATGTTTGGATGTTTGTATGTTTGTTACTCAATCACGCCAAAACGGGTGAACGGATTTGGCTGAAATTTAGGACATAGATACTTTGTAGCCTGGATAGGAACATATAGGCTACTTTTTATCCCGGAAAAATATCAAATTCCCGCGGGATAACGTCGCTCGTGTAGTCCACGCGGGCGAAGCCGCGGGCGGAAAGCTAGTATATATATAAATGGTTGTACTTACGGTCTTCAATGTTCTGCAATGACTGTTTAAGGTTTATAACTCCTTCATCTCGTGTTGGTTTTAATTTTTCATAAAAAGAATTCCAGTTTAATAAGAAGTTTATTCCCTTTTCTGGATACAGCAAGTCGAAGTCAAAATTTATCTGGAAGTAGGTAATAATTAATACTTACAGTAAATTAGAATTGATACTCCAAAAGAAAACTTTAAAAACAGGCAGCATATAACATTGTCTATTTTAAGGTTTCTTACCAATACGTCACTCCGTGGGTCTGACAAAGTTCTCCATTCCTGTAAGAACTCGTGAACACTTTTATGTTCCCCTTCCCTTCTGAAGTTCTGAGGCTAAATGTGGCCTTCCATTTTTGTAGCACAAGGTCCCAAGGTTCCGAATTGGAGTTTAGCCACAGTTTGTCTCGAGAATGTATATCCTAAAAAAAGAAGTAAGTTCGGTAACTTTTAGTGCAACATAGACATCATCAACAGCCTTAGTACCTACTGGACATAGACCATCATAGAACATAGTATTAAAATATAAAAAAATAAAAACATTCTAAATTACTTACTTTGCAACTCCTCAGTTCTTTTAATGTTTCCTGGGTTAGTTTTGAAAAGTGTTCAACTGTTATATCGTTATCTGAAAAAAAAAACAATAAAATATAGTCAGTACATATAGAAGTGGCACCATCAACACTAGCCCTTTATCACTGCTACCAATTAAACAGTCGCTGGTTTGCCAGGAGTTCTGCTCGAGGATATCACATGTCATGTCCTTGAATTTTGTGATTCTTGGACAGTTCTTAGCTTAGATAAGCCGGTTTCCTTAAATTGTTCTCCTTCACAATTTTTATAGCGTATAGAGCTCCGGACATAGCCTACTTATAAGTCAATAATGCAGGCCCGAGACGATTATGACTGTATAGCGGTTGTATTCATCTGTTATGCCTGCATAACGTGAAACATGTACCTAAGTGAGTCTTTCGATGAAGCATTAGCGTGAGAAGTAGGTACAGTGCCCCTAGTGTAAGTTTTTATGTCAAGCAAACGCAAACTATTTCGATTCCGTATTTATGTCAATTTGTATGAAAACTGTATCAGCGCCTCTAGCGGCGAGTAGCGCGCTTATACAGTTTTCATACAAATTGACATAAATATGGAATCGAAATAGTTTGCGTTTGCTTGACATAAAAACTTACACTAGGGACACTGCTGTAGGTACATGCGCAGCGCCGGCGCTGTGGTACCGGCGCGCGGCGGGGCGTACCGTCGCCTACCGGTGTAGTACGGTATACGTAAGGCACTAGATAATAATATATGAGCGCATACTTACCCAAAAAAAATTTTTTAACGTCTTCGCGTATTCCCCACAACCTGAGCACTTCCACAACAGAATCCATGTGGCCTTCTTTTTGATAACAATTATATTAAACAATTTGACCACCCCACAGAATAACTACCTAATAGTAAATACTACCGTACCTACCTGTAGTTTCTAATAAAAAAATCTTGAGTTCAAGAGTCGATATCTCAAAACAAAATATTATCGTTAAAACAAAATTAATTCGTGTTAATATTAGACTACGTTACTCTTGTTTTCTAATAAATTAAATGCTCTAAATCCAACAAAACAAAAAACAAAACGAGAAAAATTTTGTTTCAATGTAATGTTGTACGTCTTCAAATACCAGAAATCTACAACACAAACTTAATTAAAATGTTATTTTGGACCAACCCAAAATATTTCTAAACATTGATAATCAATATTTTGACTCAAGGAAATATTTAATTAACAATAAAAAAAATATTCTGGAACTGAATCAAACATTATTACAATTCAGAAAGCCATATTTTCTTAGACAGAAAATATTTTTTCTTCTTACTGTACAATCCAATTCTTATTTCAAGATAAAAACACTTTAATCATTAATTAAGAATACTTACATCTTATTCAAAGATGTTAACTTAAATTCAAATGTAATTTGGACCAACGCAAAATATTTCTAAACATTAATGATGAATATTTTGACTCAAGGAAATATTTAATAAACATTAAATAAAATATTCTGGAACTGAATCAAACATTATTACTATTCAGAAAGCCATATTTTCTTAGACAGAAAATATTTTTTCTTCTTACTGTACAATCCAATTCTTATTTCAAGATAAAAACACTTTAATCATTAATTAATAATACTTACATCTTATTCAAAGATGTTATTTATTGATTCAAGAGAATTTAAAGTTCTCTAATCAAGTGTAGTTTAATTTATCAATCAAATTATATATGAATCTTGAAATAAAAATATTTCTCTTAATAATACAAAAACTTTGAGAGCAAAATTGTATCAGAAAGAGATAAGCAGTTTTTTCATAACAACAATATATTTTTTGTCCAAGAATAAATTTTATTGCAATTACGAAATATTCTGACAAACTGCTTTGTCTTATTCAAAGAAATCTTTTTTACCTGTGTAAGAGCATTATAGTAGGGTAGAGATACGACAACCGCTGTTTAACGGCCTGCTTGTACGATGTTATAGAGCTAGCATTTTAATAGAACAGACGTGGTCATTTATAAAGCCAAAGGCTGTTATGTTTACCTGTTTTAGACTGTTATACAGCTAGTAGTTGTAGTAGGACTTGTTTGTGATCATTAAAATAACCCTTTTTTACTATCTGTACAGAAGTGTTTTAATGGTTCGCATGTGCACTATAGGCTGTTAAAAAGACTACATGTCTATTAACATCAATAGCAGTTTATTTGTCCACAAGTACTACTCTTATTTGCTGTAAGCTGAACATGAATGTGAATGTGATATTCTATTACACTTATCCCACAAGCTGTGTTTTTATTACGTTGCGCATATTGAAAGAAAAAACGATGATACACAATTGACCTGAACTACAGCTTAAAGCTGAACATAAGTTCACATTAGAACAAATTTATAGACATTGGCTCTGTAGTGGTATGTGGGACTTCATATAGATAACAGCATATTAACAGTTCACATAGCCGTATTTCATCTCCACCATTTTGTTCTACGTAACCTAAAATATTTACCAAATAAATCTCCAAAATTATCATGCAGATTAATCACAAAATACGCAGATAGAGCGATTGAGTTTTGGTTTCATGTTATATTATTACCGTAGTATAATTATAATGCTAATATAATATCAAAAACTGAAAATTGTAGATTTCCTCTCAGCCAGTTTTAAATATTTTAAAATGAATATCGCATTTTTACAGAGGCGCGTGAATATTTTAACTGTAAATATGTATACATTTAATACAATATGCATTAACATTATTAAGTACTTAAAACAGCTACTTATCATACATTTTTATCCAATTGATATCCGCCGGAGTTGATGTGTTCTGATGGCACACACAAAACCAAACATTAGTAAAATTAAGAAATAATTTAGGACACACGTGAATTTTAGGTACCACTGGAGTACTTTTGTCGGATTTTAGAACTGTGAAGGCTGTGTATTTAGCCACTTGTTACTCTTTATTACACTCATGTACGTTGTATGGTTCACACTGCGTCCCATATAGTGCCGTAAGTCAGCCTTAAGTCCGATGTTACTACTTAAACTGCTATTATAATGCTATTATACTGCTAATGTACAGCCATAGTGAACTTAAGGCTGTCTAATTTGTGCCCAAACTGGTTCTACAAGAGCATTATAGCAAGCTGTACAGCTCATATACAGCTGACTTACACAGCTTGTACATGTGAACGACTAGACGTCTTATATAGAACCCCGAATGCTACTTGGGAAGTATAGTAGCTTTTCTAAAAAATAATTTCAATTTCATTTCATTACTGTTGCAGAAGTTCATATTCATATTTTTAATGACTCGTAAGTATTTTTCGTAAGAAAGACATATTTATAGACATACGAACACAGAAACAGATAGATAGACAGACAGATTTACTTTCCAAATTATAAAATTACAATGGCTTAATTTAAGAAGCATTAATGAAATAAAGCTATACTTACCCAAAGACAAAAGGGAAGAAAAACATTTACCTTAACCTCACGCTCCCTAGTTATCCCGGGCGGGATAATATCGGGAATGCGTGGCATTCAATTGGAAGCCGATGGAGACTTCTCACTTTCAGCATTCCACTAACGAAAGCTAATTTATATGGCAATCTGTGGAAAAAACATAAGAATAAATTTAATTAACTGTGTACCGGCAGTTTAGAGATAGGATAGCCAGTTCCTCATAAAAATTAAATATATTCTTCAATACTTTTTGTTTGTAAATAAAATACATACTTTTAACATACATAGAAAACACCCAGCCCAAGACAAATAGACATGTTCATGCACACAAATATTTGTCTTGTTCGGGAATCGATCAAACCCGAGACCTCTGGCGCAGAAGGCCGGTATCCTACCCCTGCGCCAAATCGGTCGTCAAATCACTACATAGTATAAAACAAAGTCGCTTTCACTGTCCCTATGTCCCTTTGTATGCTTAAATCTTTGAAACTACGCAACGGATTTTGATGCGTTTTTTTTAATAGATAGAGTGATTCAAGAGGAAGGTTTATATGTACTTTTTATCCCAATATTCTCACGGGAACGGGAACCACGCGGGTGAAACCGCGGGCGGCCGCTAGTTAACAATATACACAAATATAACAATCTAACATTGTTTAGCATAACATTGTTTGTCATCTCGTAGTAGGTAAGTAAAACCACAGTTCTCATTTCACCAATTTTCATAATAAACTATTCCTTCCGAGTCCTAACAAATGGAAAATTAATTGCTTGATCATTAGTGTACCTCTACGTCTGTTAATTAAATACCGCAATTTTAATGGATAGTTAAGTAAGTAGTACTTTTTATTGCATTTAAATTGTTAGTATCAGTTTAAATATTGTTACTTCATCACTTCTACTATGATTTGGTTTTATTGCACAAATTAGATAGACTAGTTTATTTATATTGTGTCTCACCACAGACCACAGAAAATCAGATGTTGTTGTACGTCTAGACCACAGAGGCGGTTAAATTAATATTTTGGATTTCGGAATTTACCGGAGTTGAATCAGCAGAATCTTCGACGCGGTTTTCATAAAAAAATCTAAAATCAGTTCTGGATTTTTACTTCTGACATTTTGCTTTGCTTGATGTAGATGAAAACATCTTGATTTGTTTGAACTAACAAAGTCTACAAGTTACAAATGAATGAAACTTTTTCATGAAAATTAAGAGTGTATTCATGTGTTAAACAGTTTCAGGAGTTACATGAAATTCTTATTTAAATAACATCAATTTTAATAATATAATCTTTCCCTGAATAAATAAAAAGCCTATACAAACTATTCTCTGGTTGTTGCCGTTCGGGTTCGAAGAGATCTTTTTAGATTTGATAGTATACCTACTATATATACCCACATACCTATGATACCTATAGCTATTCATACATACATAGCTACAAAATTTATTACCAGCGAACGAATGTACATACCTACTTAAATTAAAAAACTACATTACTCAAACGTGTTATTGGTCATCTGCTACCTATGTATTTACTGTTTATCTAAGTATGTTTGTTGGTCTTTGAAAGATAAATAAATAAAAGTTATGTAGTTCTAATCTAAATATTTCTTTGTATAAAAATCAGAGCAGCGCCTCTTTCGGTCGGAAAAGGAACTAAAATTCATTATAAGTACATAATTTATGTATATAATAAATAAGCTTTTAGTTATTGTCCCATTCAAGCGTAATTGCAATATAATGCAGCCGGGTTATATTTTAGAATTTTATTAGTAGTGATTTGCATGTGTCCTGTTTTGGCCCGCAGCCAACGTTCCACCCGGGTCCCGCCATTACAATTTCAAAAAACGTGCAAAATGTACCAAATAGAAATTCATTTTAAAAGTTTTGATATTTCTTTGGAATAATGATGCGTTACTGAAAAGGGTCAATTTATTTATTGTCGTATTGTTCACGAAATATTAGGTATACTTACCAAGTATTTACTTGCACTTGGTAATGGTTATTTAATCTTTCTCTTTTTCTTTTTTTCTTTTTATTTACACTTGGGGACTTGAATTTAAACTTATAAAGTATTTAAATATATATCGTACAACAGGACACTAATTTGATTGTAATCTATTATTATATTCCAATATATCTATCGTAATTATCAGAAAGAACAATGGTGCTAAAAATATATAATATATACACACACCAAATACAAATTCTAAATCACATAAATGAAATATAATATACTAGCTTTCCGCCCGCGGCATCGCCCGCGTGGACTTCACGACGTTATCCCGCGCGATTATGATATTTTTCCGGAATAAAAAGTAGCCTATGTTTCTCTCCAGGCTACAAAGTATCTGTGTCCCAAATTTCAGCCAAATCTGTTGAGCCGTTTTGGCGTGATTGAGTAACAAACATACAAACATCCAAACATCCAAACATTTATAATATTAGTAGGATACGCGGACCAAATACTAAAATTCTAAATCAATAAATGTTTGTCCCGGGTGGGGATCGAACTGAAGTTCGCTGGCTCAATACGTATTGGTCAGTCCCACTGTCAGTCAGTATCGTAAGGTGCTTCAACTTCAAGTAGAGCACCCATAAAACCTCTTGGTACCATAACGTCTCACTTAATGCAGTTACAAAGAAATTCAAAGTATTCCGACTACTATTGTTGTGAAGTTGGCCTCCGTCGTACTATTTGGCTGGATAGTTATCTGAATGAGTTTTGTTTGGAGTGTTTAATTCGCACGCTAGCTAGTGTTACTTGCTGCTGTCCTTGGTTTTATCCGCCTGATTTTCGTTCCCTTGGGAAATCGGGATAAGGAATGAGTTTTCTGAATGACGCCTATGTCACTCAGGAAGACTGTAGTTTCCTAATGGTAAATTGTTTTTTTTAATCGGTCCTGTAGTTTTTTTAAGTTTTTTTAAGTTTATCCATACAAAATAAAACTAATCTTTCCTCTTGAAAAATAGACTAATGAGCTTAAAATAGGCGAAAGAAGCGCCCGATTTTGACCATTTTAATATTAAATTCAATATTACATTACATACTGAAACCATTAACATCTATACATACATACATATACATACAAATAAATAAAATTAGAGTGTCTGTTTGTAACATTAAAATAACCGCTTTTTACTACATGCATATGACTATATATACGGTACACATACCAAAATGTAATTTTTGTCAATTTTTGTCTGTCTGTCTGTCTGTTTGTTCCGGCTAATTTCTGAAACGGCTGGACAGATTTTGACGGGCATACAAATAAATAAAATTGGAGTGTCTGTTTGTAACATTAAGATAATCGCTTTTTACTACATGCATATGGTTATATACACGGTACACATACCAAAATGTATTTTTTTCAATTTTTGTCTGTCTGTCTGTTTGTTCCGGCTAATCTCTGAAACGGCTGGACAGATTTTGACGGGACTTTCACTGGCAGGTAGCTAATGTAATAAGGAGTAACTTAGGCTTTACTTTTTATCCCTGAAAAATATCACATTCCCTCGGGATAGCGTCGTGTAGTTTATTATAAATGCGAATGTTTGTGGGTATGGATGTTTGTTACTCTTTCACGCAAAAACTACTGAAAGGATCTGGGTGAAATTTACAACAGATATAGATTATAGCCTGGAATAACACATAGGGTACTTTTTATCCCGATATTCCCACGGGAACGGGAACCACGCGGGTGAAACCGCGGGCGGCCGCTAGTATAATATAATGTTAATTGAGATGAAAGGAAATGAAACAATTTCCCTTGCGGCCGCGTGGTTCGATTGCGTTGTTCGATTGATCGAACCACAAGGAATTTAAAATCCGGATAGTTCGATCAATCGAACAGTGAGGATTCTTGATTCTCCGTAGTTCGATAAATTATCGCGTTGACCGATTGATCGAACCACGCGGAATTTAAAGTGCGGGTAGTTCGATCAATCGAACCGCGTGGATTCTTGATTCTTCGTAGTTCGATGAATTTGAGTGAATCAAACAACAAGTATTTTCGATCAATAGACCTGGCTGGTTTAGATTCAAATTTTAATTTTAATTTTTGGGTTTTTCCTGGAACGCATCGCATGGAAAGGTTCTTTATTTCAATAGGTAATATTTTTTCAAGCAGCTCTAAGTAGAGAATTTTTTTTGTTAAGCTAAAGGAAAAGTTTTTTTTATTTATAAGTATAAATAATAATTATAAATTGTGTCTCAAAAAAGTTTCTTAAAAAAAATATGATATAGTACCTACCTACTAACCGAATGATTGCTAGAAAAACACGATTAGACAAATGTGGTTCAATCACTCGAATACCTACTAACGCTTCACTTAATTCGCTTTCACAATCGAACCACGAAAAATTTCTGATCCTCGTGGTTCGAGTGAACGAACCATGAGCACTTAAGTACTAACGTTCCGCTTAGTTCGCTTGTACAATCGAACCACAAAGAATTTCTGATCCTGGAGGTTCGATCACTCGAACCATGAGCACTTATAGCCCGAGAGCCAAACTAATTCGCTCTATGGAGACTCAACAATAATTCTATTTCAGTAATTTCTTAACATAGAAAATTAGATTATCTACTTTAATAAATAATTCATTAGTAGTCCACCACTATTTATGACAGCGTCATTAAAAAATACCAAATACAAAGCTATAAAAAATCTATAAAAAATGGGCAAAAATGGTATAAGTATTATTCACTTTACATTTGAATACATTTATTAATTATTTTACGTAAAAGTATATAATCCTCCTATATATGTAAATGAAAAACAAATAAACTTAAAAAAAACTCTCTACGTAAACTTAAATTGGCATTACACCTATGTTAAAAATGCTATCAGATCAGTTTTTAATTACTTTTCTTTCATTTGCTTCCATTAACACGTATTGTACTAAATCCACTTTAAATATATAATGATAATGGAAAATGACTTTAGTGGTGAAAAAATACTAGTGAAAAAAATATAGCAGAAGAAAAACTAAGTAGACTTTTCTTATAGGTCATATTAAAGCATTCAAAATTAAAATCCACCGAAAAAACATTGGGAAACAATGTACAAATCGAATTGTCAAAACAAAGGGTTGCGCGGGGTAGAGAGCGCGTTCGCGGGGAAGGGCAAGGCAAAACGGACGGGGCGCGGGGCGTGTGTTCATACTTGTTTTGTTTGATTACGGAGTCGCGAGCGCACTGTTTACTTTAATTTACGTAATTCGACATTAGTGCAAATAGGTAATAAACTCGAGAAAAAATCATTTGAAACTTATACTTTAATATTAGTTAACCATATAATGAAGGTATTTGTATTTTGTAGTTTTATTAATATTAAGTTATTTTAATTTTAAGTTTTTTGCATTCACAATGCAATTTTTATAATAGAAAAATTGAAAATGAAGTATTTAGAAAAAATCGACCCGTCTCACAACTAGCTCCGATGGAGCCATCCACCATCGGAGCTAGTTGTGAGACGGGTCGATTTTTTCTAAATACTTCATTTTCCATTTTTCTATTTATTAATATTGTCACTATTTTGTTTGGTTTTTAGGAAGAACTGATTTAGTGCTTGGTTTTATGCTAAATCGACTAGGTACTTTTCGAAACTTCTACTGTAAAAATGTTGTACCTACTACCTACCTACCTACTCAACTACCAGGGGTGGACTTCAAAATGGTTTATAATATAAATCATTTTGAAGTCGGTTTTTATTTTCGTTTGTTGCCCTTGTTACTGCCAATCTTTCATTTAAGGGTAAGAATAGGACCATTCAAAGAAAACATTAAATTTTTTCATTTTGAGTTTTGGTTTTGGAATTCGGTTTTTATTTGTTTGTAAAAAAGGTTTTTATTTATTGCTTTAATTAGTGTCTATAGATTAAAAAATATCATTTAAATTTTGCACTGACCGTTCAGTGAACTTGGGACTTTTTTTTTAATTTCGCCACTCGCATCGAGCGCTCGATTTCTCATACTCTTTTTCATGTCAAATATGAGTAAAATGTGGTAAAATATGACAAAGAGTAAGCGAGCGCTCGACACGAGTAGTGGCAAAATTAAAAAATAGACCCCACAAAGTACCTTCCCCTTGTTTATTTTAAAAGTAATTTATAAATGCCTTCTTCGTGGAAAGCCGACAACAGTCACGGATGATGTGATTGCAAATACCTATAATGTTATTCTAGTATCTACAAGAAATGATTTTCTTTGAAAACGAAAGAAATCATTGATGCATGTAAGAAATATTTGCTTATATTGATGTTTCTTTCTCATTTATTGATTTAATAATCAAAGTACTAAGTCCATTATAAAGAATGAGGACCAAACTGAAACCATTTTCTTTCCACTACAAAAAAACTCCTCCTTTCTTGGAAGTCGGTTAAAAAACATTCAGTCTACAAGGTACCTCGTTTCAAGAATACCGTATCAAATTGTATAAAGGGCAGGATCTTCTAAAAACTCTGTCTTTGTCTTATTCTTTACGTGTGAAGAGTAATGAAAATAACCTCACTTTATAATTTTTTCAATTTTTTGTTGTTATTTTAAGCATCAATTCATTTTTTGGAAAAGTAGCCTGAGAATAATACACTATAAGTAATTACCTATTTTCTTTATATTATTCGTAAATAAGTAATAATAATCTAGGAATAAAACCAAAAAAATATAAAAGTAAAATGGAAAATGAAGTACGGGTCGACTTTTTCTAAATACTTCATTTTTTCAAATATAAAAATTGCATTGTGAATGCAAAAAAGTAAAAATTTAAATAACATAATATAAAGCTGGACATTGACGATCAGTTTTGTCCTAAAACTGTGGCGTAAAACTGTGGCGTCAAATGGTTTTAAGCCAACTAGATTTCCCCACTGACTGGCGTGACGCCGGCTCTTCAGTTTTCGACCGGCCGGGCTGTTGAAAGACGTGTACTCATCGTGTACTACTTATTTTTGTCAAGAAAAAAAAAAGGATTCTGATTCCGAATAAGTAATAGCACTAAATATTTTAAGCATCTACATGTTGCCGTTATTAATATCGAGCAAAAAACGGCAAAAATCACGTTTGTTGTATGGGAGCCCTCCTTAAATATGAATTTTATTTAAGTATAGGTAAGTACCTAATTATCTATTTTTAAAGTGGGTATACAACTAAATATTCTGAGAATATTTCAAGCGTCTAGGTACCTATTGCCGTTATTAATATCGAGCAAAACACAGGAAAAAATCACGTTTGTTGTAGGGGAACCCTCCTTAAATATGAACTTAATTTTATTTTAATTATTTATTTTTAAAGTGAGTACCTACCTATAAGTAAAAATAAATATTCTGAAAATACTTATTGTCTACCTATTGCCATTATTAATATCGAGCAAAAAACGGCAAAAAATCACGTTTACTTTATTGGAGCCCCACTTAAATATTAATTTTATTCTGTTTTGTTTTTAGTACCTATTTGTTGTTATAGCGGCAATAGAAAATTAAATACATCATCTGTTAAACAATAATTGTCTAGCTATCATGGTTCATGTTATACAGCCTGGTGACAGACAGACAGACGGACAACGGAGTCTTAGTAATAGGGTCCCGTTTTTACCCTTTATACTTCCTTTATACCAAAAACTATACGCAGCACCACCGCAGCACGCTCGACCACCGCACCACCGCGGGCGGGCGCAGCGATCGAACTGACGCGAATGCGTGGCGCGTCGTTAGTTAAAACTCTGGAGTGACGATTCGACATTCACGATCAAATTTTGGATTGACGCCGGAGTTTTACGCCACAGTTTTAGGAAAATTTGATCGTCAATGGCCAGCTTAAAAGTACCTAATAAAAAAAATCTTTTTTTTTGAAAATTTTTATAGTCGAGTGAAGATACTGAAGTATGATTGCAACATATTACACAAACAAGATGTTTGCATTATCGCGCATTTACAGAAAATTGGAACACACGCGTAGCATTCTCAGCAATCTAGAATAAGATCGCTTACTAAGATAATGTATCTTTAATTGTACTCAATATTATTATCTCAATATACATCTTGACACCGAACAAGTCACATCTCTTTTATTACCTTAGCCTCGGTAAAGCGTCATGCCTCTTCATGGCGACCCTTTGCCAACCGAACTTATAAATTTTTGCGGGAAAATCATTACTACATGGAGCAGCAAAGCAAAATTTTCAACACCATACTAGCAGCAGTCTTCGTTGCGGTGCTATTTGGCTCTACACTTCTGTTCATCGCATTACTTGGGAAGACAAAACAATAATATGGGAGCACCACAAAGTAAAGAAGAAGTTATCATCGCACAAACCGCCAGCGGCGACGCCCAAGCAACGCAGAAAACTTCAAGCCAGCTCACTACAACAGAAATTTTACTATCCGTCATACTGCTTCTCATCGTTATACTCATCATTTACGCCTGCATCCGGAAAATTTGGGACCGAATTGTCAACCGACTCCGTAGAGAATTCAACAGCGCAGTTCTAAGAAACACAATATCTTCCGTGGAACTGGCAACGACGTCGACTCAACCATCAACGTAGACCAGGAGGTGTCCAGGGTAGAAACCCGGCCCATTGTACGAGGGGCAAGGGAAATCCCAGCCCGATCTTCAGTTAGCTGTTTCAAGCGGTCCAGGAACCCATCTTAGAAGTCTGAAGATCCTACACACTCAAGGAGCATGAGAAAACCCCCAGCCCGCAGCCCCAGCCCCCACACGCCACGCCGGTCACCACATACCTACTCATCGTGCAGAGACGTAATTATTTTATTCGCGCGCTATAATGCCACCGTAAGTCGTAAGTTATTTTATACCTAAACGTTTTAAATAATATGTAGGATTACATTTTTTTCTTATTAGATAATGTCATTTATTATTTCCGATTTAAATGAATTGCATAAGAAACTATTGTATATTAAAGATAATTTAGTAAAACTAGGACCAGATAGACGTCAAAAAGAGTTAGGTTTTACGAAATTTAATGAAGCGAAACTTGAATACGCGAAATTAGAGTATATTTTATCTCAAGTACATAATTTAGTTGAAAAATCGGAGGTATCAACTAAAGATATAACTTTAATTAATAAAATAGCAAATGACATTCAGATCATTTATGACAAAATTATTTCTTTAGAGACTTTAAGTGTTAGTAGTATTTCAAAAATGGCAGAAAAAGATAAATTTGACTTGAAGACAGCCATTGCACTTTTACCAACGATGACAGGTCAAGAACACGTCACTAAATCTCTAATTGATGGTATACAATTATATAGTTCAATGATCAGCGATGCTACTCATGGGTTACTTATTGATTTTGTGATTAAAACTAGGCTCTCTCCTAGCGCAAAATTACGTTTAAAAAGTAGTTATCCAACTATTAAAGATTTAATTAGAGATATGAATACGCATTTGATTCAGAAAAAATCTGCTGTTGCTATCCAACACAAATTACAAAACTGTCGTCAAGGTCATAGGTCGATCGAGTCATTCGGCTCGGAACTAGAACAACTTTTTGTGAATTTAACCATAGCACAAGCGGATGACGACGCTACTAAGTTTGAAGTATTGCGTCCCATTAATGAAAAGGTTGCAATCAAGCGCTTTTCAGATGGATTAGTGAATCAAAAGCTTAGTACTATCATAGCATCACGTCACTTTGATTCTTTACCAGAGGCTATAAGAACTGCCCTAGACGAGCAGTCAATGTCTACCAGACACGAGGAAGTTATGAACATTAAAAAGTTTCATACTCGTAATTTCTCACGCACACCTACTAATTATCCGCGTCAGCCAAGTAATTATTCTAATAAATATAGTTACTATAATAGATTTAGCGCAAACAATAGGTACGCTGCCGGAAACACGAGACCACAACAAGGTAAGTACATGTCGCGAGACTCCCGCGCCGCGCAAGGAACACAATCACGTTCACGTGACCGCGGTCGGCCGAGCCCGCGCCCGCCGCGCTCAGCTGTGCCTTTTCAACGTGTGCAGTACGCTAGCCACGAGCAATCGACCAATAGTGAGTCACAAGCGCGTTCTGAGCCCCAGAACGATAATAATTTAGATTTTTTTCGTTCCTACTGAAAATTATGTTTTAAACTACAATAATAGTAGTACCGTAACTTTTAACGTAAGTAATAGCAATATCGATCTTTTAGTCGATAGCGGAGCAAGCCTTTGTGTTTTAAAATACGAATGGTTATGCGATTATCCGAAGTTATTGAATTTAATTACATTTGAGAAGTTAGTTATAAAAGGTGTTAGCGGTAAACTAGTATCTGAAGGATATATTTACTTAGATTTGTCTTATAATGGGTTAGTTTTTAGAGAAAAAATGTATGTGTTTAAAAATATGTCTTGTTCTGCAAATGGTATTTTAGGTGATAATTTTTTGAAACGCTATCAAGCTATAATTAACTATAAAGAAAATACTTTGCTTTTAACTAAAGATAGTAATTATGTGTCTATACCTATATTGAGTCACTATAGACATTTGATACCGCCACGATGTGAGGTAATAAAATATATACCTACATCGTTAGGCGACGATTGTGTTTGTTTATCTAAAGAGATACAGAAAGGAGTTTTTATAGGAAGTATAATAGCGAAACCTTGTAATGGTCGCATGCCAGTAAGGATATTAAACACCACTGAGAAAGAAGTTGATCTAGATCTTACCGATTTAGAGACTTTTTCATTGAATGATTTTGAAGTCTGTAATTTTGAAAAAGAGGAGGTTTCTGTCGATCGTGTAAAAACATTATTAGGATTATTAAATTTACCTGAACTGAATTTAGAAGAAAAACGAAGTATTGAAAGTATTTGCGCTAAGTACGCAGATGTTTTTCATCTGCCAGGCGACAAACTCTCTTGTACAAACCTAATGACCCATAATATAACTTTAAAACCTAATGTCTCGCCAGTTTATGTCAAGCCACATAGATTACCGTTCGCACTAAGGAAGGAAGTTCAGAAACAGATAGATATTATGCTCGAAAATGATATTATAGAAGAGGCTACGTCAGAGTGGTCTAGTCCCGTCTTGCTTGTACCGAAAAAAACAGATAGGTCAAACGAGAAACAATGGCGATTAGTTATAGATTACAGGCAGTTAAATAATCGTATTGAGGACGACAAATTCCCTTTGCCTAATATAACTGATATCTTAGATTCGCTTGCAAATAACATTTATTTTTCAAAATTAGACCTTTCGCAAAGCTATTATCAGTTATCTTTAAGCGAAGATTCACGAAAGTACACAGCTTTCACTGCTGGTGATAAAATTTTTCAGATGAAACGCTGTCCCATGGGTCTCCGGACATCTGCGAGTGTATTTTCACGTCTTATGACTATTGCAATGTCAGGCTTAAATTATAAAAAGGCTTTTATTTATTTAGATGATTGCGTAATTTTCGGGAAATCTATAGAAAACCACAATAAAAACTTAATTAGTATACTAGAGAGATTTAGAAAAGTTAACTTAAAATTAAATCCTATGAAGTGTGAATTTTTGCGAAACGAAATAATATATCTAGGACACAAAATAACTTCTGATGGAATTTTACCAGATGAAAGTAAAATTGCAACCATGCAAAACTATCCAGTGCCGATGAACTGCGACGATGTCAATCGTTTTGTCGCGTTTGCAAATTACTACAGACGATTCATACCGAACTTTGCAAACATTGTTTATCCTTTAAATCAATTAAGAAAAAAGAATGTACAGTTTCTATGGTCATCAGAGTGTCAAACGGCATTTGAAAAATTAAAATCAGCATTAATTCAACCCCCTATTTTATCTTATCCAGATTTTTCAGAAAGTAACATCTTTCGGCTACAAACAGATGCTTGTAAGACAGGTTTAGGATCTGTTTTATCTAACATGAACGGTCAAGTAGTCGCGTATGCGAGTAGAAACCTGAAACCCGCCGAGACGAGATATCCCATCATAGAATTAGAACTTTTAGCAATTGTTTGGTCTGTGAGACATTTTCGCCCTTATTTATATGGACGTAAATTTAAAATTATAACAGACCACAAACCGTTAATTTATTTATTTAACTTGAAAGACCCAACAAGCAGACTTACTAAATTCCGATTATTCCTAGAGGAGTATGATTTTGAAATAGAGTATGTTCCAGGACGAAACAATGCAGCTGCAGACGCATTGAGTCGCATACCTATTACATCTTCTACTTTAAAATCATTACATCAAAACACAGTATCAGTTTTAACTAGAGCACAAAGTAAAAAATTAAAAACCCCCACTGATTCTTCTTCAGAGAGCTCCACCAGCACTAGGCCTGATCAACCTATTGCGGTAGAACTTCTCAAGAAACCCGATGACGTAACTGAATTAAGTTTTAATCAATTAAAGTTTGACAATTATTCAAAGTCTAAAGATAGCATTATTTCTAATGCAAGTTGTTACGTTTACGTACCTTCGCAATCAGCGATATATCTGAGTACCCGATCGTCATCTACCCCAGAGGTGTTAGCGAGGGACTTAGAGTCATTATGTCAAAAAATAGGCATACATGAGGTACTTATTATTAAAGAAAAATGTAACGAGAGTAAAATCAAAAGTCTTGTACAAGCAACAAAAAGAATTAACTCTGTTACCCCGCGCTTTCTCATAACAAAAAATATATTAAGAATATATGATAGTGAACAAAAAAGAGTAATACTAAATGATTTCCATCTATTACCTACCAGCGGACACGCAGGAGTTAATAGAATGATGAACAACATTAAGCAATATTATTTTTGGCCAGGTTTGAGTAATGATGTAAAACTTTTTGTTAAAAATTGCCATCAATGTCAATATCATAAGCATAGTAATAAACATATTAAGCAGCCCTTAACCATAACATCAACAGCCCACTCATCATTCGAAAGAATTAGTTTGGATATAATGGGTCCACTCGATGTTGATGACTATAATAATAAATATGTATTGACATTACAATGCGATTTAACCAAATTCGTTGAAGCGTATCCATTACCTAGTAAAGACTCGGTCACAGTTGCTCAATCTTTTACCAATAATTTCATTTTACGTTATGGTATTCCTAGAGAAATATTGACTGACCAGGGAACCGAATTCATGTCATCAGTGATGTCCGAAACATGTTCTCTATTACATATTAAAAAATTAAATTCTACGGCGTACCATCACGAAACTGTAGGCGCTTTAGAAAATACTCATAAAACCCTAGGAGCTTTTCTGAGAATCCAGTGTAATAATTATAAACATAACTGGAGCACCTGGATTCCATATTGGTGTTTTTCTTTTAATACCACAGTGCATAGTGAAACTAAATATACGCCTTTCGAATTAGTTTTTGGAAAAATTTGTAACCTTCCAAATAATTTACAATCAGAAATCGACCCCTTATATAACTATGACAGTTATCCCCGAGAACTTAAGTATCGTTTACAACAAGCGCAATCCGACGCACGACGTAACTTGATACAATCTAAAGAGAAAAGAAAATTATTGTATGATAAAACTAGCAATAATGTTACCTATCAGTTAGGCGATTTGTTATTATTAAAGAACCAAGTAGGAAATAAATTAGATAGTATTTACAATGGCCCTTATAAAGTTTTAAGAGATATGACGTCTAATGTAGAAATTTTAAAAGAAAATAAAGCTATAATTGTGCATAAGAATAATACCAAACCATTCAATAAATAACTATTTTATTTGATACGTAATTATAAGTATAGGTACTTAATTACATACCATGTTACTTAACACTTTGTTATTGTTATGATTAAGTGTAAAATGTGAAGCTTCCGTTTTAATTCAATACCATTTCAATTCGATACCATTTTAATTAGATACAATTTTAATTAGGTATATTGTTTATATTGTAAAACGTTTTTGTATTAGTACGATTTAATAAATGAAATAGTTTTAACTTTGCTATGTTGATAATGTTTAAATTTTGTTTACTTATTTTACTTAAGTAATTAAATTTTGGTTAAGTTCGTTAAAGTCAATGTTACGAGTCTGTTCCTTTTTGCAGGGAGGGGATGATCCTTCCACTTTTTCAGGGGAGATGAAGTATGATTGCAACATATTACACAAACAAGATGTTTGCATTATCGCGCATTTACAGAAAATTGGAACACACGCGTAGCATTCTCAGCAATCTAGAATAAGATCGCTTACTAAGATAATGTATCTTTAATTGTACTCAATATTATTATCTCAATATACATCTTGACACCGAACAAGTCACATCTCTTTTATTACCTTAGCCTCGGTAAAGCGTCATGCCTCTTCAATACGAGTATCGTGTTTCTAGCCACAAAATAATCAAGATCGTTAATGAAACTTCAACATATATTTTTATCTGCTCAAAATAAAGAATATTGAGTCAATTTCAACAACTGATTTTTTTCTCTAATTTCCATGGAAATTTTCATTTTCAGGTTTTTACACAAACTTTGATATTGTAGTGCCATACATATCATAATCTATACCCATATTACATAATTATACATTTTCAAAAGGGGTAATACATAATTTATATTACTAAAAGTTAACATGCCACAGAAATTGTGCTATGTCCACTGAAATTGTCATGTTATTAAAAATAAACATATATACAATTATATCTAACGTTTTTAATCATCATCATCATCAGCCACACGACGCCCACTGCTGGGCATAGGCCTCCCCCAAGGATCTCCACAACGACCGGTCCTGCTGGTCCAGCGGCTTGTAGGGGGCCTGCCCACGGTGGAATGTCGTCTGGTACGCGGTCGCCATTAGAGAACCTTTCCTCCCCAACGGCCATCGGTTCTTCGCGTTATCTGTCTCACCCACTGGCACTTCAGCTGAGCAATCTTTCATTTATTTATTTTATTTTATTTTAAAAACTAACAGCGTTTAAGTTTATACTTAAATTCTAACAAATAGGCCCTTTCGAGCGATGTCGGTTGTTTTAGTCCTCCTGCGGATCACTTCATTTCTGATTCGATCGAGCAGGGAAATGCCTAGCATTGTTTTTCCTTTGCTTGCTGAGTCACCTTGAGTCTTCTTATGAGACCCATAGTAAAAGACCACGTCTCACTCCCATAGGTCATTACTGGCAACACATACTGGTCAAAGACTTTCGTCTTGAGACATTGAGGTATTTCGGATATATGCTGGAGCTTCCCGAACGCTGCCCATTCGAGCTGGATTCGACGAGAGCTCTCTCTCTCAAATTGGATTTACCTAATTGGACTATATATCCCAGGTAAACATAATGGTCAACAACTTTGATTGTAATGTTCCCAACATTAACTGGAGTGAATGCAACATGGGGCGGCATTGGACAGGACATGACTTTTGTCTTATTTCTTACATCTTATATCTTTTATCTTACATTGTGTAGTTAGTGAAACAACCGACTTCTTCCTAAAGTATTAGTTTCCCGTTTTATATCTTTACTAGCTTCCGCCCGCGACTTCGTCCGCGTTGACATTCGAGAAAATACTTAGGGGACCAATAACCAGGATAAAAAGTATTCTATGTTTTAATTTTATAAAAATCCGATCAGCCGTTTTTACGTGATTAGGCGGATCCTCCCTCACCAAGTGAGCAGCCTCGCGCGAGGCAGAACGTTTACCACGTGCGGCGGGCCCTATTTCAACTTCACCCCTATTTCAACCTTTTAGGGGTTGAATCATGTTTAGCGTGTTAAACATCAAAATAAATGCCATTTTTGCAATCTTCATACCATAAAACCTCAATAACGACATCCATATCGATTTTTTTGGTTTTTTATCCCATTTAACCTCTAAGGGGTTGGTTTCGAAAAAAATACGATATATGTGTTTGCTTATTTGTTTTACTTTCCGACCATAAGCCTAAATCATAAATTTAATAAAGGACTTTCCAGATACAACATTTCATCCCCCTTTTCACCCCTACGGGGGTGGAATTGTCAATAACGCTGACACAGGAAAATATTAATTTTCAATTGCCAGCCTAAATACAAAATTTGAAGATCCTAACTTCAAAACTGACGGACTTTCATACACATATTCATCTCCTATTTACCCCCCTGGGTTTGATTTTCAGAAAACTACGAAATGGGTTGTCTATTTGTTTTAAGAAGTAAGCCTACAAAGTTTCACGTTGAAAGGTCTATTTTACCCCTGATTTTTCATTCAAAACTTCACCCCTATTTCAACCTTTTAGGGGTTGAATCATGTTCAGCGTGTTAAACATCAAAATAAATGCCATTTTTGCAATCGTCATCCCATAAAACCTCAATAACGACATCCATATCGATTTTTAGGTTTATTTATCCCATTTAACCTCTAAGGGGTTGATTTCCGAAAAAATACGAAATTTGTGTTTGCTTATTTATTTTAATTTCCGACCATAAGCCTAAATAATAAATTAAATGAAGGACTTTCCAGATACAACATTTCATCCCCCTTTTCACCCCTTCGGGGGTGGAATTGTCAAAAACGCTGACACAGGTAAATATTAATTTTCAATTGCCAGCCTAAATACAAAATTTGAAGATCCTAACTTCAAAACTGACGAACTTTCATACAAACATTAATCGCCTATTTCACCCCCTTAGGGGTCGAACTTCCAAAAATCCTTTCTTAGTGGATGCCTACACTGTATAACGTATCTATGTGCAAAATTTGAAGTCTCTAGGTTAAGCGGTTTGGGCTGTGCGTTGATATCTCAGTCAGTCAGTCAGTCAGTCAGTCAGTCAGTCAGGACTTTGAATTTTATATATATAGATGGATTTCGACTTTGGTGCTTAGATATGGTGAACATAAACACATGTAAACGATAAAATTGGTGATAGCATATTTGCTGTAAAATTGCACCGTTTTCGGGGTATAACTTTTTTTTGATACCTTCCAATGCGAGATTTTGTTGGATTCCAAAATATAGTCTCTTAAAATTATATTTAATGACCGTTTACAAAAATTTGGCCTGTTATTGAATTTTTTACAAAAATATCGGATAGTTCTTGGGGTATTAAATACTAACGTTCCGCGTAGTTCGCTTGTACAGTCGAACCACAAAGAATTTCTGATCCTTGTGGTTCGATCAATCGAACAACGCGATCGAACCACGCGGCCGGAAGGACAATTTCAATGCAATCGCTTTGTTTTTATTTTTTGTGTTATTAAAATAATTAAACAAATGCAATATCGCCTTCCCCCAGGTATTATCTGGCCCGAACTCAACTGGTCTGCTTTTTTGTTTTTATTTTTATAGGTCAAAGTTCTTACCTAATCTAACCATTTTTGTTGTAATCATATAAAATACAAATTAAAATAGTATAAACTTAAGTCCATTTGGTTAGGTTAGGTTAGAACTGACAAAAATGCGGGCCAGTTGAATTCGGGCCAGATTAATACCTTACCCATCGCCTTACTGCGCAAGTATTTGAACAAGATGCTAAATTAGTAGGTACGTATGTGTTTTCCTGTGGTTAAGGATGTGATTCATGAATGAATACCATTGCTAAGTCAGAGCAACTCAAGGCCATACGCGATACCTCGTGTGTGATGCATCGCTTACAATACAAGCGTGCACAAAATTAAATCGAACAAAAAAATCTACAATTTCAGTATTTTATAATCATCATCATCTTCATTGGATGTGGTATACAAAATTGATAAATCCATTTGTCGAATTGATCCTCATTCTGCCGATGTTGACACTATACCTACCTACAGAGTATCACAGCGAAACCAAGTTCAAGTTCCGCTATGTTACTCTACAACCACGCTGCTAAATATAAATAGCTGTAAGACTAAAAATATTGTTAATTAGTTAATAAGGTTCGATGGAACTGGCATGTTTTGTTAAAAACAAAGTTCCAAAAAAAAATAAAGAGAAAAAACAAAAAGTAACAGTCTAACGGACGGTAGTTATGTTATAGTCTTCTTAGTTTCTTAGTTCCTTTACACTTGAAGGAATCGTGGATCTAAGAAAATAACTCCTTTCTTAATGTTTTAGGAAGACAAAACTTATTCCCGTTTTATATCTTTACTAGCTTCCGCCCGCGACTTCGTCCGCGTTGACATTCGAGAAAATACTTAGGGGACCAATAACCAGGATAAAAAGTATTCTATGTTTTAATTTTATAAAAATCCGATCAGCCGTTTTTACGTGATTAGGCGGATCCTCCCTCACCAAGTGAGCAGCCTCGCGCGAGGCAGAACGTTTACCACGTGCGGCGGGCCTCGCACGAGACTGCTCACTTGGTGAGGGAGGATCCGCCTAATCACGTAAAACGGCTGATCGGATTTTTATAAAATTAAAACATAGAATACTTTTTATCCTGGTTATTGGTCCCCTAAGTATTTTCTCGAATGTCAACGCGGACGAAGTCGCGGGCGGAAGCTAGTAAATAATAAGTGTCTGTTTCACAATCAAAAAGTTAGTTCTGAGTAGCTTAGGTACCAAGAACTTGTTAGGTACCAAGAACTTTTAGGGTACTTAAGATGGTTTAGGTTTCTATACCCTATTTACCCCCTGGGTTTGATTTTCGGAAAACTACGAAGTGGGTTGCCTATTTGTTTTAAGAAGTAAGCCTACAAAGTTTCAAGTTGAAATGTCTATTTTACCCCCTGATTTTTCATTCAAAATTTCACCCCTATTTCAACCTTTTAGGGGTTGAATCATGTTTAGCGTGTTAAACATCAAAATAAATGCCATTTTTGCAATCTTCATACCATAAAACCTCAATAACGACATCCATATCGATTTTTTTGGTTTTTTATCCCATTTAACCTCTAAGGGGTTGGTTTCGAAAAAAATACGATATATGTGTTTGCTTATTTGTTTTACTTTCCGACCATAAGCCTAAATCATAAATTTAATAAAGGACTTTCCAGATACAACATTTCATCCCCCTTTTCACCCCTACGGGGGTGGAATTGTCAATAACGCTGACACAGGAAAATATTAATTTTCAATTGCCAGCCTAAATACAAAATTTGAAGATCCTAACTTCAAAACTGACGGACTTTCATACACATATTCATCTCCTATTTACCCCCCTGGGTTTGATTTTCAGAAAACTACGAAATGGGTTGTCTATTTGTTTTAAGAAGTAAGCCTACAAAGTTTCACGTTGAAAGGTCTATTTTACCCCTGATTTTTCATTCAAAACTTCACCCCTATTTCAACCTTTTAGGGGTTGAATCATGTTCAGCGTGTTAAACATCAAAATAAATGCCATTTTTGCAATCGTCATCCCATAAAACCTCAATAACGACATCCATATCGATTTTTAGGTTTATTTATCCCATTTAACCTCTAAGGGGTTGATTTCCGAAAAAATACGAAATATGTGTTTGCTTATTTATTTTAATTTCCGACCATAAGCCTTAATAATAAATTAAATGAAGGACTTTCCAGATACAACATTTCATCCCCCTTTTCACCCCTTCGGGGGTGGAATTGTCAAAAACGCTGACACAGGTAAATATTAATTTTCAATTGCCAGCCTAAATACAAAATTTGAAGATCCTAACTTCAAAACTGACGAACTTTCATACAAACATTAATCGCCTATTTCACCCCCTTAGGGGTCGAACTTCCAAAAATCCTTTCTTAGTGGATGCCTACACTGTATAACGTATCTATGTGCAAAATTTGAAGTCTCTAGGTTAAGCGGTTTGGGCTGTGCGTTGATATCTCAGTCAGTCAGTCAGTCAGTCAGTCAGTCAGTCAGGACTTTGAATTTTATATATATAGATGGATTTCGACTTTGGTGCTTAGATATGGTGAACATAAACACATGTAAACGATAAAATTGGTGATAGCATATTTGCTGTAAAATTGCACCGTTTTCGGGGTATAACTTTTTTTTGATACCTTCCAATGCGAGATTTTGTTGGATTCCAAAATATAGTCTCTTAAAATTATATTTAATGACCGTTTACAAAAATTTAGCCTGTTATTGAATTTTTTACAAAAATATCGGATAGTTCTTGGGGTATTAAATACTAACGTTCCGCGTAGTTCGCTTGTACAGTCGAACCACAAAGAATTTCTGATCCTTGTGGTTCGATCAATCGAACAACGCGATCGAACCACGCGGCCGGAAGGACAATTTCAATGCAATCGCTTTGTTTTTATTTTTTGTGTTATTAAAATAATTAAACAAATGCAATATCGCCTTCCCCCAGGTATTATCTGGCCCGAACTCAACTGGTCTGCTTTTTTGTTTTTATTTTTATAGGTCAAAGTTCTAACCTAATCTAACCATTTTTGTTGTAATCATATAAAATACAAATTAAAATAGTATAAACTTAAGTCCATTTGGTTAGGTTAGGTTAGAACTGACAAAAATGCGGGCCAGTTGAATTCGGGCCAGATTAATACCTTACCCATCGCCTTACTGCGCAAGTATTTGAACAAGATGCTAAATTAGTAGGTACGTATGTGTTTTCCTGTGGTTAAGGATGTGATTCATGAATGAATACCATTGCTAAGTCAGAGCAACTCAAGGCCATACGCGATACCTCGTGTGTGATGCATCGCTTACAATACAAGCGTGCACAAAATTAAATCGAACAAAAAAATCTACAATTTCAGTATTTTATAATCATCATCATCTTCATTGGATGTGGTATACAAAATTGATAAATCCATTTGTCGAATTGATCCTCATTCTGCCGATGTTGACACTATACCTACCTACAGAGTATCACAGCGAAACCAAGTTCAAGTTCCGCTATGTTACTCTACAACCACGCTGCTAAATATAAATAGCTGTAAGACTAAAAATATTGTTAATTAGTTAATAAGGTTCGATGGAACTGGCATGTTTTGTTAAAAACAAAGTTCCAAAAAAAAATAAAGAGAAAAAACAAAAAGTAACAGTCTAACGGACGGTAGTTATGTTATAGTCTTCAGTTTCTTAGTTCCTTTACACTTGAAGGAATCGTGGATCTAAGAAAATAACTCCTTTCTTAATGTTTTAGGAAGACAAAACTTATTCCAACACTGATCAAAAAAAAATTAAGACTGATGGTTCTTACATCTGCCCCAGCAGCATGTTATTATTATATTACCAAGTTTGTTATCTGCCTTGCTTATTACATTGGAATATATGATATTATACTGTGCCGATAATTTGCTTAATTGGCAATTAATTAAATTTTAATTGTTTTGTTCCAGGTAATCCACATAGTTCGACCCATTAAACTTTTAATGGATACTGCTGCAGCTATCAAGCGGTTGGTTATCATAAATTAATTCACATTTATATTCATTAAACTAAATATTTTTCCGTTAACAGTTGGTAGTTTTGAATATGAATTTCGCTTTACTTTTCACCTTTTAATTTTAGTTGCAATATTCGATTAAATTAATTAATCTGTTAGAAATTAAATAAGCTTTATTTATTTTCATAACTCTTAATTTTCATTTAAATGTTTTATTGAATTTACCTGTTTGTACGAATTGAATCTATACTAATATTTTAAATGTGAAAGTGTGTTTGTTTGTTTGTTTATCCTCTTTTCATGTCAAAACGCAGCAATGGTTCGACGTGATTTTTGGTATGGGAATAGTTTGGGAGCTGGAGAGTGACATAGGCTACTTTTTATCCCGGAAAAACATCACATTTCCGCGGGATAACGTCGAGTACCTAGCCCACGCGGGTGAAGGCGCGTACGCTACTATAGTATGTCAATATTATAGCAAAAAGAAAACAAATGAAATGATTCTCAAACAGAATAAGCAAAATAATATGCTATAGTATGCAGCCTTATGATTTGTATTCTGTGAAAAATGTTGCTTGTGAAAATTTAGTTGCATTACACGCTGAATCAGTGCATTACAAGTTCCTTTTTTTGCATTATTTATTGATTTACCATCATATGTTGTTTTTTTCTAAATCAATTCAAACGTGAGTTCTATGACCAGATTTCTATAACTATACTAATAATTTAAAAAAACTGCTAAATAAGGATGCAATAGTCAACTTAGGGCCCAGCGTACTTGTGGACTATACGACGTTATTTCACGGGAAAATGATATTTTTCTGGGATAAAAAGTAGCCTTTGTTCTTCTCCAGGCTACAAACTAGATATCTGTGTCCCAAATTGCAGCCAAACCCGTTCAGTCGTTTTGGCGTGATTGAGTAACAAACATCCAAACATCTTAACTTTCACCTTTATAATTAGTAGGATTACAATGCGTTTATTGCGTTTAAAGTCAAAACTTACTTACTTCCAGGAATATAAATAATAACCTATAATATTTTTAGAAAATAGCTGCCATTAGACTAAATAAAGTTTTGCCCGCACGTGTACACAAAACATACTGCCGAAACAGAGCTAGTCCAAATTATTTATGGTTTAACTCGACTAGAGCGAACAATAGCATTGTTTGATATTAGACTACTTTATAAATATTAATGAAAGCCTCTTACTTACTACTTATTATTTGTTATGAGAATAATTCATGTTTGATAAAAGACAATAGGAGTAGTAACTATTTATCTTTTTGACATTCAGTGTGTGTTCTATGGGAAATATCTTACTTTATTCAAAGATTTTATATTACAAATATTGCTTACAATCTTTTTGATATAGGTATGTTGGAAATTCCATAGAGAGTATCCTACTTCCTACTAATCCTACTAATATTATAAATGTGAAAGTTTAGATGTTTGGATGTTTAGATGTTTGGATGTTTGTATGTTTGTTACTCAATCACGCCAAAACGGCTGAACGAATTTGGCTGAAATTTGGGACACAGATACTTTGTAGCCTGGAGAGGAACATAGGCTACTTTCAATCCCGGAAAAATATTACATTCCCGCAGGATAATGTCGTGTAGTCCACTAGAAAGCTAGTATTATTATAAATATAAAGGTTTAGATGTTTGGATGTTTGTTACGCAATCACGCCAAAACGGCTAAACGGATTTGGCTGAAATTTGGGACACAGACTTTTTATTCCGGAAAAATATTATGTTCCCGGGGGATAACGTCGTGTAGTCCACGCGGGCGACGCCGCGGGCGGAAAGCTAGTGTAAGAAATAAAAAAAACTGTGAAAAACAGAAGCTTTCTGAATTGTGGAAGCAAATACTTAAGGATATTGCATAGGTAAAAAAAATATCGTCGATGGCCGTTGCTTACACAAGCGAGGGGGTGCTGGGATCGGTAAGACTCCGGCCGCAGCACTCTCAAGACTGAGAAATACGTGTAGACGCGGCATGCAGCGCGCATTCTATTTACATCTAAAATATAACCTATGTGCGCTTTTACTAAGGACATTATATTATGTAGAATACAAGAAGAATTATTATGAATATTTATTGTAAACGTCGGTTTGTAGGAAGAGTAGATCTTAGATATTAAGCTTTTTTTAACAAAGATAGTCACTTCAAACGATTCTTCAAAATGCAGAACACAGCAGCAGCTATTTATATTTATTTTCTATCTCTAGATCATTTCGATAATATATCCATTATCGAAATGATCGTCGCAGGCAAAACTACAACATTTGCTACAAATTACACTGAAAAAAATAAATAATGTATACTGCTCTAACCAGTAGGTACATTTTCAGATTTATTCCAATCAAATTAATAAAACTTATAATTTAATATGAAAAAATATAAATAACTCATACTAGCCAATCATCTAATACTTTTTTACAAAATAAATCTACTTAGTTAATCAATATTTAAATAAGTATACCGTTATAGGAAAAATGTGATAGTAAAAAACCACGAGCCCTATAAGTAGCTTTCAGGCGTTTCTTTCATCGTTTTTTACTATCACATTTTTCCTATACTTTCAAAATTGCATTGTAAATGCATAAAAATAATATAAAATCTAAGTATACCGTTTATATAAAATCACGCTATCAATCTATAATATAAATCAATATATAAAAAAACACTTAAATAAAAATATTGTTTAAGTACATACATACATATTATTCCAATACCAAAAATGATAATATCAAATAATACAATAACTTGTGTCATTGAAAATTGGAAGCAACGATCACATACACCCAGATACAAGAAAATATCTAAAAGTTAGTTTTCGACATTTACCCGTCCGAGAATCGAACCCGGGACCTCAGAGATAGTGGCACCTAGAAAACCGGTGCGTACACCAATCGGCCACGGAGATCGTCGAATTTGTTTAAACAAAATGTAGCGCAACTGAAATAATTGATACTTTGTTTACTAATGTAAACTTGCCACGTAAGGTTATAAATCTGCCACTTTAAAAATCTTTATTCATTACTCATTTTAAAATATCTTTATTTTTCACTGTCACTATTTTTCGCCATGTACGCATCATATCCCTTGTGCTCTAAAAATGGGTAAAAAACGTAAAAACTTGCCTAACGTCAGGTTCTTTTTCTGTTTAAATATTAGGGTCAGGTGGGGTATACAGGATAAACTTTTGACCAGTGCATTTTTTTTTGACTTCCCATACTAAATCGATCACGTGATCAGTCCGATTTGTATGGAGAGTCAAAAAATTTTTGTCATATTTCGACCTATGTTTCTAGGAGAAAGTTGTTCACTTACCGATTCTGAGTCGATCTTAAAAATTTGTGCACTGATTAAAAATTTACCCTGTATATGAGACAAAAACCAAATCTTTTGATTTTTTGTGACCCTAAAATGATTTTTTACATGTTTATATGAATTATATTAATACTATTGCTTCATAGCTATTAAGTAATTTGATTCGTTAGTTAATAAATAAACGATAAATACATGTTTAAGTATAAAATAAGTGTCTTATTATTTTCCTCCAAAAAGGGTAATTATGAGACATGGGCGTTAAAAAATAAGACTGCCTTAATTTTCTTTATCTTTCAACATTTTTGACATTTATGGCTCACTATAAGACAAGGAGGTTAACAATGATACAAAAATTTCATCAACTCAATAAAAATGTTCATTTAATCATCTTTTAATAAAGCAAAAAAAAATTAAAAATATCGTCTCAACATTTTGTAACAATATTTTTATTGCCTATTTTAACAATGTTTTTAACATTTAAATGTTGTACGAAAATTTTAATTGCATAAAAATATGAATTTCCAACGAAAACTTATTTAACACTAGACTAAACAGACTTTTTAATACTTTTTGGTAATTAAAATCAGTACAAATTATGATAAAAATCAAACGAAGGCTTTACCCTTAGTCGAGTTACTCAACATAGTACTTTTTGAACAATTTTTTTTTAAATAATATATAATATTTTATTTATTTTCTTGTCTTATTTTTATACTACACACTGTCTTATATTTTACCCGCAGCCTGTCTTATATTTTCCCCGAAAATCAACGCGCTGTCACCCACCACACGGTAACGAGAGACAGCAGACACCCTGTTTAGGCACAAGGTCAATTGTCGCCCCGTGCAAGGAGCGGGGGTAAGAGCGTGGGGGGCGCGAATCAGAGCGAGACAGTGAAAAGTGCACGATCCGGGTATAAAAGATTTCGGGTCAAAATTCGTAGTGAGTTATAAAATAATGCATAAAATATTTATTAATGAAAAAAGAAGCAATGTAAATTTATTTTCTAATTAAGTTTGCAATGAACTTGTTTTTTTTAATGGAAAACGGTTCAATTTAAAGTTTATTTCAATGGAAAAAATGACTGTCTTATTTTTACCCAAAGTTTTGGGTATCTTATTTTTACCCCACCTGACCCTATGCGATATGCTGAAATATTTGTACTAATTAAAAATTAATACCGGAACAACAGCAACACAACTATATGTTAAAATTTTGTCATATTCATTAACATGAATCTCAAGACAATTTTGTGGTATGTGTGACATGACAACCAAAGGCGACAGCAAAAAAGACAATAATGGGTGCATCCATTGCATTGTAAAGTGATTGACTGATATTCGGAAAATTCTAAACAGTTAAACAATGTTTATTAATATAGTCGCGTGAATTGAGTAAACTCACAAAGGTAGTTTTATAATGTGGTTGGTTATAGTACTTGAATAAAATTTTGTGTGAATGGATTCACCTAGAAGATGCCTATTCACTTGCGACTTTAAGAGGTTTGGGTTGTAGGTACTCGGGCAAACAGAAGCCGGCAGGGTATTCCAGACATGATGAAGGAGTACTTAATTCTCTGAGCGTGAGTTTAAAGGAGAGGGCGGAATGAGGTTATGCAACTCAGATGCACACTCGTTAAAGCATATCTGACAAGTGACTCAGGGGATGAAACTCATAGCTGAAGTCCCCCATCGACAGTATGGGAGTGCTTATTCGCCAGGCCAGATAAAGAGGTACGCACTGTGTATCAGACTAACACCAGTAACATAGAGATTCTTACTACCGAACTTAGTAACTGTACGGTCACTTCAGTCTACAAACCTCCCAATGCACCGTATTACTTCAGCTGTCCGCCGAACTTTAACGCCCATCCGGTTAGATTCGTCCTTGGTAATTTTAATAGCCATAGCGAGAACTGGGGATACAGAACCAGTGATGACAACGGAGTGAAGGTTGAAGAATGGGTTGATGGACACATACCTACTATCTTTGATCCATGATCCAAAACTTCCGTCATCATTCAACAGCGGTCGCTGGAAAAGGGGTTAAAACCCTGATCTAATCTTTGCCAGTGATCACATAGATCACCAGTGCGTGAAGACAGTAAGTGGTGCAATACGGAGGACCCAATTATGTGCCAGGCCTTACGACCTGAAGGATAAAATAATAAAATAAAATAAAAAATATCTTTATTCAACTTGACTTAATAAATAAGCTCTTTTGAATCGTCAATATTTTCGTACCACCCGTTCAAGACTTTTTTAACTGATAAGAAGAACAGGCGCAATAAACTTATCAGCTTTAATAATTGGAGTAACTATATTTCCAAAGATTTATATCGTTAACTTTTACAACTTTTTCATTATAATATTACATTAGTTCAGCTAAGGTTATGTGTTACATCAAATCCATGCATTACGGTCTTTCAAATAGTCGTCTACTTTATAATATCCTTTGCCCATGAGCGATTTTTTGCCATGACTTTTGAATTTGTGCAAAGGCAGCTCTACTAAATTCTGTGGAACTTTATTAAAACTAGCTACGCTTTTCCCCAAAAACGAACTTCTTGTTTTTTTAAGTCGAATCCTTGGAACGGCAATCTTATTTTTACTTCTTGTTTTGAATTGATGTATACTAGTCAAAACAAAATAAGGGCCACTTGATTATTTTGAAGTCTCACTCAATTTTATAATTTTAAAGCGATCCTAAGTGGCTAATTCTTTTTTGTGGTGTTCACTAAAGTGTTAACAAACACTAATGCGACAATACCACTTGCATCTTTTTTTTAAGTGGGTAGAATGTGTTAGTTTTGTTTAACCACTTGAATTTACCCTATTTTAAGACTTTATTTTTTAACTTTTGAGTCAGTTCAACTTTGGATTGCTTCGTGATTAGACAAACTTTGCTAAGTTTAAGCGTGAATTAACATTTTGAGAGAACAATGCCGAGGATTCGAAGACATATGGACCTGCAGACCACAACTAGAGCCATCACATTGATTCAGGAGGGCCATTCTCAGCGTTCTGTAGCTCTGCAGCTAGGTTTTTCACGACGTGCGATCCAGAATGCTTGGAATCGATTTCAAGAGACTGGGAGTGTCACCAGGAGACGAGGATCAGGCAGGATTCGAGCAACCACATCACAGGAAGATCGTTATATACGCCTGACTGCCCGCAGAGAGCGATTCGTTACCGCTCGCTCCTTACAAAACCGCTTGCGGCAGGCGACGGGTACCCGCGTTAGTGACCAAACGATCAGAAATCGGTTGCATGAAGATCAACAATTCTCTAGGAGGCGCGTAGTACGCATTCCATTGACAAGTGCGCATCGTGCAAACCGATTATCATTCGCAAGGCAGTACCAGCAATGGGACATGAGTGATTGGAGCACGGTATTATTCACAGACGAGTCCAAAGTGAAATTTTTCAGTGATGATCGTCGTATTAGGGTTTGGAGACGAGAAGGTGAGCGATTTTCAGATGCTTGCATCCATGAAAGTGACAGATTTGGGGGTCCTAATGTAATGGTGTGGGGGGGAATTTCACTTTCTGGTAGAACAGAGCTTGTAATTCTCAATGAAGGCACAGTAACGGCTCAGCGATACATTGAGCAGGTCATAAGACCCTATGTGGTGCCATTCGCACAAAGAATTGGTGCGGAATTCAAATTAATGCACGATAATGCCCGCGCTCATACAGCTAGAGCCACCAGGGAAGCTCTAGACGAAGCTGGTATACAGGTGTTACCGTGGCCCGCCAACAGTCCGGACCTTAACCCAATTGAGCACATGTGGGACTTGTTGAAAAGAAGCGTTCGGAACACAAATCAGCCTGTGCACAACGAAGCACAACTCATTAATGTGCTCAAAACCAGCTGGGAACAAATTCCAGAAGAAACGGTGCGATCCCTGGTTGAGAGTATGCCATCCAGACTTCAAGAATGTGTTCAGAAGAGGGGAGGCCATACACGGTATTGATAAAAGTAAAAAAAAAACTAAAAAAAAACTTACTTTTTTAAGAAAACCCTTTTTTGTCATGCATAATTTTAAGAAAAAATGATTATTTTATTAAAAAAATTAACATTGACGTTTGTTTTTTATTCCAAACATTAATTTTAAGTTAATTACATTAAAAATTAATCAATTAATTAAATTCAATAATTTTCCCACCCCCAAACTTAATAACTTAATAAGAATACTAAAAAAACATGGTGGCCCTTATTTTGTTTTGACTAGTATATATTGCTACGTTTTACAAATGTATTGAGATACTTCTTCACATATACCATATTCTCATATATGTATTGTCCTGCAACAGTTAATATGTTGATTTCTTTTAAAGAATCTCTTGGCCGAAGTTTGTATATGGCGCGAATAGCTCTTTTCTGAAGCACAAAAATACTTTCGATGTTAGCTGCTGAACCCCAAAGTAATAGGCCGTAGGACAATACATTCTGAAAATAGCTAAAATAGATTAACCTTGCCGTTTCAATATCGGTTAAGAGCCTTATTTCTTTAACAGCAAATGCCGCAGAACTGAGTCTACCGGCCAAATCTTCAATATGAGGGTCCCATTGAAGTCGATAATCTAATGTTATATCAAAAAATTTTGTACTGTTAATTAATTCTACAACATTGTCATCCAATTTTATGTGAATATCAACCTGTCTTACATTTGGCAGTGAAAATTTTTTCACATTTTGTTTTTTTCGAGTGTAATGATAGATGGTACCACGGCAAAAAGAAATTGCCACAGTACCATCAATGGTACTGTCTAATGGTACCACGGTAAAGGAATGGATTATTGCTATGAAACCAATGCGCAACTTTCGATAAAGTACTATTTACTTCGTCAGAACAATGATTATACCTCTGTCAACTTTAAAGACTAGAGGATGTGTCATCAGCAAATAGCACTGTCTCGCATAAATTCTTTGCTTAAAAGGGAAGGTCATTTATATAAATTAAAAACAGTTGATAGTTGACAGATTTGTTGATAACTACTTTCTGTGTTCTTTCACATAGATATGATTGCATAAGGCTAACCGATTTATCATAGACACCATAATGTTTTAATTTCCTTAAAAGCGTTTTGTGATTAACACAATCGAAAGCTTTGGAGAGGTCACAAATGTCACAATAAATACCAACTACATCTCGCTTGCTCTCCCAAGCATCAAATATATGTTTTTAAATATAATATGATAGGATGACATACCAAGACCAGTATGAATTAGATCACTTCTCACAGGACACCATCGATTTGGGAATGAATTGCTAGAAGCCATATCCGAAACAACGAGAGAAAAGTGGAACAAGCTAATCGAAGGCGTAAATATGACGCTTAAAAGCAAGAAGGCATGGTGTTTTATAAGGAAACTAAATAATGACCCTAAAATCGCTGATCGTCATTCCAATGTGACCACAAACCAGATCACTCACCACTTACTCCCAAATGGGAAAGCTTCCACGAAAAGTCTCCAGAAGAAATTTACACGAGACCCTGGTAAAGTGGTTAACCACTTGGATTAGGCTTTTACAGAAACAGAGCTCAAGTTTGCCCTTGATAAGCTCAAAGAAGGTAAAGCCGCTGGCTCTGACAACATCAGGGTCGAGCAGCTGAAACAGTTTGGTTTCGTACTACTTATACAAAACTGTCATTTCTTCCATGGCCGCTTCCAAAGGGTATGAATCTAATCACTGACGTTTACGCCACCTACTTTTAATAAATGACATTTGTGGCAGAGAGTGTATATAAAACTTCTTCGAGATTATTTATTTTTATGAGTTTATTATCTTTGATATAATATGTTAGTCAGTTTAAAGTTAGCCCGCCATTTGTTTATACTTTGTGCAATGAAATTTAAATAATGAAATAAATATTCCTCCTTCGGAAGTACTTGTACCTATGCAATATTTCATTAGTGTATCAAAAATTTTACTCCGACTATGCAAGTCTCCTTACAGAACTCCGCAAACTTATCTGACGCGGTGGTTAAATTTGAGAGTTTAAACTGTCGATACAGCTGACAGACCTTTCATTCTTTTTTATTGCTACTGGCGCCTCAACCATCGGTTTTAGATATTGTTGTGGGGATTTCGAATTTCGAATTTCAAAACCGCGAGAGCATTTTTTGCAAGAAATTGTATGCATGCTCTATTTTGTACTAATAATGGATAAGAGAATTAGTAATAAAAATGTTTTGAACCTGAAATTTACACAAAATGGTGCGGTTTATATATTCCTCATTCAAAGGAAAGAAGCTGGACTTCTCACAGTCTCATAAAATTGGTGTAATGGTGATATTAGATCAACTAGGTATATAAAATTCTTACGTTGGTTTTATTTCAAGAATTGCTTTTACATTATGTCTCTGTAAAAAACTTTTTTGACCGACGATCTGGTCAAGGTCGCGGGAAGCCGCTGGATGCGGGCAGCGCAAGACCGATCGTTGTGGAGATCCTTGGGGGAGGCCTATGCCCAGCAGTGGGCGTCGTTCGGCTGACATGATGATGATGAATGATGAAAAAACTTTTTCAACAACCGAATTTCTTATTTCTTGATGCAATTTTTTACAACGACCTATCTTAAGTTTCTCACATTTTCAATTTTGAGGAACCTAAAACGAACATAAATTTAATATACAGTAGTAGAAGTTAGAAACTTAGACTAATTATGTACCTACAACACAACAAAATATTGGTACTCAAATAGGTACAACTTTTATGGGCTCTTAAGTATCTTAAGCAATATTATCCGTCACTTTTATTTCAAACTATTGATGTTTGCTTTAGGTAATGAGTAAAATAACTTGTCCTAGGTTACATAGGTCTATGGTTATGCAATAAATGGCAAAGCACTCATCTATACCCAATCCTGAAGCGCTAGTTCAATATTTCCTAGCAAAATAAGCATCATTGGAAAAAAATTTGGATCCTAGTGTGAGTTTCTTTTTTCAATTTTGGCGCTATCGGAGCGATACAGTCTCCACGTCCAAACACCGCCAATCCCAGGCGGAGACTGAAGAATTAGCTGAAAAACGGTGCACGATGCATTTTAGGATACTAGTTGTTGACTATAAATATAACAAAAAAAATTTTTAGTAACTTCCTTAGATATGACTAAGAACCACTTACACAAAAAAAATTAGCTTGATTACTCAAATAGTTATTGAGATAATTTAGTTTAAGATGGAAAAAAGGGGTCTTGTAAAACATTTTTTTAGTACATTGTATTTATTTGATTTAAATAAAATTTAGTAACTTCCCTTCATAAATAAAAGATCTATCACATATATTATTTTGGAAGACCTAGCAATGATACTTTGTCAGGAAATTTAATTTAAAAAAATTGAAAATTCTGAGTTTGATCGCCGATATGCCCTTAAAATCCATTTTTTTTACAATAACACTGATTTATCTAGCCCAAAGTAAGAATCGTTAAATAGCTTGTATTTTTATATTTCTATTTTATATTGTCAAGTAAAATTTGTAATAAGTACTCACAAGTCTTAAAAAAATCAGGAGTTTTATGAGAGAAGTCTGCATAAGTCAGAACGGAAATGCATTTGTAACATTTTATGACTAACGCTGATTCCACAGTCACGTCTTTGAATCTAGTCTTAGTTTGTAATCTGTAACCAGGTCAATGTTGTTTATTACAAGCTTATTTGTATTAAGTATCTAAATAAGGAGCTCAATGGCGCAGTGATTTGTCGCGTTTGTCCTGCGATTGCGATGGTTAAGCAACTTTGGCAATGGTCGATTACGGGATGGGTGATCAATAGTAGATTGTATAACAAGTGCATAAAACGTACCATTTTACCCGAGACGTATATATCCACCCGAGCCGTAGGCGAGGTTAGATAGTCAATTCGAGGGTAAAATGGGTTTCATGTAGGTAGGTACGAGTTATACACTCTGCTTTTCACTTCAAGTGCGAGGAAAATAAATAACAATATTGCAAAAAAGAAAAAATAAAGACTTCGCCATATTGGCGGGAAGACTTTCTTTTTTTATATACGTGGCATTGGCAGCACAGTGACTTTAGCATAGATCGTAGTCCATAATGCTCTTGAAATACTTATTTCTTAGAAAAGTCATTAATTTTGCCGAGTTTTATTAATTTAGTAATTTAACATGGATTATGTACAAAATTTAAGAAACAGAATGAAATACGTTAGGTACTAATCAATTTTATTTAATAAAAAAATTTAATTGCGTGTGTGACTGTTTACCTGACGACCTTTGTCTTAGAGTCTCAGACTTAGACGAAGATTTTACTTTATGCACTAGAGCATAAAAAACGATTTT
Organism: Crambus lathoniellus; assembly: GCA_949710035.1. Taxonomy (NCBI): domain Eukaryota; kingdom Metazoa; phylum Arthropoda; class Insecta; order Lepidoptera; family Crambidae; genus Crambus; species Crambus lathoniellus. The sequence continues at coordinate 4,896,660 of OX453312.1, forward strand.
ATTCAGCCTATACCCAACATAAACACGAACTTTACGAGCATGAGAAGTGAAAAATCTTATTATATCTGGCTCCTCCTCAGATCATATAAAACTATTTAGTATTATATGATCTGAGGGCTCCTCCGTGCTTCGGAAGGCACGTTGAGCCTTTTGTCTGCGTTTGCAGTCTTTGATACCCACGTAGTGGATCCAGGCCCATTCTCCTGTTCCATCTATTTTGACGACCGATTTGGCGCAGGGGTAGGCTACCCACCTTCTGCGCCAGAGGTCTCGGGTTCGATTCCCGAACAAGACAAATATTTGTGTGCATGAACATGTCTATTTGTCTTGGTCTGGGTGTTTACTATGTATATTAAGTATGTATTTACAAACAAAAAGTATTTAAGTACTTATATATCTATCCGTTATCAAGTTTTCCTTGATGAAATTAACATGGGCTTAGATAATTGGTGTGATTGTAAGAAGTCATTTATTTATTATCTATAAAGAAGGCCTGTGCCCCAGCAGAAGGGACATTTAATGGCTAAATTGATAATCCAAACTAATAATACAACACGGTTTTTTTTTATACAAAACGTGTTAATGAATAATAGCAAAACCTCTTAGGTGGTGATTGTACTCATGAACATGAACAACTTTTACTATGGGGCCAACTCTGCAACTGAACAGAAAAAATGAGGTGTTCCATACATTCTGGCGAGAAGGTATTGACAATTCGTATGAAACAGTTGTTTTTTTTTGTTGAGTTTCAGAGTTTTCCTCATAGTAAAAGTTGTTCAATTGTTCATATTCATGAGTACAATCACCACCTAAGAGCTTTTGCGCTTATTCGTTACCACGTTGTATATAAGCGAAAGTCTCTCTGGCTCTTTTTCACCTTCCACGCTAAAATCGCTGAGCAAATTAGTATAGTGATCGATTGGACCCTGGGGAACAACGTAGGCTATTATTCTGTAATTCCCGTGGGAAGTTCACGCGGATAAAATGACAAGTAGAAGTTAGTGTTACACTTTCCGCGTGGACTTTTTTTTACAACGGGTTAGCTTAGCACTTCGCCTTAATCACAGCTGATATTAAGCGAAGATTGGGTTGAAGGTGGAAGCGCACTTCTCCCGGAATCCTCAACCACTGAGCCCCGAGGATCTGTATTTCTGTATGTTGTACATCAGTCAGAACATATTGCTGTCCGTTTCATTTTTTATTTTGCAATTTTTCAAACACATTTTATGTACTTACTTACAGGTTTGGCTTCGCTAATATTTCATTATAAAGACAGAAAAAAGCCTCCTACCCAACCAACAGACGGCAAATCGAACAAAAACAAAAGAATAAGTGTCATTAATAATCGAAAAGTTTTTTTTCAACTTCTTCTTAACATTATTTCAGCCGTCACAATTTGTTCGACTCAGTTTTTCGGTTACCGCTTTTTAATTTCAAGCCCGTTTTACCTTAATTACTTTGTATAAATGATACAACATCTGTAATTTATCTTGAATTGTTTCGTTTCTTTCTAAAGGCTTAAAATAAATGGCCATTTTGAAAAACTAATTTGATAGACCTGCACCCTTAGCACAGAAATAGAAATATAAAATAATATTTATTTGCTCATAAACATGGTATGATATAAACATATCTTAAGTAGGTATAACATTGTTCAGCATATTTTGCCAGTTGCCAGGCATGTAAAAATTGTATAATCAATAATCATGTCATTCATTATTAACTTTAAAATATACTTACATGTTTCCATTATTAATCTAATTAAGTGTTAAAATGTCAAATTCATTAAAATAGATAAAAATCATTCATTTAATAAAATTGTACATTTAAATGTCAATTAATTTTTATTATGGTATTTAAATAAATGTCAAATACATTATTAATTTTGAAATTTTCATAGTCAAATAAGAGTAATAATATTAAAGATTTACAAAATCTCCATTTCGAGTAGGATGGTACAATATTATTTTTATTTAGTATTCACTAATAAAACATTAATAATATCACTATTCAGAAAAAATAACACACTACATATCCAAATATTCTTTCACAGAGTAGAAGTTTTTTTCTAATAGCCACCTATATAGTGACTTTTTAAATGTGTTTTTATCCAACGATAAATCTCTCTAATAAATCGATAAATCTCTAACGATAAATCTCTAAGGTCCACAAAAAACTATAGTTTGTGTAATCCTTTTCGCAATCGTATTATTTTGTATGAAAACCAGAGCAGCGCCTCTTTCAGTGGTATGAAACAAAAATTCAATAGATATTTTGTCAACAGCACATTTACAGCTCATAATGGATGGTATAGTTTACTATTACGTTATGAATTATAACGACAGTGTTGCGAACACTGTCGTCGTCGAATTAAAACGACTATGTCACGAACACTGTTGTCGTAGAATTATAACGACAGTGTCCGTCGTCAAATTATAACGACCGTGTCACGAACACTTGTCGAAATATAACGACAGTGTCGCGAACACTGTCGTCGTCAAATTATAACGACTATGTCACGAACACTGTTGTCGTCGAATTATAACGACAGTGTCACGAACACTGTCGTTGTCGAATTATAACGACAGTGTTCGTGCTAAAGCTGCTGCATCGCTCATACGCAGGGTGGTTTAGTGTCGTTTAAGTCCACGATTGCGATAATAAAGCAACTTTTGTTGCGGTCATTTCTAAGACGGGAGACCAAAGATTTATTATTTCGATATAATAATAAAAATAATATAATTAATAATATGTAAGTAATATAATTTATAGTTCCTCAGCCACTGAGGATGGCTATCTTATCTCAACAGTTGGTACACAACAATGCTGAAGAAAAAGCCGTAAGATTGGCACGAAATCTTTAACTACTGGGGGATTGGCTACCTTATATCAACAGTTTTTTTTTTAAATCGCCTCTGTGGTCTAGTGCTTCATATTACCGATTCAAACCCAGAGTTCCCGGATCCGATTCCCAGTGGGGGTACATATTGTATTCGGTTTGGTTGGTGGTAGGACTTGTTCTAAGTCCGCCTGGCTAGCTACCACCATCCTATCTAAGTCTGACGCCATGACAACAATGTTTCCAGCATTGTTGTGTTCCGGCAGTTACAGATAAGATAGCCAGTTCCTCAGTGGCTGAGGATTCCGGGAGTAGTGCGCTTCCACCTTCAGCCTTATCTTCACTAAACAACAGCTCCGATGAAGGCTAAGTGATACACCGTTGTGAATAAAAAAAAGATCAAAATAATAGACTAAAAAAAACTTTTTCACCCTCACATCTTCCCCTAACATTTCACACAATACTGTTTCCAAAATAAACACCTTACACCCTCACGTCACCGAAAACTTCGTGGAATTTCCTTCAAACCTTTAAAGTCCGGTATCACTTACACTCGAGCGAACACCATTTGATCGAATGCACTCAACAATGGAAGCTCTACAACAGGGGGTTCGAATCCCGAGAAAAATTAAGGTCGCGTGACAAATTGCTCACAACTGTTATGTTTTGTGTCAGAGTAAATACTATTTTATGACGTAAAGAATAGGGTTGGTAATATATCGCCTGAAAATAATGGACCTTGGTGCCTACCATCAACTTTAAGACAGCGATTCAAAAATAGCGCGATGCAGAATAGGTTCCTAAAATGAATCGCTTTCTTTCGTACTCTGACCTTTTAAAAACTGGATCGCAAATGAATTGCTAAATGTTAATGACCGAACGATTTGTGTCCTTTTTCTTCTACCCGTCTCTTTCACTCGATTCTGTCATGCCCGGAGAGTGAGAGGGACGGGTATAACCTGCAGGTGACATGTTAAATCGACCGGGTTATAGGTCAAATAAGCGTTCCTGACAGCTTAGCGGCTGTGAAATGTCATTGATCGATCACTGAATCGCTGTCATTGATATTAAGCTGTCGTGGTACGAATAAGCGAAGCAGATCAGTTCAGGTTCCTAAACAAAACCGCAATAAGAGTTGATGGTAAGCACCCTTGTTTGTTTTGTCCTTAGTTGGGTGAAGTCGCGAAAATATATATGCCATCACCTGTATTCTTTCCTTTCCTTATCAGTTTCTCATACTCTCATAGAAAGAAAACTTTAAGCAATACAATTGGGTATTTGACTGTAGAAAAAAATCTTTCCGTGTTCTGTGTGTAGATATTTAATTATGACATTCAGAAATATAACATTATTAAATAACAAATGTGAAAAAAGAAATTCAATTTTTATTATAACAAGCGAATTATGAGCTACTTAATTTGTGACTCTAGCTATCTCTTTCTAAAACGAAATTTTCTATGGTGAGAGTATGACGACACGTTTCTATAGCGTCCTCCTTGTCTAATTAGAAAGTTTGATGCTCGATATCGCTGAAAATATGCAAGATATTTGAAAATAAATACCTATGTTGTGTTCCTACTAATTCAAAAAAGATTTTTATTTAATAAAAAAAAATCAATCAAGTAAGTACCCAATTCATTTAAGCTAAAGCCTTAGCACAAAAACTACCGTCAGGGTAATAGTCGCTTTTCTTCTTCCTTTGTGATGCGCACCGCCAAGGAATAAAATACCCTGCCTGCGTCAGTTTTCCTGAATGACTACAACTACAACCATATAATTTTTAAAGCTTGAGTGAATAAGCTGCTTCTGGGTAAGCTTGCTCCATCTTAGATTTCTTCCCATCCCAACCCTAAGGTTCAGTGTGAAGCCAAAAGCAAGCCCATAAAACATTTGAAAACAATTGATCCTTATACGACCGATAGAGGCGCCTGCTCTGATTTTCGTACAAAATATTTCGATCTCGATTACGATAGTTTTTCGTGCTAGGCTAGGGGTACTGATTTTGTCTGTTATCTTTAACTTTATCTCTATAGGATGCGTATTAAGCTTGCTCCATCTTAGACTTCTTCCCAACTCAACCCTAAGGTTCAGTGTGAAGCCAAAAGCAAGCCCATAAAACATTTGAAAACAATTGATCCTTATACGACCGATAGAGGCGCCTGCTCTGATTTTCGTACAAAATATTTCGATCTCGATTACGATAGTTTTTCGTGCTAGGCTAGGGGTACTGATTTTGTCTGTTATCTTTAACTTTATCTCTATAGGATGCGTATTAAGCTTGCTCCATCTTAGACTTCTTCCCAACTCAACCCTAAGGTTAAGTGTGAAGCCAAGAGCAAGCCCATAAAACATTTGAAAACAATTGATCCTTATACGACCGATAGAGGCGCCTGCTCTGATTTTCGTACAAAATATTTCGATCTCGATTACGATAGTTTTTCGTGCTAGGCTAGGGGTACTGATTTTGTCTGTTATCTTTAACTTTATCTCTATAGGATGCGTATTAAGCTTGCTCCATCTTAGACTTCTTCCCAACTCAACCCTAAGGTTAAGTGTGAAGCCAAGAGCAAGCCCATAAAACATTTGAAAAAAATTGATCCTTATACGATCGATAGAGGCGCCTGCTCTGATTTTCGTACAAAATATTTCGATCTCGCATTACGATAGTTTTTCGTGCTAGGCTAGAGGTACTGATTTTGTCTGTTTATCATTAACTTTATCTCTATAGGATGCGTATTAAATATTCATCGCCAACATCTTACAATGAAACCTTACGCAAAACTGCGAGTAAATTTATTCAGTTCAAGTCAGCTTATAAATATGTGCTTTTTCTATCCAAAGTTCTCCAGACGTATTTTCAATTCCAAAACTCCCATAAAATATAACAGCGTTCTTACCAACTTCACGTAGTAATATCTAAATGCTTAGTAAAAGTTTTTAAGAACTGCTGGCTAAATTGTTGTTTTTATTGAAGAACTTGGCCGACCAATTATTGGGGTGTCGAAGAAAGGAATCTTCAAGGTTTCCAACAAAAAGATATCGTGGATACAGTAATGAGGAAAAAGGAACGGTTTCTTTAAAGGAAAAAACAAAACAGCAATGAATTAATCTATTTGAAGTATTGGAATCTTCATTCCGTTAGTGATGATTATTTTTTTGTTGTGCATCAGTTTGACGAAACAATTTACCCTGAAGTAGGTAGCGCTAAATTCAACTTAACGAGTAAGTAAATGATAATGTTATTCTATTGTTCTAAGACCTTATGGTGAGCTCCTGATGAAGTGGTTTAGTGTTTTATCGCACTGAAGCAACGTTTATCTTCGCAAATAACTTGTCTCTCACATCAAGTCCTGCCTGCCGACTGTTGCGTTGCGTTGCACACATAAATACAAACCAATAGACTTGATGTGAGAAACTAATCAATTGCTGAGACAGAGATGACAAGAGTTTCGTGTGTACGATGGCACTCACGCGTGTTTTTAATAACACCGCTGTTAATACTGTCGATTTCCTATAGTAGATTCCAAGAGTAGGCACAAAACTAATATCTATTTAACGATGGATAACGAAACGCATTTCAAACTCTACAGTTCGTTAGCAGTCGATTATTACATTCTCTCTTTGTCACATACGTTCATCTTAGTCCAATAAACAAGTTTCCAACAGGCCGTTTAAACAGAAAATGTCACACTCACATGTTAACACGTAACGATCAGCTCAATTTGGTTTAAACCCAAAACCCCGCACAAGAACTCGAGACGCTTAATAAAGTTGCCAAGATTTAGGGGGAGTCTTTTCGACGATAATTCTACCTCTTAACAATTCCGCTTCCAAATTAGAACTCGACATTTAATCCCTGGAACGAGGAGATGGGTAATATATCAGGGGTACGTATGTCAAATTGATGCGTACCTATTCTAGAAGCAGAGGTTCCCAAACTAAGCTCATTGCCCAGTTTGTAAATTGATTATTAAGGGCACAAATTGTTTATAAGACAAAATTTGTCTCTAAGCCATTTTACACACTGGCTTCGATGTTGCCTAGATTTTTAACTCCCATTTAGAAAAACTGCTCTTAAAACATTTCTAGTCTGTTGCCTAAAGTCAAGATCTAATAAAATTACAAACATGTTTGTACTATTTCGAAAGTCAAGGACTTGAGATGCTTAACGTTCCGCCTCCAAATTGGAACTGGACAGTTAATCCCTGGAACGGTGATATGTGTAAAATATCAGGGGTGTGTCATATTGATGCGTACCCATTTTAAGAAGTAGAGGTAATTATCATTCTATCGCTAATTTTTTGAATTAATTATTTTGGGCACAAAGCCATTTTACACACTTTACAGCCCCCTTTGAGAAAGACTGCTGACGACTGACAGCCACCTCTAGCTCCCACCCGGGTCGCTATCGAGCACTTTGAGAATTACTGCTGTAAGATGTTGTCAGTATAATATTTTCTACAAATTAAGCACATTTTTTCATCTACTGGGTATATTTGAGACTTTGCCACTTCACTCCAGTATTAACGAGAAGCAGCATTTTAAAATTTTAAATTGTCAAATTTAACATTCATTTCACCCCTTTCATGTTTAATTTTGAGGCAAAAGGTTTTGTCCATCTCCATAGTTGAAATCCATCACAATAAAACTACCGATGGTACCTATTTCTAGAGATAACAAGTTAAATTTTCCGGCTTTATTATGGTAGCAGACGTTTTTCGTCAATTACCTATTATTTGACTCATAGTCGGACTAAAACATTAACGCCACTTACAAAAAGTTTGATATTGGGCTATTAACAAAAAAAAATGCCTGTGCCCTGAAATTACAGGTCACATGAAAACTGTTTCAACTTAGCGATAACATTGTATTTTTCTAGACTTTTAGTTTAGTGTTAGAAGCACGAACGTCTGATATAAATGTTATAATGGTGTGTTTTTTTATTAAGCGATTTATTCTCTCTTCGGAATAAAGCTGACATGTTCGAATAAAAATCTTTTCGTAAAAAAGGATCAGATTATAGTTACTGAGAAATAAAACTGAAAAAGTTATTTTAAAACGAACAATTTGTCTTTGAATTAAAAATGGGTTAAAAACTTTCATCTCGTTTTTGAAATTCTGTTTTGTGTATGTGTAGGTAAGTACAGACAGTCGCGAACAATAATATGTCAACAACATTAGGATTCTGTCTTTGAATTAAAAATGGCTTAAAAACTTTCATCTCGTTTTTTAAATTCTGTTTTTTGTATGTGTAGGTACAGACAGTCGCGAGCAATAATATGTCAACAACATTAGGACTATGTCACGGATAGTTTTGTTTCGGAACGCTTTAATGTGACAAAGTTCTATGTTGTTAACATAATAATATGTTCGTGACCGTACATAACCCAAAATAGTCTTTTCACTAAGAAATATTAACTTATCCAAAAATTGTCTCTACCCGATTAATAAGTACCTATTATAAATGCAGGGCAAGCCTACAAGGTGGACCGACGATCTGGTCGCGACCTTGACCGGAAGCCGCTGGATGCGGGCGGCGCAGGACCGATCGTTGTGGAGATCCTTGGGGAGGCCTATGCCCAGCAGTGGGCGTCGTACGGCTGAAATGATGATGATGATGATTATAAATGCGAAAGTAACAAAGCTTGTCTGTCTGCCTGTATGCTCTTTCACGCCCACTAAAACTTAATTACACGTTGGAGAAGAACGCTATGTTTTGTCGCAAAAAATATGAAAAGATTCCCATGGACTAAGATTTTCATCTGGACTAAATTGCAGAGTGACATCTATTGACAAATACAAACCGCTAGCTTCGCACTAGTGCAATGAAGATATACAGGTTGGAAAAAAAATTATGGGCCTTACCTGGATGGAGACGAGACGACGACGACGAGAAGGCTGGAAGCAACTTCTATAGAAATATACCTAACCTTAACTAAAGAAAAACCAAAAGTAGGTAGGTACAAGTAAAAAACCCCCCTTCCAGTTGTCTTATCGTTCTAAATAACTGCCGGTGTCTCAGACAGGCAATAGCGCGCGTTCTCATGTTGTCACGATATATCACGGGCTCACGGTGCCCCCAAATTAACATCTGTCTGGGGGGGATAGAGATTGTTTTACCTCTGACAATTTGTCCACGCGAATCCATTACGTACGACTGACTAGATGATCCGACGAGCGTTTAAACAATTACGCTGTCATTAAATGTTGCTTATGCGAAACGAGTTATTAGTGACTTTGCAGATATAGAAACTACTTTGATTGAAGTCATTTTAATTTTTATTATTGAAAAATTGAAAATGAAGTATTTAGAAAAAAATATCGACCCGTCTCACTCACAACAATATCTTCACATTGATGAAATTAACGCTGGCTATAGGTACAGCGCGTAAGAAGTTTTCGACACTTCTTGTAACGACTCCGTTGTTTGAGCAGTCGATCGGTTAGCGAAAGGTTGTGGGTTCGATTCCCATCGGAGCTGGTTTTGAACTTGTGAGACGAGTCGATTTTTTCTAAATACTTACTTCATTTTCTACTTTGATTGAAGTGAATTTTCGAAATTATGATATCATCATAATTATGCTAACATAAAAAAATAGAAATCCAAAATCCACGGGGATAGTAAGGGAATGATTCCAGCAGCGTTCATGATTCTGAATACTATTACGAACTACTTATACTAATTTTAACACGGAACAGTAAACTCGTAGATGCCAATCCCAAAACCCTGAATGTCAATTAAACCATCAAAGCTTTGATTTTATTAATGATTTCTGTGAACCATAGCTTTGAACCAATCTCATATACCTATACAGAGTTGTCAAACATTTATAATTATCAATATTATCATACGTCAATATCAGGGCTCAATCTCTGTTCCATTATGTCATGGAACAATCATAGCTATCTAAAATCTGTCAAATTTTAATGGTAACACAATTGTCGGAATTAACATCAATAATTCACATTGCTCAACTCGCACGAAATTTGTTATCGTTTTTAAATCAATCAATAGTGGACGCCCGCGGTTTTACTTGCGACCAGTTTTTTTTTGTACTTAATTAGGTAAATATTCGGCCACATCACATACCTACATTGCTATAATCCCAAATTAAGCAGCTTATCCACCAGTGTAATATAAATCGGTTGCAACGATGGTTTGACCTCTTAACCCAGACACGGGTAAATATCGAAAAGTTAGTTTTTGATGTTTACCCGAGCGGGAATCGAACTAGGGACATCAGCGATAGCGGCACCTTAAAAACTGGTTACAAACAAATTAAAAAATACGCAACGATATTTTTCAAACACGCGACAAACTACCTATCTTACTTGGGTGCGTAGCGTTTTCATTAAATTCATTCGTTCACCATTACAGAGTAAATATACGAGAGTAAGATATCCATAGATTTTCGTGGTGAAACGAAAGCCGAGTAAAGTAATTTTTGGGATCGTAAATTCAATTTTGGTTGGGTATTTGACTGTTGTAGAAATGTAGATATCATTCAGAAATATAACACATTTCCATAGCGCTCTCCTTGTCTGATTAGAAAGTTTGATGCTCTATATCACTGAAAATATGCAAGATATTTGAAAATAAATACCTATGTTGTGTTGCTACTAATTCAATAAAAATTTTAAGCCAATAAAACAAATTCAATCAAATACCCAATTGAATCTCTTTCGCAAATAATACATGGAAACAAGCTGCACCCGGCGGCTTACCCGCGTGCTTAATGTTCCTGTGGGAATAGGATATAGGGATGAAAACTAGCATAATTATGTGCTATCCAAACCATAATCTATCTTGGTGCCAAATCTCATCCAAACATCAGTGACGTTGACGTGATTAAGCAATAAACGTCTATCCATCCAAACGTTCGCACATGGAAAGACTCTTCATAATATTTGTAGGATTAGTAAAATTCTCATACTTTCTTTATCGTTTGACAAATTGCGTAAAAGGCGTGTACAGTACAGTCCTCCTTCGAGGTTTCGCGACACTCGTCTTGCATGTCGTCCGCCGTAAATCACGAGGGTGGCATGTAAATGGGCGCAAAGATTGCTATACTTGCGACGACATCTTGATTTTATCACTGGATTCTGGTTGCTTGGTTGGTTACAAAGTTTGTGAAGCCTTAATTGAAGGTATTAGTGATGATAATAAGATTATAATTAACTAATAAGTTTAAATCTAAGGTTTAGTTTAAACGTGGCCAAGTTTACACGAAAGTTATGGATTAAAAGTCACTTCTTCTAATTTCTTAATCATTTGACGAATTGCGTAAAGGCGTGTACAGCCTGCTCTAAGGTTTCGCGACACTTGTCTTGCATGTCGTCCGCCGTAAATCACGAGGGTGGCATGTAAATGGGCGCAAAGATTGTTATACTTGCGACGACATCTTGATTTTATCACTGGATTCTGGTTGCTTGGTTGGTTACAAAGTTTGTGAAGCCTTAATTGAAGGTTTAAGTGAAGATAATAAGATACTAATTAACTAATAAGTTTAAATTTAAGGTTCAGTTTCGAAACATGGCCTAGTTTTCACGAAAGTAATGGATTAAAAGTCACTTCTTCTAATTTTTGTATCATTTGACGAATTTCGTAAAAGGCGTGTACAGTCCTACTCTAAGGTTTCGCGACACTCGTCTTGCATGTCTTCCGCCGTAAATCACGAGGGTGGCATGTAAATGGGCGCAAAGATTGTTATACTTGCGACGACATCTTGATTTTATCACTGGATTCTGGTTGCTTGGTTGGTTAAAAGGTTGTGAAGCCTTAATTGAAGGTATTAATGATGATAGTAAGATAAATAATAAGTTTAAATCTAAGGTTTAGTTTCTTAACCTGGCCCAGTTTACATGAAAGTTATAAATTAAAAGTCAGAATCGTTTGACTAATTGAGTAGAAGGTGTGTACAGTCCTCCTCTAAGGTTTCGCGGCATTCGTCCTGCATGTCGTTCGCCGTAAATCACGAGGGTGGTATGTAAATGGGGGGCGCAATGATTGTTATACTTGCGACGACATCTTGATTTTATCACTTGATTCTGGTTGCTTGGTTGGTTACAAAGCTTGTTAGGCCTTTATCGAAGTTGTTTCTAATATGTTTGATGGCTTAGTTCGTTAATATAAAAGTAAAAATGATTAGATAACTCTTAATTGAGTGAAATATCAAACAAGCTAACTGCCATATACATGGTTTTAATCATACCATCTTATTATGTCATGGAATGGATATTTTACTGTGTCAAATGAAATCCCAAACATCCGTCTAATAATAATTAAAATATCATATTACTTGCAGTATACTTGGTTTTAGTTAATGAAAAACATATGAAAATAATTGTCTTTGAATAGCCGAGGGATTCCGGCCTTCATATTTTTTTTTATTATTTCATATTTAATTGAATTTTAAGTGATTTTCGATTCGCGGGGAGCTCGCGAGTTCACAGTTCGGCCGACAGCGCGGCTGAGCAAGCGTTAGCGTGCCTTTTTCGGTCGGGAATCCTCGCCTTAAAACTAGGTTTAACTTTGCTCCACGTTTATTAATAAGGGGGCTAGAGTTTATACATTTCTAATTAGAGTTTTCATCTTTATACTATCTATGTAAATTATCTTTGTTTTTAAACATTTGCTAGAACTTTAAAATACTCGTTTCATTCTTCCACATACAACTCTTTATTTAAACCATGATATGATAACAAAATACACAACAACGCAAACGTAACGTTTGTACCATTAGAGCTCATAGTTATTAAATAACTGACGACATTATAACAATGAAAGAGCAAATTCTCTGAAAAATTTCATTCGAAAAGGCAATTTCATATGTAAGCCACATATTCTTTCACCATTTTATTTACATTACAAAGAACTTTACATTCCAGTTTTCTTAACTTTTGTATTCCAGGAAATTCAAGACAATATTTTCAAACACAATTGAAATATACGTAAGCGCATCTTAGATTTAAGCGCGAGCGGTTCATTGAAAAAAAAAACTTTTTACCATTGCTTTTTACGAATTTGATCACGCATAAATTGCACACATAATATGAGATATACCTACATAACTGGTAAAATACGTCGGAAAGTGCAGAATACATTAAAGTCAAGAGGGCCCGTCTGAAATGCATTTATAACATCGTGAAAAGCCATCGCCTCCTGAAAGATATTCAGTAAGTGAAGCAGCCAATTCAATTTTCTTATGAAAATAAGCTGCAAGTTAATTTAGCTGAACTTATTTGAAAGTTTTGTCTGTATCGTTACAGACTAGTAGCTTTTTCATGAATTTCAAATAGCTAAGGTGTTCGCTGCGAATTAAAAATATTTTATTAAAACTGCATACTTTTCTAAGATGTTTATTTGGTGGATTTGAGGCTAGTTTAAAATACTTACTTCCGGTAATCTGTTTGTCAAAACCAAGAGATTTGACTGCCCGGAGTACAGCAATTGCAGCATAAATTAATTACCCATTATCTATAGTAAAATTATATTATTTGTATTTGTGTAATTCGATTTGGTTAAATTATTCTCGAGAACGGTTTGAAACAGAAAATTGGTTCAGGTACCGTTTCAAAGGTGTTTTAAAACCGGATACTGCACAAAATTAGGATATTTGAGAAATTCACTCAATTAGGGAATGAAACGGCGTCTAAAGTTTGTGGCGAAATAGTTGAGAATATTATTTGTAAAAAGGTCTATAGAGTGAACTGAGTTACTCCGAAAGATCGCGAGCGAAGCCACGCCAAAGTCTAGTAGAAGTAAACGTACGAGACAAACGTTAATATCAATACCGTATTTCACTGTTGTCGAAATGTAAATTTAAGTTAAAAATAAAAATATAAAATTTAGGAATACTTACCAAATGTGTTTTTTTTTTAATCTGTTTTATGTTAAGTAGGTATAAAAAAAATTCAAATAATTAGATGTCCTATAACTTTGAAAGTAGTATTCAAGATTATTCATAATAAAAACTTGTTTTGTGTAGATCATATTTCGAAAAACATTTTAAATAAATAAAAAACATCACTTATATACCCATTACGCTCTAAGTGTAAAAACTCAAATCACTATTTTATTAAACAAAAGTTCAGCTACGAATCATTCTTCTTAACACTTCGAAACTTCGGCCACAAATCAAAAAGTTTTAAGAGTTAAGTTGTTACTAAATAGGAAAGACAACAAATGAAAACAACATTCTCAGAATTCTCCCGAGCAATTTGCCCGTTATTTTTAATGTCTAGTGGAAAAGTTTTCTTCGCTCCACTGATTTTATTAACACTCATCAGAAAAGTTCCGGAAATGATATCTTAAGACTGTACACGGGTAGAGAGGAAGTAATTTTTGGAACTAAACAATTTTTCATACTGCTGACATTCGCATTTTGACAGCTAATTTTGTATTGCTAGTGGTTCCGCCACAACCGGTTTAAATTTTCCTGTGTAGGCAAAGTGGCAAGTAGGTGAAGATTTTCATGGTGGGAAAATTACCATCATAAAGCTAGTATAGCTACAAAGCCAAAATCCCGAGATAATCAAAATTTGCAATCTATACAAATAAATAAAATTGGAGTGTCTGTTTGTAATATTTATTAAAATAACCGCTTTTTACTACATGCATATGATTATATTATATACGGTACATATACCAAAATAACATTTTTTTTCAATTTTTGTCTGGCTGTCTGTCTGTCTGTTTGTTCCGGCTAACCTCTGAAACGGCTGGACCGATTTTGACGGGACTTTCACTGGCACGTAGCTGATGTAATAAGGAATAACTTAGGGTACTTTTTATCCCGATATTCCCACGGGAACGGGGACGGGAACCACGCGGGTGAAACCGCGGGCGGCCGCTAGTCGAAAATAAATGACATTTTATAGAGGAAAGATTTGATTGTATGTTTGTTTCGACATCGATCGAATAGGCTCAAAAACTGCTGGACTGATTTAGAAAATTCTTTGACCATCAGAAAGCTACATTCTTCTCGGGTGTCATAGGATAGGATATATTTTATCCCGATATAACGCGAGGATCCGCTAGTATCTATACAAATAAATAAAATTGGAGTGTCTGTTTGTAACATTAAAATAACTGCTTTTTACAACATGCATAGGATTATATATATGGTACATATACCAAAATGACATGTTTTACAATTTTATTCTGTCTGTCTGTCTGTTTGTTCCGGCTAATCTCTGAAACGGCTGGACCGATTTTGACGGGACTTTCACTGGCAGGTAGCTGATGTAACAAGGAGTAACTTAGGCTACTTTCTATCCCGGAAAAATATCACATTCCCTCGGGATATTTTTATTGTGAGTATGGATGTATGGATGTTTGTTACCCTTTCATGCAAATACTACTGAACGGATCTGGATGAAATTTGCTACAGAGATAGATTATAGGCTGGAATAACACACACATACTTTTTATCCCGATATTCCCACGGGAACGGGCACCACGCTAGTGAAACCGCGGGCGGCCGCTAGTATGAAAATAAAGCAAGTGCCCGTTTTTACCCGACTGTGACAGAAAAAGGGTAATGTTTTTTTGCAAAGGGGTTCATTTTAATAATGACGTCTTTTATTAGCGTTTGACAAGGTAGAATGCAAAATTATCGTACAAAAAGCAGCATTAATACATTCATTTTAACCCAGATAAGCCTGAAACTCTTTTTTCTCGTAGATTTTTAAAGTTTCTAAATATATGAAAAATCCGTTTCAAATTAATAAAGCAATGATGCTAGATTTTTTAATTTCTCAAAACCCATGTATGGGTCGGTCGGCTTAAGTGGGTTGACGTCTTACTTTATGCGTTTGATAAGGTAGAATGCAAAATTATCGTACAAACAGCCGCATTAGTACATACGAAAATAGCCGCATTAATACATACATATTACGTCTTACGATCTTACTTTAGCGTTTGACAAGGTAGAATGCAAAATTATCGTACAAACAGCCGCATTAATACATAATTCTGTAGACGGTCGGGATTTTCGTGTCGTACCCGATAAATCAGCGAGAGGGGTGAATACAAATTAACGTATCAAACGAACGTCTGGCGATTAACTGTCTGATACGGATTGTAGAGGTGTTGTTAGCACAATAATAACAATACAGCTAAAACGAATGAAGGTTGTGAAGAATACCTACACAAATAGAAAAAATAACTGCTTAAGGCGAGGATTCCCGACCGAAATAGGCACGCTAACGCTTGCAAGGCCGCGCTCGATACACTTCACGCGGACCCAGCGGTAGCCGGCAGTGAACTGTGAACTCGCGAGCGCCCCGGGAATCGAAAATCACTTAAAATTCAATAAAAAATTAAATACAAAAAAAAAAATGACGGCCGGAATCGCTATTCAAAGACAATTATTTTCATATGTTTTTCATTAACTAAAACCAAGTATACTGCAAGTTATATGATATTTGAGTTATTATTAGACGAATGTTTGGGATTTTATTTGACACAGTAAAATATCACCAATCGAAAAAACACGGCCGGAAGCACTAGATAAATAACTGTAAAATAGCATACTTATATTTTTTCCTAATTTTAAGTACTTACTTGTGATTTGCGAGTAATCCATATTTTAAAATACCCTATTTTCGGGAATCGGCGCCTTAAAGATAAAAAGGAAACAATTGTGATAGTAAAAACCACCATCCCTGCAAGTAACTTTGAGGTGGGATTCGAACCCGAACCCCCGGGAGTCCGGCCCGATGCTCTGACCAACTAAGACAAAACTCGTCGAATTTAGCGTTAAAAATTGCTTCAATAATAAAAAATACAATATTCTCATAATAAATATTGTATTGTGAATTTGTGAATGCTAAAAATTAATTTAGTAAATTTGTTTAGTATGTAGGTACTATAACTAACTATATAACTATGTTTAGTTTAAACGAGTTCTATAATGCTATAAAAATAATTTGTTTGGTTAAAGATAAATAATCCTGGGCTGCGTTTTTGCGTCAATTTCTTTTTTTCAGAGAAAGAAGGTTTTCATTTGAAGGTTTTATTGAAAGTCTTAATTAAAAGACTACATCGAAGTGCTTAAACTGGCTTTAACCCTACCCGATCTTAGTAGTTTGTTTAATAGGTATAGCCATGTAGGTATTGTGATTAGAAGTTATTTATTTAAAATTAAAATGTTAAAGTTCAAAAAAAAAGATGTAAGTATGAACGTTCACAACTTTACTATATAAAACAGGTACGTAATTTGGTAGTTAAATATATATGAAAAAACAAACTACTAAAAACTTCCCAAAAGTTAAAACTATTTCTGTTTTTCTTTTGATGTGATACGAGTATGATTTCATAAACACATAACATTTTTTACGATGCGGCTTACCCATTATTTGTTTAATGCAGTTGTAATAACTTACAAAATGCACAAAGCAATAAAGCATCACAGTACCACAAATAATATGCAATTGTTTTTTTATTAAAATCCTTCATTTTTTTCATGACAAAGTTGCACATTATACTTTTATATGCAACATCACAACTCTTACTGGCAGTTTGTGCACAAGCAAAATGTTAAAAGTACTTGGAACGAGTGTGACAAAATAAAGTCGTTAAAGTAGTTTTTGTAGGCGTGCACTTGGCACTTGTCCAGTTGCAGTGAAAGTGTCATTTAATGCATTTATGGTATTGACTTGGACTGCGAAAAGTGCTGCGGGCCAATCGCCGTAATTCTATGCAGCGCGTCTTCATCGCGTTTGGGTCTTGACGTTTGACTTCGTATTGCCGTAATGACATAACGGCGCACAAGTCACGCAAACCTATAGTCCTACAATCCTGTCTGATCCGGTGACATCCGTGACAGAGGAACCACTTGCAATACGAAATTAGCTGTCAAAATAGACTGTCGTATGAAAACTGTTTTAGTTCCCACCGGAACAGAAAAGGTTGTCGCACTGTCAAAGCTGCGCGTTATCAAAAACGGTTTTGCACGTCAACTGCACGTACACTTGACTAATGCGTCATAGAATTACCGCGATTGGGCCGCTGGGGAATCTGCTAGGGTTAATATAAAATGTCTCAATAGCTATGACCTGCAAATTGTAATTGAACCATTACTACCTTTACAGTCTTTCAGATTTTTCTTTGCTTTTGCAAAACTTACAAAACATAAGGTTTACTGTAAATATAATAGTCTTAACCCTAAAACTATGCGGCTGCCCAAAAGCAACATGACCTTTCACTGTCCCGCATTGAGCATGTCCGACTGTGAAAGTAAGTTCGGGTCCCATCGGAGCTAGTTGTCAGACGGGTCGTTTTTTTTCTAATACTTAATTTTGAATAATAAAAGTAGGTACATTGTGAATGCAAAAAAAGTAAAAATATATTTGATCTGTTGACTTATTGTCAGTAAAAAAATCATGAATAGGTACCCATTAGGATAGGGTAAAACAAGACGATTCAAAATTGTTTGTATAAAAAAGTTTATTTGATAATTCTATTTCTATATGTACCTACATGTTTTTGCAAAGCAAAGTTGTATCGACCACTTAGAATATGCGTCAAAACTGGGAGTATCTTTTAATAGCATTGTCACAAAAGATTCATTTTTACGTCTACTATTCGTTACAAAATCTAGATAAGTCTTATACTTATACAATTATTTGATAGATATAAATTTTGACTTGATGCATTAAATTAAAATAAACGTTTGCATAACGCCTATTTCATTCTACTTTGTCTTCGTTGTAAACAAGATTCTTAATCTTAAGACTTCCTTCTCCGTTCACTAACACCATCCATTTCAGTATGCTCAAGAATTAAATTAGACAAATTGTCATTCAGACGTCGTTTCGCGAATTTCCTCTCTTTAAATCAACCTTGACTCCCTTTAGACTGATCTAATAAAATTTAGCTCGTACCAAACAATTAATTACAAGGCAGTTGATTCTGTAACTTTTAACTAAGTTCTCTAACTGAATAACTTGGTTTCCAAGAATCTGGTAAACTCTTCAGCAGTCTAGCGAGGCTTACTGTTCAACTTGTAACTTGTAGCCTATGTGTTAAGCTTTAAGAAGTTCCGTAGTTCCGTACTATGTATATGTCGCTCTTGAAACGTTCTAGTTTAAGGTGCATGTAGTCGTGAAACGATCATTTTTGAGGCCCTAAAACTAATAAATTAGCCTACTGATGAATCCAAAATTAATATATATTAAAAATTGATATATAAACTTCAATCTAAACATTAAAAAAAAACATAGTCTTTAAGATGCTATTTAAAAAAAAACCATTGAAATGAAGCTGTTTTCAACTTGAAATACGCTACTGCTTCTAAACTACAAGTGATATTTTCACGTTTCTTTCAGGAAAAGATTGCTAACTTGTTTAACTTAAAACTGAGCATTTTTCGTTTTAAAATAATACATAGTTTTGACGAAACGTGTGTTTAAGCTGTTTTGGTGCGGGTAGCGGGCGGGAAAATTAATCCACTTTTCTATGCCCAAGGTCGTTGGCGATACCACGGGCCTTAAGTAACTGTTTTGCATGCTATTCGCTGTGACGGAGTTAAGATGACCAAAGTTCGGGTGATATGTTGGACGTTCTTGCGTTTTTAATGAGATAGTATCGTGTGGTCTTTAGTGATCTCAAAAAGTGATTCTGACCTTATTTTTCGTTTAATTTATGACGTATCGTATTTTAAAGTCGGTTTTCTAAATCTTATGCCCGATTACTCGTACGCTACTTATTTTTGGGAGCGTCTCAAACATCGCCCTGTCACTTTAAATGTCAAACGTATGAAAGAGATGCCATGATGTTTGAGACGCTCCCAAAGATGATTTGCGTTTGAGAATTCGGGCGATAGTCTCGTAGACAACGACTTGACTTATGGGAGTTCCATACAAATAACAGTCGTTTTATTTTATCTAATCATCTTGGCTGCACACGGGCCACCTACCTAAACCACAAAACGCCGCCACCGTCATGCAGCTTTCATAATTTTATATGAACTCGCCGTCACTAGCTAGTCGTCACTTGTTTCTTCTCTAGTTTCAAGTAGCGATGCGCGACTCCGAATGATTTTCCTTTTCGACTAATTCATAACTACTAATTTGGCCATTCGAATGCAAAATTAGTAGTATACTAATGTTCGAATAACGACTACTAATTAGTAACTACTAATGTCAACACGGAACGAAACGAATAAACGATAGGTTATTCATTTATTAATCATTCCCACAGCACAGTATTAAAAGCACAATAGTTTCGATCCCGCCCACCCGACCAAGCGCGAGTCGAACCGAAGCCGAACGCGACTGGACACTGGACAGCCGGACGTATGCCGTCGACTCCAGTCGAATAATCTCAATCGCAGTCGACTTAGTCGAATGATTCGTGGAGTCGAATGATTAGTATTAGTATTATTCGGAGTCGCGCATCGCTAGTTTCAAGTGGCGGCGTTTGTGGTTTTCGCGTGTGGCGACTGTAATATTGTCTTCTGTTTGCTTGTTGCTAAAAATCCTGATGATGCAATCTCTTGGTATAGTGTTAAGTGTTTAACATGCTAATTCTCTTGGTACACATAGCTTTAATATAACATTAAGTGACCATTCTAGCTAGTTATCGGCATATCATTTGATCCGACATGAATGATTGAAAAATGTTTAAGTCGGAAAGAGATAAATAAGTTTTTGGCATATTTCGCCAACCTTATATCAATTATCGCACTTAACTTCTTAAGATGCCGGTTAATTAAAACCATTACACTCATTTTCATATTGCAGAACACACTGAATGAAACTGAGTGGATCCGACTTAAACGGCTCTTCCAAAAGCAACCGCTGAGTAACTCAATTATGTGAAATTTTCCTCAAAGTTGGAGCATTACACTCGGTGCCCAATTTCTGAAACGTTCGCTTAACATAGAATTTCGTTCGATATTTTAAACTTCCTATTGTTGGTTGGTTTTACTGAAAATAAACTCCATTGACGGAGGTGTCAGGTGAGTGAAAAATCGTCTAACGCCCGAATTCTCGAACGCAAATCATCTTTGGGAGCGTCTCAAACATCATGGCATCTCTTTCATACGTTTGACATTTAAAGTGACAAGGCGATGTGTGAGACGCTCCCAAAGATAAGTAGCGTACGAGTATTCGGGCATGAGTCTAGCCATGGCCCGCTATTATTTCTCGGCTGCTTGCGCCCCCCCTGAAACCAGCGAGATCTAGAAAAATCAGCGTCATAAAACTTGAGAGTCTACCTATAGTGTCTTTATTCTCATTACAAATATAAAATTTAAACGAGTGATTTAAAATAAATCCCCAGAGCGGAAGCGAATATTTCATTATTCGTACGTGCAAATGTTTTATTTTCGTCCTAATAATCAAATGTTTCTTCTTTTGGATAAATTGACAGAAAATAAATTGCTTTGTTTTTTGATGCACTTCTATCAGTCACAAAAAGAAAGCGAAATTAAGAAATCCCACTTATCTTACTAATATTACAAATGCGAAAGTTTGTACCTTACGTATGTTACTCAATCACGGCGAAATGGCTGAATGGGGGCTGAAATTTAGCAAAGAAATAGCTTATTGTGTAGGATATCAATAAAAGTATATATTTTTAACGATTTGGTAAAATAATATTGACGGATTATAACGTAATGTAGGTATTCTAGGAATCTGTATAAATATGAATCTGGACAAGTTATTTTTATAGGTACAAGAAACAGTTGATTGACCCTCATAAATGGTTAGTCTACGGAACTACTCGATTGATTTCCAACTATCTAACCCAACAGAGAGCTGCTCAAGTCATAAGTTGATTTAGGATATATTTTAGTTTCGAATTTCCCCCGGGAAGCGAAATTCTACGAGGACAAATTCGCGTTTGTTGATTATAACCTAACTAGGCGTAGCGTTTGAGTTAGTTCTCTTTGATACTTAAGAAATTGAGCTATGCAATTTTATTTGTACTGGTAGCCCTAGCATGAAAGTCTGTCGTTATGGCACTGACCACTATTTTTTTTTAATTCACATCGCGGTCGCACTTAGCTTTCATCACACCTGATGTTAAGTGGTGATAAGGCTGAAGGTGGAAGCGCACTACTCCCGGAATCCTCAATCACTGAGGAACTGGCTATCTTATCTGTAACTGCCGGAACACAACAATGCTGAAAACATCATTGTTATGGCGTCACACTTAGATACGATGGTGGTAGCTAGCCAGGCGGACTAAGAACAAGTCCTACCACCAACCAAACCGAATACAGTATGTACCCCCACTGGGAATCGAACCCGGGATCTCTGGGTCTGAAATCGGTGGTGTGAACCACTGGACCACAGAAGCGGTTATTATTAAACACTGGACAGCCTATCTCCATACAAATGACAGCTAATTTTGTGTGGCAATTTGAAGCGCCACTACGAGTGCCCCGAGAACTTATTTGGACATAATCATTCAATTTACCACAGTCGACATAAGAACATCACTAATTTTAGTTACATGAACACTCGTATCTGCCTACAGCGCAAAAATGGCGATACTCAAATAGGCACAAAAATATTTTATGAAAGCCTGTCCAGTGTGTAAATAATAGAGGTCAGTGCGTTACGGTTTGACATTAGCATGTACTGTATACAAATATTTTATATCCTAATACTTTTTAAATGCACTGTGTAATTTTAATTAATTCCTTTATATGTAATTGACTTGCTAGCGCCTTGGAGCAATCTGTTAGCTAGTTAAGTAAACCTTTAATAATGAAATAATAAAAAATAAAAAATGGTAAGAAATCGAATAGTTAACTATGCCGTCCGTCAAAAGCTGTTGAAGTACTGCTGTCAAATATCTATTCAATGTTAGTTTCTATTTTTTTTTAATTCACATCGCGGTCGCACTTAGCTTTCATCACACCTGATGTTAAGTGGTGATAAGGCTGAAGGTGGAAGCGCACTACTCCCGGAATCCTCAATCACTGAGGAACTGGCTATCTTATCTGTAACTGCCGGAACACAACAATGCTGAAAACATCATTGTTATGGCGTCACACTTAGATACGATGGTGGTAGCTAGCCAGGCGGACTAAGAACAAGTCCTACCACCAACCAAACCGAATACAGTATGTACCCCCACTGGGAATCGAACCCGGGATCTCTGGGTCTGAAATCGGTGGTGTGAACCACTGGACCACAGAAGCGGTTATTATTAAACACTGGACAGCCTATCTCCATACAAATGACAGCTAATTTTGTGTGGCAATTTGAAGCGCCACTACGAGTGCCCCGAGAACTTATTTGGACATAATCATTCAATTTACCACAGTCGACATAAGAACATCACTAATTTTAGTTACATGAACACTCGTATCTGCCTACAGCGCAAAAATGGCGATACTCAAATAGGCACAAAAATATTTTATGAAAGCCTGTCCAGTGTGTAAATAATAGAGGTCAGTGCGTTACGGTTTGACATTAGCATGTACTGTATACAAATATTTTATATCCTAATACTTTTTAAATGCACTGTGTAATTTTAATTAATTCCTTTATATGTAATTGACTTGCTAGCGCCTTGGAGCAATCTGTTAGCTAGTTAAGTAAACCTTTAATAATGAAATAATAAAAAATAAAAAATGGTAAGAAATCGAATAGTTAACTATGCCGTCCGTCAAAAGCTGTTGAAGTACTGCTGTCAAATATCTATTCAATGTTAGTTTCTTATACGACGAGGCGGTACTCTGTTTTAGGGCCCGCTATACACGGAGAAAAAAAAGACCACCAAAAATTAAGAAACTGTTTTGTATTTGACGAAAAAACTAAGTTTTTATATTACTTACAAAAGTTTTGCTATTTTAACAACCATTATTACTTTTAAGCAAAACCTTAGTATTTGTAATTGTAATTCCTAAAAGTCAGTTTTAGTAAATGTAAGATATTACATATTTTCATTGTTATTGCAAATTGTGGTAAATATAGCTAAAGTTTTGTAATTTTTGCAAACTGATTTAGTGTATTTAAAAAAGGTCATTTGTAGTTTCAAGAAATGTGTTTAGTACATGGCAATATTACAAACTTTTGTGATATTTAATAACAACATTTTTAAATTTACAAACGATTTTCTTGAAATTACTACCGTATTTCTTAAAACAATAAAACAAACACGTTTTGTAATTCCAAGTTCCATTTTAGTAATTGTCTGTACTTACTTGTCCGGCTGTTCGCCATTTCGTTTCTTTTCTAGTTTGCACGCGCACGCGATTCGAAAGTGACACGTTGCGGTCATAATAAAATCAAAGAAAATTCTTCGCTATTTATGGATGTGCCAAAACAATCAAGTTGCGACAACTTGTGTCGCTTGTGTCAAGTGAAATGGTGGTCCAAGTTTTAGTGTTTTAAAAATCAACATCATCAATAATCAGTGAAAAAACCCTAAAAATGGACAATCTCATCAGGAACCTTTAGGAAATTGGCGTCTCATTGAATACGTTGGTGCATTCTGTGGTAAGCTTATTGACAAGTCATTTACTTTGGAACTTAATAACCCTGGTTACTGTATGTAAGAGTTTGTAGAGAGTAAACTGTATGAGAGATGTAAAAATTTGTTCATGAAACTCATTTTTTACTTCCAGGCGCCTACCCTATCAGTCAGTACAGTAATCTGTTTGAGGAACACCCATTATTGGCATCGCTTCTAATACAAGAACCAAAGAACCCACTATAGCAAACAGTTACAGTTCCACAGTCAAATCAGAGGCCACAAACTTCATCCAGCATCGCACAACTCCAATTCCGATTCAAGCCAGCCCGTATCAGTCATATTATGTGGGTATTAGTATTTATTTTTACTAGCTCTAGTTGTTCTTTGTGTTGTGTAGCTTATTGTACTTATAAAACATTTTTATGTTTAAGGTTCTTCAAACACTGAAATGCACACATGACGACAATTCAATACTAAACGAAGGCCTAAAAAAGGCAAATTGAATGACTCCATCCATCTTCATCAACTTCATCCCAAACAAGATTTAGAAAGAAGAAAAATTTCACCCAGATGATCATCTGTTACTGATGCAAAAAACGGTAGCGTCGTCCCTTTTAATTTGCATGGTTATTTTTTAATAAATAAAATAGGAAAATTAAAAGAGTATTTCATTGCACGAACACAGTAGGTTAATATAAAGCAATTAAAAGTTAACATTAAGAGATTTATGACATATTTATAAATTATCTATAAATAGGTAAATAGTGATTTTTAGTTTATTTAGTTCTAGTAATTTATGTAGTTTAGCAATTATAAGTAAAGACCCATACATACTGTTGTAACAGATTCATCGAAATAGGTTTATAAATCTCTTTTGATGCCTCTGTTACAAACAACAGCTTGTATGGGTCTTTACTTTTAATTGCTAAACTACATAAATTACTAAAACTAAATAAACTAAAAATCAGTATTTATCTATGACGTCATCATTAAGGATATTACTATTGAACTCTTAAAATTACAAAACGGTTAGTAATATTAATGACGTCATAATCCCCGATATTAATACTGAACTCTTAAAATTACAAAACAGTTTAGTATTTGTCAATGTCGTCATCATTCCCGATATTACTATTGAACTCTTAAAATTACAAAACTGTTTAGTATTTGTCTATGACGTCATCAATTCGTATATACTAAACCACTCTTGAAATTACAAAAACGTTACATGTAATATTTACTAACTGCATTTACAAAAATCGATTTACAATTATTACAAGACATTTGTTGTCCTCGGGTTTATGACTATTTTAGTAAAAATTAATGTTTTTTTGTCAGATTTTCGCTCCGTGTAGACCAACGAAAATCAGATTGCTTTACATGATCGTCTGTAATATCAATGCCTATTAATGAAAAACTGAATTTCTAATTAAGATGCAGCAAACTTCAGGATTAACACTAGTGACTATGTTACTCAAAAACACGATTGCATAAAAATTTATTGATAGAAAAATATTGCAAAGTTGCCTCAAAATCACTATACTTAATTAAAACGATAAACTGCTAGTTGTTGTTGTAGTTCAAGTTATACATTAAAATAAAGCTTGGAACTTTTTAGTATAATTAATTACACTATAGATAAGGCAGGGCTTATTTTATATATTTTTGTAAATACCCTTTAAATATCCTTTAAAAAAAAGAATTTCCTTCATTTCTTCATTCCGGGTCGGCCAAATGGGGCCGGAGAATTATATCTATAGTAAATGCTGCCTTACTTCTTATAGAAATAATGCAGCAGGCATTTTCTTTGCAGTTGGCCGTTGCAGTTATTACTTTTGCAGTTGGCCGAGAGCAGGGTCCCGATCGCGATAATTCTATGACGCGTTAGTCAAGTGTACGTGCAGTTGAAGTGCAGTTGACGTGCAAAACCGTTTTTGATAACGCGCGGCTTTGACAGTGCGACAACGTTTTCTGTTCTGGTGATCATCTTTGGAACTAAAACAGTTTTCATACGGCAGTCTATTTTGACAGCTATTTCGTATTGCAAGTGGTTCCTCTGTCACGGATGTCACCGGATCAGACAGGATTGTAGGACTATAGTACGTAGTATTTTTTTGTCCTCTGTGACTATAGGTTTGCGTGACGTGTGCATCGTTATGTCATTAGGGCAATACGAAGTCAAACGTCAAGAGCCAAACGCGATGAAGACGCGCTGCATAGAATTACGGCGAGTGGCCCGCTGGCCCTTAAGTACATAAAACTCTTGCGTTACTTACTGACTGGTGACAGACAACGGAATTGACAACATTTCAAAATTTTAAGGTAGGCTTGTTTTTATGGATATAATGAAAGGTTATCGTTTTTTAGGAAACACGTATTTTTTCTTTTTATTTTCATAAATTATTGAGATAATAATTAAATGAAAATGGTATATTCTAAAAGGACGTAAGTACAATATTAGGAATAATATAGTAAGCGATTCCTTAGCCTCAACCTTCCTCTCCCTAACTTTCAAATAAAAAAAAAACTGTCCATTACATGAAGTTTTACGTAGAGATGTTCCTAGCACTCTAGTATATTGTGTCGATAATAATTACATTTTTGTTTAAAGGGATTATTTATTATTGATTACGACTTGACTTGATTATTTCGTCTCACATGTGATATACAACTGTGGTTTTAAAAATGCTATACTTTTTATGACTTGTTACCTTATTTAACCAACTTGCTCAATACTTTAAAACAAGGTGTAACTGTGTAAGTACTTACTTTTAAAAATCTTTGTTTGTGTAATAATAAAACAAAAACATTTCAGTGTCTTACCCATTTTTAATTGAAAATAATCGATAATAATTCTATAACTAAGTCAAGCAGGCATCACTATTAAAATGACAGTTACTTTGACATTTGTTTGTTTACTTCGTTTTTTTTTCTTCTTGGGGATTAGTTCCAGGCAAATGCACACACGCTAGAACTTGATCATTTTACACATTTTTTTAAATATCTTTATAAATAGGCGACCAAAAAATTTAAAAAATTGGTTTTCATGTTTAATTAGTTCTAATCTCGAAATGGTTTTCGAATTTTACTGCCTTGCAAAAAATGAAATGTCAATTAACTGTACGCGGATTATCGTGTAGTGAACTAGTGACTAGTAAAAAAAAAGATAACTTACCCCAAGTTAATAGCGTGTTAACTCATAAAGAATGTCTAATCGGTCACTGGCAGTAACTTGACATTGGATAAGTATAATCGGTTAAAGCCTTAGTAAATATAATGGTACCCAACACATATATTTTATAATACTATACCTAATACCGACATTTCATACCGACATTTCTAAAACATGGCCCCGATTAAGAACGAAGCTATCCGAAGCAAAGTATTAAAATAATTTGCGATCTTCATCCTGCTGTTACTGAAACAATTTTTTACTTGTAAGTATTGCAAAAAAATAAAAATCTAAATTTTACACTCATATAAGTAAGTATGTTTGAATTTGGACATGATGCTTTTTTTTATCTTTATAACGATCGGTCGCTGTAAATCGTATAATATGCTGATGCTGAGGAACTACTGAATTACGATACAGAACAGTAAGACGGCATCAGTGAAAAAATATATAGGCATCTCTTTAAAAACACAAATACCTACTTACATATAATTTTTGAGACAAACTAAACATTCCCTAGCAATTTTAGCAATAGGGTATTTGATTGAATTCTTTTTATAAGTATGTTTATTGAAATAAGTTGTAGTACTTACTTAACACAACATAGGCAGGTACTTATTTTCAAATTACTTGCATATTTTTTAATGGGGATTTTGCTGTCAAATTGAAACTAGGGTAGGGGTAGGGGTAAGGTAGAGGTAGGGTAGCGTAGGGTAGGGTAGGGTAGGAGTAAGGTAGGGGTAGCGTAGGGTAGGGGTAGGGTACGGATAGAGTAGTGATAGGGTAGGGGTAGCGTGGAGTAGGGGGTAGGGCCACGAGAACGAAGTCGCGCCGGGTCAGCTAGTAATGTTATAATATTTCTGAACGTCATAATTTAATATCTACATTTCAACAACAGTCAAATACCCTTTACCATTTTACAAATTGTACATAATGACGTCGCATTTTTCGGTCAACCAGTAGTTGAGCTATTTATTATTTCGTCGGGTTTATCGGACAGCTGTTCGCCGTAAATATTTTTCCACCGTTCTATACAATTCGTCACGCGAGCGAGCGAGTTAACACTGGCTGACATTGTTGTAGAAACACCATTTTAATTTTATCAATTTTATTGTTGAGTGATAAAATTTTAGGTAGGTATAGTCGTCAGCTGTTTTTAATGTCTTCACTGTCGGGACCAGTATTTCCTTATGCAAGAATTAAAAATATGCATCAAAAGAAAGTAAATAAGATGACGGAGAGCTTATCGAGAGAGAGAAAGATAGAGCTTGCAGAGTTATTATTATTTTTATTATTTGAATGTGAGTGGCTATGCATCTCCCGTAGGAGATGTAGTCACTGCGACCTAAAAGATCTATTGTGACTCGCCACCTGGTTAGAGTAACTCTTTTAGCCTGGAGGCTTCCAAGAAGTCTAGAATATTCCTAGCTTTAAAAGTTTTAATCTCCTCCGGGCGCATAATGTGTCAACCCAGATGGATACTGCGTTTGGGGATAAGGGGCCCGCAGTCACACAGAAGGTGCCTGGGTGTTTCCCTCTCCTGTTTGCAGTAGCGCCAAACATCAGTGTCACTTAATTTCATGTGATATTTGTGCCTGTTTAGTTTGCAGTGGCCGGTTAAGGCGCGGACTATCGCAATCAGTTACGTTTTCGGTTACGTTTTTACAATCCTTAAGGTCACGTTTTCACAAAATACATATATCATTATGTAATATTGTATACATTTGAAACACCCAGAAGTTTTAAATATTAATAATATACCCAACCTAATTTAATAATGCTTCCACAAATGGTATAGCGATATAATGGCGCACACATACTTAAAATAAGAAAGTTGAAGACCTGTGTGCCTACCATCAACTTCAAGAAAGCAAGACAGTGAGAGGGACGGGTATAACCTGCAGGTGTCATGTTAGCTCGACCGAGTTATAAGCCAAATAAGAGTTCATGACAGCCAAGCGGCTGTGTGACATGTCGCTGAATCGCTGGTCATTGACGCAATAGAATGGAATCTCGATCGCAATCAAGCTGTCGTGGTACGAATAAGCGAAGCAGATCAGTGTAGGCTCTAAACAAAACCGCAATAATATAAGTTGATAGTAGGCACCCTGAACTCTGAAGTACTTACGCCCGAATTCTCGAACGCGAATCATCTTTGGGAGCGTCTCAAACATCATGGCATCTCTTTCATACGTTTGACATTTAATTAAAGTGACAGGACGATGTGTGAGACGCTCCCAAAGATAAGTAGCGTACGAGTATTCGGGCATTAATGTACTATTTATCGCTTGCCATTTGTTCCACGTTGTCGGAGCGTAAGTTTTCCGTAGGATCGCAAGCCTAAATAAAACGCATCCTAAATTCGTAGCTTAGCTTAGAAGCTCTTTCGTGATAAGCGCAAATATATACAGACGGACAGATAAGAATTGCAACTACCATTGTTTTACTGTCTCTATAAAATTGTTTCTGGAACAAGTCAATCACAGATTTGGCTATTACTCAAAGCAGAGGCATCTTATTTCTAAACTTTTGTCGTCAATTCCCTCCCATAGTTATAAGCAGAGTTACCTACTTCCTATTCGTCGTCAGCAGTACTCGATTCAATCCATTACTTATTCGTTGACCTATTTATTTAATAGCTTCTCGAAAATGAGGTATCGATGAAAGATGCGTTCGAGGAAGACCATTAAGGCATAATGGAGTTGAAAAGATGAGGGAATTAATTTTAGAACCTTACCAGGCAATCAAAGATTTTGCGGCGTTTCTGGTACGGAGGAGAGGATATAAGAAAAATTGTTATAAGTAGAAAATAAAAACCATTTGCGGGATTCGAACCCGGCACCCACGGAAATACGGTCCAATGTTTCTAAATAGTCAAATGGACAAGGGCCAGAAAAATTAAGAAATTTACAGTAGGTAAGGCCAGAATTTTAGGAAAGAATATTTTTGAAAATGAAGTACAATAAAACGACCCGTCTTACAACTCACTTTCACTGTCCGGACGAATGCTCGAACCACTGAGCTACGGAGTCGTTTAGCTTACGGAGTCGGAGAGCTCAGTGGTTAGAGCATTCGCCCGGACAGTGAAAGGTCGTTGGGTTCGAGTCCTACCGGAGCTAGTTGTGAGACGGGTCGTTTTTTTCTAATACTTACTTCATTTTCAATAATAAAAATTGCATTTTGAATCAAATGCGAGAAAGTAAAAGTAATCCTACTAAAATTATAAATGTGAAAGTTTAGATGTTTGGATGTTTGTATGTTTGTTACTCAATCACGCTAAAAGCGGTGGACGGATTTGGCTGAAATTTGGGACACAGATACTGTGTAGCCTGGAGAGGAACATAAGCTTCTTTTCATCCCGGATATATCACATTCCTGCGGGATAATGTGATTAATGTGGTGTAGTCCACGCGGGCGAAGCCGCGGGTAGAAAGCCAGTAATGAATATTCTTTCAGCTAGTTCAGCTCGCTCCTTTACCCATGTATCTATTTATTCTACTTTATGCTTCTGTCTGGACCGTCAAAATATTATAATTTTAATGTCCAAATAATTAGTGCCAATAATAAAAATCCTTTACTGCAGCGAACTACTTTGTAATAAGGGTTTCTTTTGAAACATCATTGCTAGCGCTAGTTGTGCCGTGGGTCCGAGTACTCCGAGTTGAGTTGTTGGTACCTCAGTTGTGTAGAAGGGAATCAAAAGTAATTGGTTTTATCGGTGCCTATGGATAATTTAAATTTGTCACTAAATGTATGTCCAAAGTATAATCTTTGACTACGCCTAAATTTGTCTTATTTGGTCAAGGTTATGGGGTGTAAAGGGAACAAATGTTATGGAACAATAGTTACTTTCGCATTTATACAACTTCCTCCGTGTGGAAATAGAAATCGTAGTATCGCGTTTCATAAGCAGTCTACTCACCAAGACCGCCGACATCCGCCGACATAGGCGGCTTGGTCACATGAATAAATATTTACTTTGTTGCTTGGTGTCGGCGACTTTTTTTTTCAGAGTCATGTCGGCGACTCATTTCAGCGAAACATTGACCCGAAGACAACACAGGACCGACACCTGTGGCGAAAGGTGATTAGGAGAGCCGACCCCAATCAAAATGGGAACAAGGCCGGATGAAGAAGATGTCGGCGACTTATTTGCCAGCCAACACTCGACCTGTCACTAAGTACCAAAAAAGTTACTGATTACGTGCCGACGACAAAGTTGAACGAGATGTGAAGTCGCCGACAAAATAGTCGCGGCTCATGTCGGCGGGTTTGGTTAGTTTCCATTAGGGGTGAAAAAAGCACAGACAAAGTCATGTAAGTACTTTCTCATATACAGGGTGACAGGAAAACTCGACCTATTTCTTGAAAGGGGTTATGTTATGATAGAGGGGAGGAAATTACCAAAAATTAAGTCATAGTGAACCAGGGGTCAAAACTGGGGGCCAAGTCTGCTAACGTTAAGTCACAATCGTGTCTCAATCGTGTTTCAATTGTAGTTCACTGGTAGTGCTTTTTTAAACACTAGTTACAAGAAATTAGGACAGTATGATGTGATGTGAATGTTTTGGGTGGTGTGACCATCAATAGTATTGTGAAAAAAGTACATATTTCTTGTAACTAGTGTGTAAAAAGGCACTACAACTGAACTACAATGGAAACACGATTGAGACACGATTGTGACTTAACGTTAGCAGACTTGGCCCCGGATGGATACCAAGTTTGACAGTACTTCGTTTTTTTAGAAATTTTCTGACCCTGTAAGTATATTATAATATAGGTATGGATTATTATTTTTATATGTCTCATTATTATGAGAACATGGCCGTTATCCCAATTAATGGATAATGGGATTAACCTTGTGTAGTCTAGAAACAAAATAATAATACATTTAATTAAGTACCTAATTAGTGTTCATCAGCGACATTAATGTCTTTATTCTGACTCGCAGGTTAATTAACAGAGATATAGTGTATTCAAGTCAATCAAAAAGGTTTATATATATTTATAACAAGATTATCTCGTATTTAAATAAAGACTAAGGACAAACAGCAATCATTAGGCAATAATTTTGCTACATAACAATATCTACCAACTTTAAGTAAAGAAAACAAAGACTGATTAGGCAAATTGGACGTTTAAACAACAGAATCGAAATACTTTTCTAATGATAGCTTATATACCGTGTATTTTTTTTAACAATCCAAACTTCAGGGGTAGGTCATGTTACGTGTTCAGAATAATTTCCTAAAAAAAAATATGTTCTTTTAATTTTTTTTACCTACTGTATTTTTATCTTACTGTCGATGTTTTGAATATTAAAATAAAAGTTTTCCAACTATTTAGAAAATTAAAACAATAAAAACAACTTAAGATAACCATTTATTATTAAATTCCAATTCTTTATGGATTAATTTACGCACAACACTAGCAAGCATTCAGCTTGCAGGCGTACGTAGGATCAGTCAGTCTCTACTGTGTGGCCCACGACTTAGACTACGGATGACAATGCGATCGTGGTAATTATTTTAATGTAAAAATTTTACCTACTTATCCCTAAGCCTACAACAAATTTGGAGAATGGTTAAAAATGCATCCTGTATATTCCTACCTACACTACATAAAACGAATTATTTATTTATCATTATTTACTATAGTGATGGTACGCCAGCAGTACATACACTGCTGCACTGTAATGGAGTGTAAGAATCGCCATGAAGTAACGGAGCCCACAAACAAACAACTATTTTACTTACCGCAACCTTTTGTATTATTCTGTGCCGCAACTAGCCGCAAACTGGCCGCAAACTAGCCAGCCGCTACTGCCATAATCTGCCAATAAGCTTCGATTAATCGCTCCGAATAGGATTACACGGCATACTTAATCATACTGTGTACGTAGTAGACAGTATGTTACCGATTGGATGGTTTTGCAACTATGACTATAAGCGTTGCCGCATACGGGCCACTGGAAAAAGCCGCCACCGACCTCTTTATTTATTTTTATACACGGTATTTTTTTCATCCCGGTAAATTTCGGGGATTATTCTACTCA
Source organism: Crambus lathoniellus (assembly GCA_949710035.1). NCBI lineage: Eukaryota > Metazoa > Arthropoda > Insecta > Lepidoptera > Crambidae > Crambus > Crambus lathoniellus. Next base: position 4,930,168 of record OX453312.1, read on the forward strand.
TGAAAACAAACTTTACTTGATTTTGAATAAATAATACAATTATTAGAAAAATTGCTGTAACTGTAAGACACGGGTACCAAAATTACCATGAGACACACCAGCTCGCTCATAAAACTATATAATACTATTATAAACCATATCCCGAACACCTTTAACACAAGTAGACATGAGCAGACCCACCCCACTGGCAGCACCCGTTCACGAGCATGACGCATGAGCCAGCCATCGCTTCGCTCAACCATATTTTAGGGAACGTAACGACCCGACTCACACGACACCACCGCAGGAATGTTTAAAGTATTTCTGGTTCTATCGTAGAGCTATTCTGTAAAATGTCACCTTGTAAAAGCTAGTCGTCACTTGTTTCTTCTTGTAGCTTCAAGTGACAGTGTTTGTGGCATTATGTAGCAATGGTTCGCGTAAGTGTATATATTCATTGGCAAATAATTAATACGAAACGGCTTCTATCTGTTACCTTTACACGCAAAACAGACTCCTATCCTTTTTTATGAAATAGGGCTCTATCATAGTATAGAGATATCTTGTAAAATTTCTCTTTAAAAAAGGAAGATAATGCTTTTCGTGACTGTCCGTCCCGCTTTGGGCAGGATTGGCTCACTTTTAGACTATCTATCGGTCTCGCTAACCTCGCGATTAGTTGATAGTAATTTCGTTTGATCCAAAGTCAAGGCTATATTATATCTAATAATATTTCTTCTTACACACTCCTAGTACAATCAATCCACACTTCAACCCGTACAGACCGTATTCAGTAACGACAGGTGTTAACAAAAGAGCGATCGCAAAAGTTCAACATCGCTACTAGTGATATTCTGAACGACTGTTTTAAACACATTACTAAAAATACTCTACCCTTTTTATGAAACAAGGTTCTATCGTAGAGCTATTTTGTAAAATTTCACCTTGTAAAAGGAGGATATGCTTTTCGTGACGGTCCGTCCCGCTTTGAGCAGGATTGCCCCACTTTTAGACTATCTATCAATCCCGTTTACCTCGCGATTAGTTGCTAGTAATATCGTTTAATTCAAAGTCAAGGTTATTATTTCTATATTATTTCTTCTTACACACTCTTAGTACAATCAACCCATACTTCAAACCCGTACAGACAGTGTTCAGTACCGACAGGTGTTAACAAAAGAGCGATCGCAATAGGTCAACATCGCTACTAGTGATATTCAGAACGACTGTTTTAACACATTGGAGACAAAGACAATGGAACAGAGAAAAAGTTGCAATGTCAAAAATCTTATCTTTATCTTGATCTATAGAATCACTTTATCGATGTAAAAATGTAGTGTACATATAAGGTTCTTAGCTAAATAATGCTAGGTGATGACATCGTAAAATAATACCACATAACATTCATCTTTCATTTTTTGTGTCTTTGAATTAAAATAACTGTTTTTTGGCTACATTTAGACAGTTAAGGTTTCATAGGTAAGTAATACATTTTATTTGTAATAAAAGTTTGTATATTATTATGTATCTTGTCGAATTTAATACGGCGTTTTTTTTACGTCTTTTCATAAGACGTCGCTCGCATCACCCGATTTCCCATCTTGCTTCGCTTGTTCGTTAATTCACCAGCTGTCATGGCGGTGCGGCCCCCAATTTACACTTTCAGGTTGTTATATTATTGATGCTGAGCTTAGTGTTGGCTTATTGCTAGAGAGAAATTGAACAAAGAAAAACACTTTATTTTTTATAGCCTAAGCTAAAAAAAACCTGTTTTTCTCTGTTATTCTAACCTCCCTATGGTTCTAGTCTGTCGGTTTCCATTTCGCAGCGACGACTGTAACGATGCCGTTTGTTACAGTGTGTGTGGTCTTTTTGCGACTGCTGTCGATGCCGGGGTGCTCACGTGGAAAATAGGCGCGATTTACGAGTCGCGCGATTGTTGTATTTCATTTGTAGCGATTTGAATGGGGATTTTTGTTTATTTATAATACTGTCTATGTCGGCAAATTAAATAAAAAGTTAGTTTAAGTAGTTTAGTATTAGTAAATTTAGTTCGTGTGTTATTTTGCGACAGTAATTTGTGTCCATAAAACTAGTTTTTTCCATTTTCTCTCCTGTACTTAATACATACAAATAGTAATGAAATCCTTACTCACGCAAGTTTTAATAACCGAATTAACTTAACAACTGAAGTTGTGATAACTAAGTTAGCTCATTACCCCAGTTTTTGGGGTGCATTCTTGATGCTAGAAACTTGCTAATGTAGCTAGGAAATCTTAAGGCGTATCTATGTATTGCGATTGCTGTTAATGCTAGAACTACTTGGGTCTGGAGAAATACGTTTATGTATAAACTTTGTGTTGTTGTTGTGCAACTTTCGCAATGGTCGGTCACGGAATGGGTGGCCAAATATTTACTATCACGAGCTTAGGAAAAATGTGATAGTAAAAAACCACGAACCCTATTTATAAGTAGCTTTTAGGCGGGATAAAGCTACTTATAGGGCTCGAGGTTTTTTACTATCACATTCTTCCTATACTTACAAAATTGCATTGTGAATACATAATAGTAGATTGTACAACAAGTGCATAAAACGTACCATTTTGCCCGAGACGTAGGGCAGGCGTACCGGTTTTGGCCACTGTACCGGTTTTGGTCACTTTTCACTTTAAAGTTATATAAATAGGAATTAAATAATTATTGCTTATATTTATTAATGGCGAATAAAAGATTGGACTTTTAGTTAATAATTACAGCACTTAGCTTTTTTTATGTAGTCCGATATTTTAGAAATAAACACGTGTTATGTTTCAAAGTTAACATTTTGTAAAATTCTTATGCAAAATGTTAAGGGTAAAGGTTTTGTAAAATAATTTTTTTTTCTTCAATAAAATTATTTTATGGTTATTTAATATTTTATATCATATTGGAATATGTTTCTTCTAGATGGATTAAATGTTGTTTTTTCACTGTTCTTACAAAAAGTTGGGAAACAATAAGTAGCCAAAAGTGGGGCTAGAAATTTTAGCATTGTGCCACCTTTGGCCACTTTGGCATTAGTAGAAAGTTTCCAACCTATCATAAAGTTCATTTATTTTAAAAGACTCACAACTCACTTTTGTTAGCTAACAAACTAGAAAATTAGCGGATTGAGGCTAGTGTAGGCACTGGCCTACACTAGCCTCAATCCGCTAATTTTCTTTTAATCAAGTGATAAAGGTATACTTATAAAATTGTAGTAAGGAGCTAGCTGTGATTGAAATACTATTTCATGTAGTGTTTTAGTCCAGAACTCTAATAAGACATCAATTAAGCATAAACTCAACTTATAAATATACTTAGTAGTTTTATGAAAGTGGCCAAAACCAATGCAAACGGTGTATTTTGCCCCCTCCGCAGAATTTGTTCTTAATAAAAAAAACTATTGATTTTTTTTACTTTGTAGATTGTACCCTTAAAGGTCGATAAATTATCTATAACTCTACATTATACATTTTCTCTAAAATACTTAAGACCATTAAGCACTAAGCGGTTAAAAGTGAAAAAATCCTTAAAGAAAAATCCTTAAAGTGGCCAAAACCGGTACGCCTGCCCTATATATGAGACGTGAATAAGTCGAGAGTAAAATGGGTTTTATGTACGAGTTATACACTCTGCTTTTCACTTCGAGTGTGAGGAAATTAAATCAATATTTAAAAAAATCAAAATAAAGACTTTGCCATATTGGCGGGAAGACTTTGTTTTTCTTTATTTTTATACGTGGCAGTGGCACCACAGTGACTTATGAAAAATCAAAATAAAGACTTCGCCATATTGGCGGGAAGACTTTGTTTTTCTTTATTTTTATACGTGGCAGCGGCACCACAGTGACTTTAGCATAGATCGTAGTCCATAATGCTCTTGAAATACTTTTTTCTTAGAAAACTCATAAATTTTGCCTAGTTTTATTCATTTAGTAATTTAACATGGATTATGTAAAACAGAAGAAATAGAATGAAACAACCAGTTTATTTAACGAAGTTTAATTGCGTGTGTGACTGTTTACTTGACGACCTTTGTCTTAGAGTCTGAGACGTAGACGAAGATTTTACTTTATGCACTAAAGAGCATAAAAAGCGATTTTATGCAGCCTATACCCAACATAACCACGAACTTTACGAGCATGAGAAGTGAAAAAATAATTTTAAATATATCTCTAGCTTCTTCGTGCTTCGGAAGGCACGCTAAGCCGTTGGTCTCGGCTGCCTTTGCAGTCGTTAACAGGTTCAACGCCGCGCCGGTCACCGGTGACCTTAGTTTAATAATTAGTTTATAATTATTTTATTTCCTCTAGTAGAAGTTGTATGGAAGAAGTGATGTTGTATATTTTATCTGAAATTTTCTACAAACGTTTTTCTAATTGTTCATTTATTTTTAGTGTTTCATTCATGAATTGTAAAAAATTTATTTGTATGGTGGCGCTTAATGTGTTAATACCCACTAGTCCGCATTGGGCAAGCGTGGTGGGTCAAGTCAAGGCCCATTCTCCTTATCCATCCATAAGGAAGGCCAGTGCCCCAGCAGTGGGGACATTAAATGTCTGAGGATGATGATAAACTTTGTCTAGAGTAGCCCGTGGCGCAGTGGTTATCGCGATAATGGCTACTTTTTATCCCACTGCTGGGCACGGTCTTAGTCCACGCGGGTGAAACCGCGCGCGGGAAGCCAGTAAAAAATATTACGTTCATACCACAAAAATCCAACAAAATAAAGGAGCAACGTTATGATTGCCATTCAAAAGTATAATTTAAATAAAATAAATAAATCCCGGACCGGTAGCGAACCGGTAGCGTGTCACCAACACCGGTATTCAAAGCGAGATCAAATATTCCGGTACATATAACGCGCCGCGCCCATTTTTAATTCATTCTGTTTGTTTGAAATATCGGCACTTTGACACAGAATATATAATAGTACTTACTAACGTACTTTGATTTGAATTGTGACTTTCAATCACGCGATACTTTAGTATTTAAGGCGCTAGTCGGAAAAAGTATGGACTCTTTGATATAAAACTATAGGACGGTTAGAGTTGTTATAAATATGGTAATAAGATATATATTTCTTCATACCTTTATCTAGAATCGTATAGTTTCAAAAACACGATTTTATGATTTTGGCTCGACACTTTTTCTTTTCGAAAATACCTCTAAAAAATACGAAATATCAAGATTATTCTTAAATGGGGTTACATATACTATTGAAAATTGGTTTAATTAGTGGACACCAATAATATTTAGGATCGTATAGAAGCATTTTTTTAAAATCGCTGTAGTTTTTTAATACGAAGTGATTTTGTGGTTTTTTGCGTAATCGGCAAAATCGGTCTCGCTCCCGCGCACGTCGTTTTCTCATTGCTATCTCGCTTTAGCAGATTTTTTCCGAGTATCGCCTAAACCGGCATCTATTATCAACCCTACGTCCACTAGGGTCCCATGCTTTGGATCCCATGTCAAATAATATGGTAAAAGTATGGTAATAAATATTTATTACTTAGTATCCGCACGCGACTTTATCTGCGTAAAATTCAAAATGAATGCCAAATTTCATCGAATTTAATTTAGTGATAAGAACAGACAGAGTAACTTTCAAAGATGTGATATTCTTTAAAACTTCAGGCTTACTCTTGCAAACACTGTGCACGTGCATGCTTCTGGTGAGTCTTTCATTGGACAATTCTTGAGTAAATGACTAACATTATTTTAATTGACCACCTGCGTCGTCAAGTGTTTTATGCATCGGTTTTCGAGGTGTCGACTGCCGCTATCCTATCTCTGAGGTTCCGGGTTCGGGAATTCCCGGTCGGGTAAATGTTGAAAACGAACTTTTTAATATTTTCTTGTCTCCATGGGCCTTTACTGCGAAATGTCAAACAAATACAATGTTATGGCAATAGTACACGGTTCACTCTGCCTTTCTATTTGGATGAAGATCAATTTGAACAATGTAATCATAAAAGTGAATCATTCAATGTCAATGTGCGCCTGTCCTTCTGCGCCTTTCAACTTTCAATTTAGTTGATCCTTGTTATACATTTATAGTAATGTTGATTACAGGACGGAGCTATACCACGCTATACCCAGTCACTTGCATTTGCTGTGCTAACAGCATGACCACCTTCAGTGTCCATCTTTATAAATTCCTCTTTAAATGCAGGCCCGTAACCTGATGAAGTCACTTGTATATCTATAGATAATGTATACTTGTGGAATCAATCTTGCTTACAATATTACTATAACGTGCTATAACATTGTTTGATAGTTCGCAGTCTGGCGCTAGGTGTATGTAAAATAAAGTTATACCACTCATTGTTTTCAATTGCTTTAACACAGTTTCAGCTGCTTTGGGATTGAAGTAATGTATGTGATAAAGTTCACAGATTTGATGTTTGACATTAGCGTAACAATTGTCTATTGAAATTTGTGCCAAAGCAACGTACCTGGACCTAAAGTTCTAGAGTTACGGCATCTTTGCGGCGGTGGCTGCGGTGCCTGCTCTAATTTCCAAACCCCAAATCCCCAATATTTGGGAACTACCTAATATATCAAGAAACAATTTGTCCTTGTGCAAAACACGAAAGTGCTTATTCCAGCATTAACATTAACCGACTGTTAATCCAGCAGCCAGTTCACCAAGCTAACATTTGCTAATCAGCTGATTAGCTTCTCAAACAACATAATTTATGTCCCAAACGCTATCCCGACTCTTTGACTATGCTAATTTGATATTAACTATTCAGGGATTTGCGATCAATGAACGTTGTTAACAGCCAAGTAATATCGTAAATTTTCTCTCCTGCGCAGAAACGCTGGCTAGGAAGTTTGTAATAGCCATTCGACGCTTCCATGTGCTTCGGAATTTATACCCTTAAGTATCTGTGTCGATTCATTAAAGCTTAGTTCTCAGGAAATGGTTGTAGACTGGTTGATTAAAACTTTTTCGCTTTTCAAGGTGCCGCTGTCAGTGAAGTTTAAAGATTCGATTACTCGGGTCAGGGTGTATGCTTAAAATATGTAATTATTATCCACAAAGACATACCTAATTATGTAGAAATACCAGTCGTTGTTTCCAATTTTCATACCACCAGTGCTCAAGCAGCTCCAGCTACTAAAGTTTGGTGTAGAAACAGTCAAGTGGCGATCATCATTTCATTCAGCCGTACGACGCCCAGAGCTAGGCAAAGGCCCCCCCAAGGATCTCCACAAGGTCCTGCGCTCTCCGCATCCAAGTGGCGATGTCCAATATTTATTATTGTATGGGTTGTATTGTATTGGCTAATTCCTGTGATAAATAGTAACTGTAACTTATTATTTTAATTTTTAGTTTTTTGCATTCACAATGCAATTTTTATTACTAAAAATGGAAAATGAAGTATTTAGAAAAAATCGACCCGTCTCACAATCCCATCGGAGCAGAGGGCCTACTCTGAAACGTGAAACCCGAAACTTCGGTATATCCATCCCTCTCACTCTCTAGTTGGGACAGAATCGAGTGAAAGGGACGGGGCTAACCGAAGTTTCGGATTAGCGTTTCAGAGTACGGTCCCTGATTGTGAGACGGGTCGATTTTACAAGCTTTTATTTAACTTGCAGTGTATGTATGTATGTATGCATGTATGTCCGTTCGGGTCAAATCTTGCAACCTAAATTTGACCCACTTGCCAGTGTTCGATTGAGCTGAAATTTTGCATACGGGTTTGGTATGGATGACAATACAATATTAAGGTAAGGTCGGCAAAAAAGCTTGTCATAAAAATGTAATTTTTACATAAAACTTATTTTCTAAATACTTACTTCATTTTCCATTTTTCACTGTAACTTATGTTGTAACGAAGGTAACTTACAAGTATTTCGAAGAACTTGTGTTTATAAGGCTCTCGTATTCAAATGCGCTTCTCCGAACCAAGTGTGCGGTAAACACCATAACCGTTTAATAATAAAATGCAACGGTTTTCTTTGGATATTTTTATTTTGTTTGCATTCAAATTGTTTTGCTCCAAGTTACTAGCTATTGCCTGCGACTTCGTTAGAGAGTTTCCCTTGAGAATTTTTCCAATAGCAGAGTATTTCTCCTTCAAAGTCTTGACATTTATTTAGTGGATGGGACTGTTTTCAATTAACTTTGCTTCCTACTTATATTATAATTGGGAAAACTTGTAACTAAATACCTAACTCAATCATGCGTAAATAGCATTTCCGCTGCTATCTATAACTTATAACTTACCTCCTACCTACTATACAAACAGATGACAACGAAATTTTTAATAAAAAGTACTAGGCTATAAATAAAAAAGAGGTGCGCGGTCTTACCCGCGTGGTACCCGTTCCCGGGGAATATTGGGATAAAAAATAACCTAAGTCACTTACCTAGAAAGAATGTAGCTTCCTAATAATGAAAGAATATGGTGCAGTGGTTTTTGTGTTTGTCCATTATAAACAAACAAAAAATATATCTTTCTTATTTATAATATTAGTAATTAATATAGATTAACTAACAAATAACTAACAAAAATTTCGCACATATAGACCACAAGCGACCGCCCGCGGTTTCACCCGCGAGCTTTCCGTTCCCGTGGGAATATCGGGATGAAAAGTATCCCTTGTTTTAATCCAGGCTAACTACTATCTGATTCTATCAGCCGAATTTCAACCGAATCCGTTTAGTAGTTTTTGCGTGAAAAAGTAACAAACATCCATATTAACAAACTTCAAATCAACTACCTTGCCGCCCGCGGCTTCGCCCGCGTGGACTTCGTGACGTTATCCCGCGGAAATGTGTTATTTTTCCGGGATAAAAAGTAGCCTATGTTCCTCTTCAGGCTACAAAGTATTTATGTCCCAAACTTCAGCCAAATCCGTTCAGCCGTTTTGGCGTGATTGAATAACAAACATTCAAACATCCTACATATTAGTAGGATATTTTTAAGATTACCTGGATAAGGACATAGGAGAATACTTTTTATCCCGAATCCCGGTATTCCCACGGGAGGCAATTGACCACGTTTGTTTGTAAACAGCGCAACACAGCAAGTTTGTAATTCCCTGTAAAAGAACACGCATTACACCTACGATCATACTAAAGCTCGTAAGTAGTACTATCTGCGGAATTGACTTTAAATAATCTATTTTCCTCCGTATAAAAAGGAACGCTAACAGAATTTCCTGCGCAATAGACTTCGTAAAGTGTTTTATGTAAGGACTCTCGTTATTCCTATAGGAGTACGCCGTTGCCATGGCAACGTAATTCCCCTATAATCCCTTTTATTTTAGCCTTTCATCCCCTCGGTTCCCCATGCATATTATCCAAACCCTCGGCTGGCTGTTACACCGTGGCGAATGTTATGATGACGCGGTGAAGAACGTGAAATCAATTTGACAATCAATTTCAGGGCGTTACTTTAACTAGTTTTTGAAATGAGTGCAATACTTCTGAGTGACCGGGGGGTCGTGGGATTGGTCTACATCTGTGGCAAATATGCATGAAAATTTATGCTTTCGTTTCTGGTTGTTTATATCTGTAAATGTTTTAACACCTTCATCATTCATTTCAAGTAAAAAAATATTTTTAGCTAGCGTTTTAGGATCCTCCTTCCAAATTTTGTTTTTTTCCATTGAAGGTATGCAATTTTGGTCAATTGTTGTAAGATGCTTAGCTGTACCAGGTGTCTGACACTCGATGTACTTGCGCGCAAATCTCGCCCTCACCGCCGGCGGTGAAAATCCATAGAAATTAGGTCCGCAAAAGAGCTAGAATATATGCGATAGAAAGAGATGCAACGAGCGGTCGTTCGTAATTTGCGCCGTACAAGCTGAATTCCACTTTCTTGCGTTATAGTTAGAGTTGCTATTAATTTAAATGGCTTAGCGGAGTTCAGTATCTGTTACTAGTAACTATTTAGTAATCTGTGGCTGTACCTTAAATCATAGCTATAGGCAAGTCACAATTTTTAGTCACTATCCTTGATGTAAGATTTGTAACTTCCTACTTTCAGTTTTAAATTTGGGACATAGATACGTCGTGTAGTCCACGCAGGTGATGCAGCGGGCGGAAAGCTAGTCTTCTATATTTCTATATTTAAAAAATATATTTATCGATCGTTTTTTATGCGACCCATAAGTATTTCATTATAAGTTAAGTTCCGTACCGGTGTCATAGCCGGTCGCCTGTCTAAGTCGCGCCCAAGAATTTGTCTATTGAATGCCCCTCGGACCCGCTGTCTGTGTGTAATGCAGTTCGCACTATTGCATTCTGGCACGCAACGAAAACTAATATATTTGGACAGGGTTTTAAGGAAATAGTGGGGTTTTTTACATAGGTGGTTTTTTGGAAACTGTCAAAATGTAGTCATTCATACTACCTAAAATAGGTACTTATGCCTCTCTGTTCAGTGAATGCAGTTCGAGCTTTTGCATTCTAGTCTAGCATGCAATAGAAACTAGTAACCACTAATATTTAATAAGTACCTACCTACAAAGATTTCAGCTAAAATCAGCTGTTCCATAGAATAATACAACATCGCCTCGTCTAAAATGTATGGAACAGCTGATTTTTCTTTCGTTATTTCATAGCTTTCCCCTTAAAGTGAAATGTTTATATATATTGGCACTATTATGCCCCAAAAAGATTGTACTACCTATTTAAAAAAAAGTGATGTGTTTTGGGCTCGAAATCCTGTAGTAATATTTCAACCTTTAAACGTCGACTAAATCATATCGCCGCGAAAATGATTTAGCAAATACCACAGAATAATCTGAGTTCAATTCAATTCATTTATTCCATATACCTAAACATAAAATAAAACTTAAATGTAGGTAACTAATCAATCATTTTTAACAACAAGAATCATCTAAATCGGCTTATAAACAAAGAAGTTGTGCCTAAAGGTACGTAAAAACTCGTGCAATGGTTACCTAATAAATTACAGTTTTTTCAGGTTTACTTGAAAACTACTAAACCGATTTCAAAATTTCAAAAAATGGGACCAACTTGGAAACCAACCTAATGTAATAACGTTTGAATCATTTCAATCAGTCCATCCGTCTTCGAGTAATCGGTGGACATACAAAAAAAAACCATTCATACAGACGAATAGAGAACCTCCTCCTTTTTGATTTTGAAGTCTGTTAAAAAGTGGTAGCAAGTATTATAATATCTTTGGTTAGAATAAAAAGTGCGTTCTGTCCAATGCTATACCTAATTTATGCTACGTAGTACCAACTGATCCAACCTGGCACAAAACAGGAAAGAATGGCGCACTTTGTTGTCGGAGGCCAAGATCCACTTCGGGTAAGTAAGTAAGTAGTTCGAATAAGCTCTATGGCTTTATTAAATTGGTTTAGAATTTTCGTTTAGAGGTTCTGCGAAAATGTATAATATTTAATATTTGAAACATAGTTTACTTAATTTAGAACGTTCTAATGTTATTTTGTTGAAATAGGTATAGACTCTAATTTAATTATTTTAGTACCTACTACTAACGATATTATTTATCAAAATATTCAAATACCGCTAAAATGAAATAATCATAATAGTTTTAGATACCGTTGGAAATTTTATCTCGCATGGCTAGTCTACACAAAACTAATATAATAAAACTAATATAAACAAAAATTGAGTTCCAAACATTTCTCTCTATACTTACCTACTTAGGTACTTACTTGTTTTGGAGCATTCGTTGACTGGACTACATAGTGCTAAATTAATTTGAGATAAAATTTGTAAGTCTGGATGTCCATTGAAACGGTATTGAAAATTCTTTCACCAGTAGGAAGCCACATTACCCGAATTGCATGTCCTATATTTTATACCGATATTCCCATATTGAAACTAAATTTTCATTTTTTTTTTATGTGGCGTCTATTTAAAAGAATGCTAGCCTCAAGTGGTTTAATAAGAAATCAAACTTAAACTCTTTTATATAAATAGATTAACAAAATAAATATTAAGGACATCTTTTAACAGACGGGAAAAACAGGCGAATAAAACTCATCAGCTTCAACAGAAGCAACGGCATATTTTACAAATAAATAAGTCGTTAACACTCAAAGTAAACTAAAATATGTCGTTAAGTAAACTCGTCGTTATCAGTACAAACATGGTTTATTTAATTTAAGTCCAAAAGCATTGGTGCCTTATCTTCGATGAGTAATGTGGGGTGGTTGACTTATGCACGTGTTAATATTAGTGTTAATATTATGTAATCTAGTAATAGTGCTTGTAGCGATATACAAGGTGTTATAAACGAGGCTTATAAAATCTAAGGCTCAATTCACACTAGCGCAGAGTCGAAGCGTCAATCCGAAATTTTACAATTCTGTACTTGCATTGAAAAGAAATACAAAAATTACCTCTAGGGGTCTTCCTAAAGGTAACAGATGCCAAAAATATGGTTTTTGAAGTTTTTGTCTGTCAGTTCCTCAGATCATATAATATTATATGATCTGAGGTCAGTTCAGTTGTCCGCGATTCCCGCAAAAATTACTGAACGGGTTTTGGTGAAACATTTTGATATATAAAATATTGGTCTTCGGCAACATGTATAGGCTGTAATTTATTTTAAAGATCGACGTCGTGTAGTCCACGCGGGCAAAGCCGTGGGCGGCCGCTAGTACTATTATTTAATAAAATGTGTTATTTTTATTTAAATTATCTCACATGTACAGTGTTACTAAAGTACGGTCACGGAGCACGAAGAATTCCGTACAATGACCTGTTACTACCTGTCCCTCTCGCTCTCGCGTATTTATAGTGCGTCACGCTTGCACTGGGTGTCTACCATAAACTCTTATTGCGGATTTGTTTAGGACCTAAACTGATGTGTAGTAAAGCGAGATGTGTGGGGGTCCCTACTACTGCAAGAGAACCCTAAATCGTAGAACAGCCTGCTGTAAATGTAATGTTGGTCTGTGCCTTGAATGTATTAGGGATAACCATTAAAATAACTAAGTCCTTTCTTGCTTTTCGCGTTTCCTTTAAGTTATTTAGTGTAGTTAATATTTCATTTAATTTGTAACCCTGCTTAGCGTGTCCACTTGGACACGCATGTTATTTTTTCAAAATAAAAATGTTTCCTCTTTATTGACGTTGTTTTAAGTAAGGATTATTGGAACATAAAAAAAACATTTCAAAAAGAAACCGGGCATTGCTGGGTTAATTTAGAAACAACAAAAAGTATATATGTCGCTGGGATTTTGTCAAAGCCGTGATATTATAATTCCACTAGTGAAATTGTAATTTCGCGTGATATTATAATTCCACTAGTTAAATTAATTGTTAAGTTATAAGGTTTATTGATACAAAAAAAATACCACGAAATTTAAGGCGATCGCTTCGCTGCGCATCGCGATCGCCTTAAATTCCTAACCTATCACGTGTTCTATATGACTTCCGAGGCTCGCAGCCGTGTGCATACTGTCTCGTACTGTCTATTCATAATATCACGCGAAATTATAATTTCACTAGTGGAATTATAATATCACGACTTTGACAAAATCCCTGCGACATATACTTACTTAAGTATATTTTATCCGTTATCCATAGCACCGTTTCTTATGAGCTAGATAATTGGTGTGAGTAATTAAGGTAATTTCTTAAATCAAAACTCATGATTGTAATTTTTTGTTTCAGGTAAAAGACGATACTTCGGTTTAGTTTCATAGCAAATAAGTCTCCACGTAAGTAAGTAATTTGAACTTTCCGAAAACATTTTCGTTATTTCTCTAATTACAGTATAGATTACGAAGATGGTATTATTCTATTTTTATATTGGTAGTTATAATTAATTAAAGTATGATAAAATAATGAATTAGAATATAATTGATGTTAAGATGTTAGGTACTTTGGAATCGGACTAAACAAAATGCATTTGTAGTCTAATTCTTTCAGAAGTATATATTGGCTTTATAACATCTCGTTACAACAATTAAACCAGGCGGAAGAAGACACAAAAGGCTGCTAGTTAAAGAATATATTCAAAAGAAACGCAGCAGAGAATCTTTAAATAATTCTTCTTTAAAAGACACTAATTGCAAAGTGCTTCAGTATCGCCTTACCGATGATATAGGAAGCTTTCAAAAGAAAAGATGCTAGAACTGATTAGTGATGTGCCGAGTCGCTGTTTTGGTGGATCAAGACGATTCGAGTCGGTTTATACGGTACTCGAATCGTGACTCGATTCCGCGATTCGAGTCCAGTACTCGAGTCCAGAACTCGACTCTAGTCTAGTTCAGCCGCTGAACTTTCAAGCACAAGTTGGCCTTCTTCTTGATGTACTCTGTCACGTCCCAGTCGTCTCCCGTGGTGATGGTGTGGTGCAGACGGGACAGGAACATACCGCCGTAGTCGGCGATTCTTCCTGACTCGATTTTCGGAGTCGAGTCCAGCGTACTCGAATTAAAATAAATTAGTCGTCTCCCGCGGTGATGGTCTGGTGCAGACGGGACAGGAACATACCGCCGTAGTCGGCGATTCTTCCTGACTCGATTTTCGTAGTCGAGTCCAGCGTACTCGAATTAAAATAAATTAGTATTCTAGTAGGCGAGTCCGAAGCGGGAATCGAGTCTGAATCGAGTCGAGCGAACTCGGCACACCACTAGAACTGATGGATTAACTTCATTAAAAGAATTTAACACCTCTCATTTCCAGACTAAAAAGAGTTATAGAGATAGGTAGTTTATTTTATCATAGCAACTACCGGTATAGTAGTGGTTAGCTTTCCTTAATCGATTAAAATAGTAGCCCCAGGGCCCGTAGCGGCTAACGCTTCGAACTTCGGCAAGTCTCCCGGGCTTTAAATTAATACAGATCGTTTGCCTTCATAAAAATTGGTTGTCTATAAAGTCTGTTTATGGACGATAATTTTACGTGATAACAATATGCCGCTGTCTCTTTTCACGTAGCCGAACGCTTGGGCCGATCGTGCCTCTATCGCTTGTGCCGCGCTCTCGCTTGCAAGCGGAACGTGACACTTTTTCGTGCGTGCAGCCGGCTTTTATTCGATTCAAAAGACGTTATCACGTCAAAAGTATAACATATTTATTACGTAGGTAGGTATAAATTTATCGATGCTTTTCACCTTTTTGTTGTTTTTTATTTTATGCCATAAAAACTCCAAGTCAGCGATTTTGCAAAATAACAACTTGTTTGTCTCAGCGAAGGATAATCCATCAAGCGTTCTGTTTATTCGGAGTTGTAATGTAACGCCTTCTTTGATAAAAAAATGCTAGAATTATTTTACTGATTTATTTGTCTACTCTACGTCCAGCTAGGTATACTTAGGGTGACTTTCACCACTGATATTTAGCTAAACATGCTTAAAACATTGTTCTGTCTCTGTCACATTCAAACAGATGTCAGAGACAGAACTATGTTTTAAACACGTTTAGCGTTAATCACGTTTAAATATCAGTGGTGAAAGTCACCCTTAGTTTAACTTCCATAGTGAACTATACATGGTGTTTTTCTATGCTGTTTCATTCACATTTTCTATACCTACCTACTCGACCAGAATGTATGGAACAGCAATTTTTTTTGTCGAGTTGCAGAGCTGGCCCCAGAGTAAAAGTTGTTCATTTTCGTGAGCACAATCACCACCTAAGAGATTTTGCGCTTAAAGAAAAACATTCTATATATTTTGTAGAATACCAAGTTCCAGAATTTGGGAGCTTCCCAAAACCGCAATCTTCGTTCAGAGAGCACGTTCAGAGAGCACGTTCAGAGAGCAGACCTCTTCGCACCCTTTTTCAGTTCTCACCGTACTGGTTTTCTTTCGAATTCATGGTCTCTTTAAGCAATAGGTACGACGCTGGAACGCACTCCTTTCTCCCTTTAAAAAATTGGTTTGTGATAACTTTTTAAACTCTTATCTGAATCTCATTAATCTGACAATAATTCATTTTTTTTTATAAATAATATTTATAGTATTGATATAATATCTTATAGTAGGTATATGTGTGTATGTATTTATGTATGTATGATTAAATGTGAACTTTTTAAACCGTATTAACGCTGGCTAACAGCTCGTTAGAAGTATTGGATAAATTCTTCTAACGACTCCGTAGCTCAGTGGTTAGAGCATCTGCACGGAGAGTCAAAGGTCGTGGGTTCGAGTCCCATCGGAGCTAATTGTGAGACGGGTCGATTATTTCTAATAATTCATTTTCAATACTTTCAAGTTTGGTCTTGTTAGGATTCCTAAGCAGGGTACTCAACGAGCTGTATAACACGTAAGTAACGTATCTGCAACTGTATCAAGTGAGTACGTAGCGTAGGCACAAGCCGCCTACGAGCCGCTCGCGCGTGGTTCGCACTCGCAGTAAGCTTGCAGTGACCCGTCTAGTGGCGGTTTCACTGCGACGTATTTGGGAGCTCGCAGCTGAATACGCGGTGTCCGTGGACGAGCCGTACTCATTGCAGGTTGATACAGTAGCAGATACGTTACGTGCTACACAGCTAGATGAGTACCCTGCTCTAGGCAAGATGTCGGCCTCCTCATAGACTATAACTATATGTGTGTGTGTGTATACTATACATGTTCCGTTCAAGAAATTTCCACTTCCGTGAATACCCGCCTTTATTAGTTATGAATAAGTGATATAGGCCAACAAATTCACTTCAACCCCACGGCCTCAAGTTTGAATGTTATTAATAATTTTAACCCTCCACCCAAATATGGCTATCTAATCCTTGCTCTCTAAAGATTTCATCGTGGGAATTTGCACTAATAAATATTTTGGCCTTTCATGCTTTAAGCCTAGATAGAAATGGACCAACCGTAGGGCTGTTAGAACTACGTTGAATTGTGATTTAGATCATATTGGCCAAGATAATTTGATACTAAAATAAAACAACTTGGACTTATGCTATTTGTTCAGATCGGACTTGAACCTTGACTTGACCTTAGGCTGCCCGGACACTGCTCTTTTATTTGAAATAAGTACTAAGATTAAAGAGGACTCTGAAGAATACACTTGAAAAATTACGAAATACTATTATTGCAAAAATTTATGAACTACTTATTATGAACATGGCTTTGTGAAACAGCTGGCTGTTCTCGAGTAACACTCTACTCACTAACTCTCAGTGAATGAGAATTTATTTATTTATTTTAAATTGGCACACTGACAGATTATGGTCAATAAAAAAAACACATTTTACAAAAGATAAAAACAAGACAATAATCTTAATTTAGATAGATAGATAGATAAATCGTTTATTGCTGAATTATTTCACATACATACAATACAATTGCCGAGATAAACATAAAAACAGAAAACAAAAAAAAATATTATACACAAAATTGGAAAGTACATATTTTAGGAAAAAGAAATACTTAAAAGAAAGAATTGTACGTATGTGCAGCAGCAAAATGGGCCAAGGCTCAGTGTAGTTTTTGCCCGGAGGCAAAAACACTGATTTTCAGCCATCACCCTTGAGACGCATGGTAAACAAAATTATAAACAAAATAATAACAGTGGGAGAAAGTGTTTGAGTGTGTGTGTGTGTGTGGACAACATTAAAATGATGGTAAAAAATAAATGTCAAAGATAGTAATAATCATAAAATTAGAGAATTAGAATTATAAATGTCAAAAATAGTAATAATAATTCGAACATTAGAACTAAATAAAAAAAAATCATTGGGAAATTAGTAATAAATGTAAAAAATAAATAAGAAAATGTTAATGTTATAAGAATAAGAATAAGAATAAGTTTATTGTCGTTAACAATTTGGTTACATTTTATGTGAAGTGATTGAAGTCACCTGGTAAGCGAATGAATGCCTGTAACAGGTGACTCCGCTCTTCCATATTTAATATTACAATATATTATCTTAAACTATTAAACTTACATTTAAATAAATCTTATTCATATTTTTCTAATTTAAAAGCATAGCTAAACAATTACTATGATTACAATGATTATAATGATATTTAATAAAAGTTATTTTACTGTTGTGTGTTTTGTGTATTTGTGTAATAAAATGTAGTGTAGTGTGATGTATAGTGTAGTGTGTTGTGATAATGTTGTGTAGTCCTAATTTAATAATTTTTCGGTTTCTTCGTAATTTAGTGGTATAAGGTAACTAAATATGAGTTTTTTACATTCGTGAATATTTTTATCGTGGAATTTTATTTGTTCATTTATTTTATTATAAAGATAAGCCGACCGACTGATATATTGCTTAGAAGCAAATGCCGTTTTAATGCCAGGAATTGTACATATTTTATTTTTCCTTCTCTTGAATACTGTAGGGTTAAGGTAAGGTGTTGCTTTGTGTTTGCATAATAGAGTCATCATTATGTACAGTTTTCTGACGGTCAGAACTTTGCTGGTTTTATAAAGACTGTCAGTTGGAAAACGCCTTTCTTTAAAGTGCATGACCTTTAGTAATCCGCGTTGTGCTCGTTCCAGCTCTAGCATTTTGGTCTTACACGAACCACCCCAAACCGGGATGCAGTAAGTGAGAATCGACTGTACAAGAGCAGCATAGATCTCTTTAATAATATTTCTTGAGGAGTCCTTATCAACCGCCACCCGCTCCCCCGGCACCACATGTCGTAGGGTCTTGAATATCCAGACCAGCTTCCTTAGTCTACTGGTGACTTGATCAATATGCGGATGCCAGGATAAGCGCTGATCAATAATGACTCCTAAGTATTTTGTTCTGTCAACTTTGTCTATGGAAGGGCAAGAACAAGCACAGTCAAGCGAGTTTTTGTACTGGTCGCAGTTGTGTACCTTAATTTTGTAATCCAGATCAGGCTGTGCATTATTTTGGATACTAAAGCAAACGAAATTGGTTTTAGTGGTGTTCAAGGTTAAGAGATTGTCTTTTAGCCAATTGTCAACTAGAATCATGCCATTTTCTGTATTTCGCCGTAAGGCATCCCAAGTTTCCCCAAACGTCAAATATGAGTAATAAAAATCAATAGGCATGCAGCTGTGAATGATAAAGAAAGGTTAACTATTTTACACAAAAGTACCAATCACACACAGGTCAGCTTCTACAGCGGTCGCGGTAAATTTATTACTTATTTAGTGTACACAGTGTGATTCCGGGAGTAAAGCGCTTCTATTGTCTGCCTTATCATTATCACCACTAAGGCTAAGTGCTACACCGTTGCGGATAACAAAAAAAACAAAAACAAAAATATCCTTATTCTCAGAATGGTCACCACTTGGAAGCCTAAATGTAACGCTATAGGTACTCAAATATTATCCAATTCCAACCATCTCCTTCTTTTTTGAACTCGGTTAAAAAAGTTAGTCGAGTTAGTTATGTCTACCTACACTACACGCTCTTGTCTAGTACTTTTATCTTCCCCTACTCACAATTTATCCAGTGTTCATTATTTTTGCAGCGCTCCAAGAGTGTATTTAGATTAACCGCTAGTGGAGGCTAAACAAACCAAGTTCAGCTAAAGCCTAATAATGCATGCAATATAAATAGACTCTGCAGTCTGTTTACTTTTGTTCGCAAACAGTACTAAATTTGGGTGTGGTATCAGCACAGTAAATATATAAGATAAAGCTATCAGTCAACATACAGGATGTTATGGGCACCCTAGCAAAAACTTTAACCATGGCTTCAGGCCTTCATGCTGAACAACGCACAGCAAAATTTTTTGTCGGAAATGAAAAAAAATATTTCGACTCTCCATACAAAATGTCCCGATAAGTTGCTAAATTTGTATGAAAAATCCAACGTTTTTTTTTCATTTCCGACAAAAAATTCTTGCTGTACGTTATTCAGGATGATGGTCTGAAGCCATAGTTAAAATTTTTGCAAGGGTGCCCCTAACACCCTGTATATACAGTCTATTTGGTTTCGTTCGCAAACTGTACTAAATTTGGTACAGTCCAACATGTTTTCTTTGAAAAGTATGAAACGATGCTGCAAAATTCAAAACACATGAGTAACACACAATAATTATGTGACATAATTTTAGCTATTTTTGCAAACTTACTGACAACATGACAACATCATTGAGAATCGTTACTAATATTATTATAAATGTGAATGTGTGTTTGTGATTTTTTTATATATTGGGGGGGGGGGGGGGATTGTTTGGGAGCTGGAGAGTGACGTAGACTTGGTAAAACCACGTTCACGACAGATACATTAGCAGGTTTAAACGGTTTTGCTTTTCGGATATCAGATCTAACGAATTCATGTAATAAGACATTTCGTTTGATTTCTTTATTTGTTGTTTTATTAATATATTATTTATGTATTGTTTTTGTTGAGACCAAATAAACATAATATTCATAAATTCATTCCATCAATCACAATTTAAAAGAGTGTTGGTCCCATATGCAGGCAGATCGACCCTAAACACTGGTTAATAAGAAAAAAAAGTCAGCAATTTGGCGATATTTTGAGGAAGAAAGCTAAATGTCTTGTTTTTTTAGTTTTATCCATTTAAAACATTTCCTAAACGTTTCTTAGACATGCTTAAGGTCGGACTTCTTTCATTTCAAACAAAAATATCTCTTACATCATTCCCAAAGCGTAAACACAAAGACTTGATCGTTTAAACGTAAATAAATTTAAAGCAACCGATTTCCAGAACTACCAGGAAAATCTATTCACGAAATCTTGATAGTCTTGCAGATTTCTATCAGCCTTTCCAGAGAGTCAATGCTATCACTAAATCTTTTGGAAACGGTTAAATTTAAACACCAACTACTATTATAATCATTGGCTATTTCATCATGTCAGCCTAACGACGCCCACTGCTGGGCATAGGCCTCCCCCAAGGATTTCCACAACGATCGGTCCTGCGCTGCCCGCATCTAACGGCTTCCCGCGACCTTGACCAGATCGTCGGTCCAACTTGTAGGGGGCCTGCCCACGGAACGTCGTCCGGTACGCGGTCGTCATTCGAGCACCTTTCCGCCCCAACGGCCATCGGTTCTCCGCGCTATGTGTCCCGCCCACTGCCACTTCAATGATGCAATTCTTTGAGCGATATCGGCGGTTGTTTTAGTTCTACTGCGGATCTCATCATTTCTGATTCGATCGAGCAGAGAAATACCAAGCATCGCTCTCTCCATTGCTCGCTGGGTGACTTTGACTTAGTAAAAGAACACGTCTCACTTCCATAGGTCATTACTGGCAACACACACTGGTCAATGACTTTTGTCTTGAGATTGGCAATTAAAATACTTAAAAATCTACATGGCACTTGTGAAAGTGATTGGTATTGTTGCAGCGATGGATATCAAGTATAATTCACACTGCATGCGGCAGCCATTGTGCTAAATAATGGAGTTACAGCATCAAGACGCTTCATCATCATCATCAGCCATTTAATGTCCCCACTGCTGGGGCACTGGCCTTCATATGGATGGATAAGGAGAATGGGCTACGACCTACAATAATATCGATTTATATTTTTTTTTTTATAAAAAATATCATTACAGTTCCTGTTATAAAAGTAGTTTAAATGAAAAAGACGCACAGTTAAAGCACAAAGTATTATTTATTCATGTGGTTAAAGCTTCCAATTTAAGACTACCAAGTAAATCTATTCACAAAATCTTGATTTTTATCAGCCCACCCCATCTACGGTTAGTGATTCAATGGTATCACTCAAGTCGAATCCTTTGGAAACGCTTAACGTTAAGTTATGTGTCTCTTGGGTCGGCTTTCGAAGTCCGGCCCCATCACTTTGTTTCGATGACATTTAAGAAATAACGAAAAAAGGTTTTGTTGTTTTATTCCGATGTAGGACCTACTTTCTTCGGAATGTTAATGGAAGGTTATTGTAATAGGAGAACTGCGAATGAAAATTAGGCCAAGATGGTTCCATACTATATAGAATTTGTAAATTATTTATCTACCAAAATATTGTAATTTTGCTTTTCATTCTTGTGCTTAGAGACATTGCTTTTGCAATAATAAAAAGAAAGATTAGATACAAGGTTGATGGGAAGTATTGATAAGAAGCAGGTATTGATCTTGAATTTTGCGACATAGTTTGATTTAACTTAGATAATCATCAGGCACTAAACGCGTTAAACAGAAAGATAACTGAAAGACACACGGTAAATTGTCAGAAAGACAGACAGAGTGACGCTCTTACGCAAAACGGTAAAAAAAATAGGTATGTAATTTCATAGAGTAAAAATGCAAGCTAAACTATACCTTAATAAAACAATGCAAAGAAGCATCCTGTAAAAGGTAAAACTTCTTGACCCATCCATCTTGGCCGCCGAACTCTCATTACTGAAACTTTACTCGACCAACTAAACGTCTTCTCAGAGTGACCAACTGACATTCTACTGCGAAATGATCTTGCCGATCCTAAAACACTATTCAACGCAAAGTAGAGCTTATCCATGCGAAAATATGCTTAAGTAATCAACAGTGAAAAATGTCTTTATATACACGTGTGTCTTCATTAATACTGTCAATTTAACATCACATATTTTTTAAGTCCCCATTCTGTAAAGCGCTCGGATGCCTAAGCCCTCTTTACCTTGACAGCGCAGTTGACACGCTCATCTTGGCAAACTAAACTTTACATAATCCAGGGAACGCATTTAACCAACTAAATGTCTTGTCAGACTACCTTACAAACTTGCACTGTGGTGTTCATATAATATTATACCTTAATAAAAAAATGCTAGGAACTAAGGTGCGTCCCCACGGTCGAACTTCTTCGTAGCAATATTAACTAAACATAACATAACCAATCAAAGGTCTTGTCCGACATCAACAGACAGTGACAAACAGCAAGCTCATACTACTATACCCTTTTAAACAAACTATATAAATCCCTCGGAAAGGCGGATCGTTCTTCGAGGTTCATCGTCTATGATACTGCTTAGAAATCAACTGAGGAAAAGAGCCATTATAATACACGCGTGTCTCCATCAATACTGTCGATTCAGCGACACATTTTCCAATAAATCCTGTCCCAATCTCCAGGTCCAGGTAAAGTAAAGCCCTCTTTAAGTTGACTACACCGTTGACACGTCCATATCGGCGGACGAGCTCGCATTAACGAAACTTTACGTAACCAATTAAAGGTCTTGCCAGACCAACCAACTATTGTACAAGGGGTGCGATTCTGAAAGAATATTCCGAATTCACTTCACAATCAATTCGTACTCTCGAATATGTCAAACTCGTAACAAACAAGTGAAACTAGTAAACATCGAAATCATAATTATGTAAGTTGGTGATGGAATTCCAGAGAATGGACTTACTGCATTATCATAGCATTATCATTATTATCCAAGGCTTGCTTAAAACCAAAGATTTGGTTTAGAAATCAATTGTGACAAACCGATCCTGTAATAAGTATTGACCATTTAAAGCCCCCAATACAGGATGGCCGATCCCGTTGGCTGATCATGGTCGGCGATCGTGTACAGGGCCAGCGCTTCTGATTGCCGTTGCAAATGCACACAAACTGGCTTCTCCAAATTAAACCAGCTTGGAGAGGACTGGCTTCCCTCGAAACGGCTGACCCCTTAACGTGACATAATTATATCTATACTAATAATATAAAGATGAAGAGTTCGTTTGTTTATTTGTTTGTTTGAACGCGCTAATCCCAGAACCTACTGGACTTGTGTTGGATAGTCCATTTATAGAGGAAGGCTATAGGCTATATAGCATCACGCTACGACCAACAGAAGCGAAAGAATGAAAAATGTTGCAAAAACGGGGAAAAAAAAATCTTTTTAGTATGTTTTTGTTTTTCCTCAAATAACCGCAGGTGAATCTGCGAAGCACAGCTAATACATATATACATATAAATGTGACCCAATCTCCTTTCCAGGTAAACTACAGTCCTCTTTACCTTGACAGCACAGTTGACACGTCCATCTAGGCAGACGAGCTCGCATTAACGAAACTTTACTTAACCAATTCTGGTAGGAAAGGGAAAGTTAGGCAGTAACATGAAACTTGGTACTCGGTTCGATTTTACGATGTCCCAGGGTTCTCACCTGGGCGTTTGACCCTTTAAGTGGGATTAATTAGATGAGGGTCCGAAGTTTGGGACAGGGAATTCTTAAGCGTCCTTTAAGAGTAAACGCTGTGTTTAAGGAGGATGTTACAGATTTTTAGCTGACAGTTATTTAAATGAAGAATCTATATATATAAAAATGAATCCCTATTTCCCTTGGTCACGACATCACGCGTGAACGGCTGGACCGATTTGGCTAATTTTGGTCTTGAAATGTTCGTGGAAGTCCAAGGAAGGTTTTAACGGTGAGAAAATAGGGGAAGGAGGGGTAAGTAGGGGTAGAGTAGAAGTAGGGTAGGGTAAAGGTAGGGTAGGGTAGGGGTAGGGTAGGGTAGGGTAGGGGTAGGGGTAGGGTAAGGGTAGGGTAGGAGTAGGGTAGGGTAGGTGTAGGGTAGGGTAGGGGGTCAGCTAGTCCCTTATAAAAATCTAAGAGAGATTACCAACATTAACAGCATTAAGGTTGTTTTTATTTTTACTTTTTTTGCAATCACAGTGCAATATTTATTATAGAAAAAATGTAAAATGAAGTATTAGAAATGTCCCATCGGAGTTAGTTGTGAGACGGGTCATCTTTTTCTATTACTTACTTCATTTTCAATATTTTTAGCATTCACGCGGCCGACGCTATCACTCTATCTCATACAACTAAGTGATGGCTTAGTTGTATGAGATAAAGTGATAGCGTAGAGCGATAGGCGAAAACTAAAAACACGACGTGGACACATTAGGATTACGCACACTTTGAGAGAAACGAGTTTCAGACCTAGAATTCTGGTTACCAGAACCAAAAATTCTCAGTTGTCTCAAAAAGAAATCCGACCATTAATCTGTGATTAAACGCCCACCAAGTCAGGGGCATTTAATAGTTTCCATTGAATCCAGAGTCAACCCTAAAGTCTGGGACCTTGTGGACACACGCACCTCACGTGCCGCCAATAAACCGGTGCGTCGGTCGTATTAGAGTAATAATAACTGCCATCAACTAGAGATTCGATGCCGACTTCTCTAATGGCTATTTGTCTTTGTGCCAGTTCTTCTACGAGGGTTTTGAACTCATATAAAGTGTCATTTGATAAAAACTCATAGTTTGTGACCTTCTTCAGGTTTACTATAGTGTTTGTTGTCGACACTTTTGTCTTCTGTGCTTTCTTTCTGTCGGTCTGTTAATGCCGGCTCCACATGTTGGCCCAAACATTGGCAAAATACATTGTACATTGACACTTTTGAGAAAACCTTTTTACATTTGTTCTTACAAAAGTGTCAATATACGATATATTGGCCAATGCTTGGGCTGGGACAATGTGTGGAGCCAGCATTAAAATGTTAGTTTTTAATTCTGGTATTTCGCTTTATTTGGTAGTGGTGCCTAACCGCCCCATTTGGTCAGCCCACCCTGAGTGGGTAGCCTTATGTGGAGATTTAGAAGAGGCTCTCTCCCTCTGTCCGGCCCCCTCTTGAGCTATAGCTATAGCTCGTCAGGAGGCGGGGCAGGGGTAAGAATCGCCCAGCCCTAACGCGAAGCCTATAAGGCTCGGCGGGAGGTCTGGCTGCGGCGAGAGACAGGCCTGTGTCTGACTGAGTCCAACATGCCATTACTGGTATACGCAAAGAATGTATTTGCCCTTACGATAAACAAAAAAGGCTATGACATTTCAGTTCTTTACATAAAGTTAATATACCTATCGGAAAGGTATATTAACTTTATGGTTCTTTACAAGGCTTCTAAACGTACTTAATGTATTGTTTTGATGTAAAAAGGACTTTGCGAATCCCTTCTTTTATGTGAAGTTTGAGGAATTCGTAAATGCCAAAATTGAATGAATAAATCACATATGCATAGTTTGTGCCTTCTTAATCTCGTTGCATTGCAGTTCTTTCTAAAGTTTTCGCTTGCATTATGAAAGGCAGTCTATTCAAAGTTCAGCATCTGTTCTTTTTATATCAACGTGGGGCTAATTGACTAAAGAAAAATAATAATAAAAATAAATAATAAGTAAACTTGTCCCACGGCCGCGGGTCCAATTCAAAGCGGGGCCAATAGACTAAATAGCCCTTAGGCTATGCTGTCATGTGTGTATATCCCTTGAAAGATTTCTTACTAGTTCATATGATTCAGTATATAGGAGATTACTCTCAAGCAATTTGGATGAGTGCCCTATATTTATTTATTATTACAGTCGAGGAAAATCCCCTATGTAATGTTAAGCAAAGAATTATTGCCACTGCCGATCAAAAGTAATGATTGTATCAGATATAAATTACATATTTCTGTTGGTACACAATTTCTTTTTATCCATCATAACAACATCAGCTCTGATCAAGTAAACAGCTTTAACATTCTCCCCTTTTACTATAAGTACTTATCTTAGATCGGAAAATTTATTTAATAACTAGCAGATCCTCGCGATCCTTCACCCGCATGGTACCCGTTCCCGTGGGAATATCGGGATAAAATATAGCCTATGGCACTCGGGAAGAATGTAGCTTTCTAATGGTCAAAGAATTTTCAAAATCGGTTCAGTAGTTTCGGAGCCTATTCGATGCAAACGAACAAACAACAAACAAACAAACAATCAAATCTTTCGCCTTTATAATATTAGTATAGATATAGATAATAATTCTCATCAGTGCATATTTTCTATTGACACCAGTTTTAATTTTAGTTTTGAATTATATTTGTATATGCTATTTTTGTTATAATGGATCTTCATATTTCTCAAACGTTAGTCATCTTCTAACTTTTCTTAAAGCATCATTTCCTCCCCATGTTAACCAGTATTCAGCAAAAAAATCAATCTACTAACCAAACATCGGGTCACTTACAGCAAGGTCATGGGAGCTGATGACAAAAAATCTCTCCCGCCCCAATTCTAAGGGTTAACGATAACGCGCCCGTCCGCGTTCCGGTCCAAAATATCAATTTATCACCACCCTTAACGGTGATAGTAAAAACTTTCTGGTAACATCCCCAAACGACGGAACTTTTTAAACTGCACATCTTCGGAATCTAAAATGTGAAAGTTGGGAATTTTTATGTTTAATAAAAGGAGCTTGTGGGTGAGCGAGAATTGTGAAATCTTTTTTTATACACCTACCTACAGAAGTTTTTAGACAAGTTTGTAAACAAGAATAGCAATTTAATTCTTTTACTTTTAGGTATTAACGGTTAGTAACCGGTTATTTGCAGATGTTTGTCATGAAATTAACCTAGGTATACGTACCTACTTTATATTTTACCCTAATTCAACCTTAATACGAGCATTAAATGCTTGCCAAATTAGTCAAAAAATTGCTTTCAATGGTTGATTTCTCTGTTATTAGTTAAAAGAATTTATGCTAATAGAAAACTTCTTTTAGATGCTCACGTAACTTCGATCAACAATAACACCCAGGATACATAGTTAGAGTGACAAACACGACTGAGAAAATATAGGCCCACTTGCGCGTAAATTTATAAGTAGTTCCTGTCATTTATGATGACGTAAGATCGCAACATTATTAAATTATTAACCTTTTTTCACTGCCATAAAAAGTTTTGATTTAATTGGTGAGCCTTCATCTAGTACTATCGTTGATCGAGGTCACCTAAACGATCATTTTAATATGTGAGAGCTTAGAAGTATAACAGTAGGTTTGAATACTGTAGCACTTAAATCCCCGATTTAGGAAAACCGTGAAAGTGCAAAACCCGGTACTAAATAAATAGAAGACAGCACCAAAAACAGTGACCTGATTCCGAGATAAGTAGCTTAAGCGCTTGTGTTACCGAAACTAGAACTAACGAAGCTGTTTAAAAATCTATAGGAACTTTACAAACAGCCCTAGCTAGAAAAACTGTTTCTATGGAAAATGTTGAAAATGAAGTAAGTACTTACATTATTAGAAAAAATCGACCCGTCTCACAACTTGCTTCGATGGGACTCGAACCCACGACCTTTCACTGTCCGGGCGAATGCTCTAACCTACGGAGTCGCTGGGAGAAGCGTCGAGTTTATCCAATAGGTAAGTACTTCTTCCAAGCTGAAGAAGATGTTACTACCGTCACACTCGAAAGAAATATCTTTCCAGATATTTGGCAATCGATAAAGATGAAATCATTATTCCTATTTTAAATTATTTTTATTTTTACTTTTTTGCATTTACAATTCAAAATTGTGACAACACAATTCACAAAACAAGAGCGGCGCCTCTATCGTTCGTATATTTGTCAGCTTTTGAAGAACGGTATGTTTACTATTCGATTACCGTTACGATAGATTTTAATTTTACTGTCATAGTACGAAAGAAAGCAATTCATTTTAGTAACCTATTCTGCATCGCGCTACTTTTGAATCGCTGTCATAAAGTTGATGGTAGGCACCCTGGTTTTAAAACAAAATAATACGGTCACGATAACGGTTGGCATAGCGACAGTTTTTCGTGCTATGGCTACATACAGTAGGAGACGTATTTCCGTAGCGCTCGAAATGAAAATCGAATACGAATTGAAAACGTCAACCAGTCGTCTACGAAATATCGAATTCTATTACACCCGTTTTCATGCATTTTTGTAGCATTCGAAATCTGTATTGCCTATAAATTAATATTCTTAATATTAACCCGCGCTCGTGAGAAAAAACAACTGTATGACATTTGAGATAACAGAGTCGCGGGCAACAGCTAGTTAACACACTGAATTTTCGTTACTCATTGCTTTGATACCCATCCAACACTATAGCAATTACAGGACTCCATGCGAGTGACTATACCGGTATTTCGTCCTGAGGGATCCCATTGTTGTGACTTGCGGATTGCGGACAAGTTTTGTCGGACTAATTACCGTCTCTACTTAGGGAGTTCAGTAATTGGCGGTAGCAAAAACAACGGAGTGTGTGCGGGTGTGACTCCCGGGGATTGGTGCAGTTATAATGTGTTACATTACAGTGTTATGGATGAAGGTTTTAGGGAAAATTGTCTCGATGTTTTTTTTATTCACAACGGGGTAGCACTTAGCCTTCATCAAACCTGTTAAGTGGTGATGGGGTAGCTAGCCAAGCGGACTCAGGACAAGTCCTAGCACCAACCAAACCGAATACAATGTGTACTTCTACAGGGAATCGAACCCGGGACCTCTAGGTCTGAAATTGGTGGTTTCAACTACTAGACCACTGAGGCGGTGTCATTGAAATAAATAAATGTGTCACGGATTATACTCTATTACTTTAGTAATTTTGTGTTGGCGTTGGTTTAACTAAAATTAATTGATTAGGTGCCTAAAACGATATTTTGGACATTATCTTTTTCAGACTCATCGTTAAGACTACCTAGACATTTACCACCGTTAAACTCGAAACTGTTTAATTTGCACACTACACATGTCATAAGACCTTAGTTCCATTAAAACTAAATCGATTCCAAGAGTAACATAGTATTTCTACTATTATCTTTTTCAGACACATCGTTAAGATTCACATTTATTAACATTAAATTCGAAAGTATCTAATGTGCACACTACACATGTCATAAGACCCTTAGTTCCATTAAAACCAAATTGAATCCAAAAGTAACATAGTATTTCTACTATTATCTTAGTTTAATTTTTACTATATTGCATTCACAATGCATTTTTTATTATTGAATAATAATATTTTAGAAAAA
Source organism: Crambus lathoniellus (assembly GCA_949710035.1). Classification (NCBI taxonomy): domain Eukaryota; kingdom Metazoa; phylum Arthropoda; class Insecta; order Lepidoptera; family Crambidae; genus Crambus; species Crambus lathoniellus. Next base: position 4,959,806 of record OX453312.1, read on the forward strand.
ATCGACCCGTCGCACTTCCCATCGGAGCTGGTTGTGAGACGGGTCGATTTTTAAAAAAAATACTTCATTTTCAATTTTACTATTATCTTTTTCCGACTCATCGTTAAGATTACGCATTTACTTCCATTAAACTCGAAGCTATCTAATGTGCACACTACCACATGTCATAAGACCTTAGTTCCATTAAAACCAAGCCGATTCCAAGAGTAACATTGTATTTCTACTATTTTCTGTTAGAGAAGATCCGACTCGACATATGTCTACGACTTAACTTGTCTAAGAAAATGTTTTCCTTATTACAGCGAAACCAATATTGTCGCAGAATATTCCTCACCAAGACCTGTTTATTACAAAAACAAGTGTGTTCTTCAAAGCAACTACCAATAAAACTTCACCTTGTCGGACTGTTGGCCCCATAAAAATAGTAAAAAAACTCGCCTTGGAGCTGTAAAAGTAAAGAAAAACACGCAATCCTGATTGTAGAGGAGCTCGAGCGAATTGCAACTTTAACAAGGTGCCGGGAACCAATCAGCTTCCAACCATAAGTGACCATTTTGTAGCAAATGTACGACCCCTTTGTTGCTTTTATGGAGTAAAAAATAGAATTTTATTTTTCAAATCCGCCTCGGAGGACCAGTAATGAGAACTTTATTTGCTTGTCTAGACTTTTGAAATGGCTTTTTAAGGGCCCTCGACCACGGCGACTTTTTGTAGTGATGCTACTAACGCGCGCTAGTCGCATTTGCAAGGCTCTACAGCATCGCGACTGTATCGATAAAAACGCGCGACATCAGCCGGCCTAGCATGAGCGGCTTTTATCACGCGATATGATACCTATAGCACGTCATGCTGTCTTGCTTACCCCACTAAGATTTAAGCAAGACAGCATGACGTGATATATCATATCGCGTGATATAATGATGGTCATGCTAGGCAGGCAGGGGAGAACGGAGGGAAGGTGGCGCGTGAGTGGAGAACCGTGCAGTGCAGTGCAGGGGACGCAATATTCATACCTCAACGGAGTCCACTTTGCAACTGTGGCGATCGCAGACATTTTTATGCCGTTAATAAATCGCGGTTGCATCGCGACAGAAGCGCGACAGTATAGCGTTTGCGAGCTCTTTATTTTGATACCCACATTGTAGTACTTTTTTGAAAAAAAAAAATTCTTCACTAAGTCCCATTTCGTCGCACAGCCGCCATGTTTGTTTTTTTTAACGTCACCTATCTAAGAACACTTGGGCTGCTAAGACAAATCTAACAATACCTCAATTATGTAAATCCGTTCAGCGGTTTTGGAGAAATGTGGTAATAAAGAATATTACATACATACATACAAGATACGCGTGAAAAACATAACCCTTCATTTGCAGTCGGGTAATAAAAAGAGAATAGGAAAAATTGTGATAGTATAAAACCACCAGCCCAGCTTTCAGGCGCGATTCAGGCTGCTACTTGCTGGACAGTTGGTTTTTTACTATCTCATTTTTAACCGACTTCTAAATCAAAAAGGAGGAGGTTCTCTATTCGTCTGTATGTATTTTTTTTTTTGTGTATGTCCACCGATTACTCGAAGACGGCTGAACCGATTGAAATGGTTCAAACGTTATTACATCAGATTGGTTTCCAAGTTGGTCCCATTTTTTGAAACTTTGAAATCGGTTCAGTAGTATTCAGGAAATCTTGAAAATACTGTCGTTTTCGTTACCACTTTATGTGAATTTAATACGTATCTTTAGGCATAACTCCTTTGTTTATAAACCGATTTAGATGATTCTTGTTTTGTTAAAAAGGGGATACCTCAAGGTATTTTAACCGACTTCGGAAAAGGATGTTTTGAGTTTGATCACATACCTATTTACCAGAAAACACGCAAATTGCCTGCACGATGCACTAAAAAGAGTGAAACAAAAATTATTTTTATAAAAAAATAAAACCGCCTTCTAAAAAACCACATTAAAAAAGTATGAAATAATTCCTCACCAAATAAATAACGTAAGTACTTTGAAGTCGGGCGGGTTTTAACAAAAACAACAAAAAATTGTACATGTTTCACGCCCGACTTCAAAGTACTTACGTTATTTATTTGGTGAGGAATTATTTCTTACTTTTTTGATGTGGTTTTTAGAAGGCGGTTTTATTTTTTTATAAAAATATTTTTTTCCTATACTTACTTACAGAATTGCATTGAGAATGCGTAAAAGTAAGTACTTACATATAATATTTCTTTTTTCAAATCCTGTTTAGCTCTTCAAGCTAAAAACACGAAGCTTTACCTATTTACTTCGTTTTTGGTCTAATCTTTTGTTTGATTAGTCTTGGCATGACTTATAAATAACAAGAGAACATTTCAATGAACATTAGCATCTGTGTGTAGGGCAATAAATATTAATTTCCCTTGACATCTTGACCATTCTCCGCAAACATCTAAATCTTCATACGCCATTGCACTGATGCGTCAGTCCTGACTCCTGATGTATTAGGGATGGGGCGATTGTGTTCCAAAAATAACGAAGTACTAAAAGTCCCTTATCTACGTAACATAGAATAAGGTGAAATAGACTTTATTCTAATGAGATAAGTTTTATATTTGAAACACCTCACCGTTATAAGTCTGAACGCAAATTTTATAAGTTTGTGTTCTTTGTTTAGTGTTCGTCATTTGCCGTTTTAATGTTCCTATTCCTGTAGCATTGGGTATGGATGAATGGATCAACCCCCCTGATTCACAAACCGTCGCAAACGCTCCAGACAGCGGAATGTATGCACTGTCTCTGTCATTCACTAGGTATAGAATAGACAAGGACGAAGCACAGGCTTCGAATTTGAAATTTCCGTTTTCGTCGGTTGGTGAATCATTGGGCTGATGTTATTTTTTAATTTTAATAGAAATTAAATTAATGATGCCTCGCGTTTGTAGAAAAGAGTGCTTTGGCGTCGGTTTTTGTAATCAATCTTTCAGTCATCACATTGATAAGCTTCAAACAGTTCTTTTTCTTATCTTTAACCTCTATGGTTTAACTCTCGGGATATTTACTTATTACCCAAAACTGTCAAGTGTTTGATTTGCTTACAATATCTAGTTATCAATCTAATACGCGGTTTTGTTTTTACTTTGTCCTTTTATAAAAAAAAGTTAAGGAGTTGAATGAACAGATAATAGTCTGTCGTCTGCGTAAGGATTTAATCGCATTTTTGTTACAAATAATTAATAATTATTGCAAAAGATAACAAATTACGGATAAGTTTTAAGGTAATCAGGTTAATTAGGATGAAGTTTTAATGTAAAAACACAAGGTTTTTTTTGTAATTAAATAAAGAGGTTAATGATCTTTCAATACTTTTATTTTTAAGGTTTTCATGTTAAGGCGATATACAAGTATGCTATTCTCCATTTCGGAAAAATTACAGACAGCGAATTGCGGAGGGGAGTGTACAGACAAGGTACAGACAGATAGTCCTGTACAATCCTTCTCGCATTTTTTTCTTCTGTAAGAGTATTACAGTTTTATGTATCTGATGATCTTCTCAATTCTTTTACTGTTAGAGCTGCTCAGCTCTGGAACAGACTTCCGCTGGACATCCAGGATAGTCGGAATATCCAGTGATTTAAAAAGAAACTCAAAGCGCACTTTATTGCACAATTGTCCCACTGAATCATCTAAAATTGTAATTACGCACCACTCATTTTATATAATATATTATAGTTTATGTATTGTATGTATTTAAATATGTTTTTAATATTTATTTCAAATATATATATGTATAATATATATTGCGTTAGGTATTTATTTACATCTTAGGTATACTTAAGTATGACTTGTATTTATTTTTATAGATTGTTCTGCACTTTACATCTACTATTTTAGAGATAAGTCCACCTTTGCTCACATGTTTCAATTATATTTGTGTTCAATGTATTTTTAATGTGCAATAAAGAGTATAATAATAATGATGCTCGGCTTATAACTTGTAATATTTCAGTTTCATACATATTAGGAAAGTAAAATAAAATTTTGTATGAAAGTCACAAAAAATTAAAAATCTATTTCGATTATTTAAATAAGGTTGGTTTAACAACACTTCTCAAGGTTCTCAAACAAAAGGCATACTACTACTTATAGGCCTCCCCCAAGGATCTCCACAATGATCGGTCCTGCGCTGCCCGCATCCAGCGGCTTCCCGCGACCTTGACCAGATCGTCAGTCCACCTTGTAGGGGGCCTGCCCACGGAACATCGTCCGGTACGCGGTCGCCATTCGAGAACCTTTCCGCCCCAACGGCCATCGGTTCTCTACGATATGTGTCCCGCCCACTGCCACTTCAATGATGCAAACCTTCGAGCGTATACAGCGATACAAAGCGATACAGCGAGCGTATACAAAGATAGAATAATATGTAAGTAGTTGAATTCATTCAAAATGAATTTAAAGTTGACATCAATACCAGCTACTATTTGTCCGGACATAACGAGCTATGTAATTAATCAAAATCAGTGTGATTGATATCGCTTTAACCGATAACTCTGATATCAATTACAATATAACAATACATAAACTGTAATTTATACTGTTTAATGTTAGTTTCGGGGTTCGATGCAGCGTTTAAGCGACTTTCTCAAATGTTGTTCAAGGAATGTTTTTTTATAGACAATGGGGTAGCATTTAGCCTTCATCACACCAGATGTTAAGTGGTGGTAAGGCTTAAAAGGGAAGCGCACTACTCCCGGAATCCTCAATCCTCAATCACTATGGAACTGGCTATCTTATCTCTATCTTCTTGAACACAATAATGCAGAAAACATTTTTGTTATGTCGTCAAATAATATAAAAAAACGTACAACCCTAGTTCTTATGCATTTCAACAACATACCGAACATTCCTTGCTGTATGTTACATTTAGAGGGTAGAGAACGTTATCGGCCTTTGTATGAAGATCGTTTGCTACACAATCCTCTTAATAAAAACATTACCCATATGTAACTCCAAAATAAAAAATAACGCTAATTACCAATTTCATTCCGATAATAAAGTAAAGTACTTACAACAAAATTCATCGCATCAATGCGGACGAAATGAACCGTCCACTACAAATAAATTCACAGTGCCGATACGTGATACGTATAGTCCCGTCACTAATGTGATATTCAATGCAGAAGTGAATATCGTACGTGTTCCCGCATCGATATCAGGTGTCAATTCTAGAAAGCCATTGTGTCATGTCCCGTGGGGTTTAATCTCTGCAGTAAGTTTAATAGGTCGATCACATTCAATGGACCTGAAGTATGTTAGGAAGATGTCCGTTTTATTTATGAGATCCTGTAGGTCAAGGGTTCTCAAACTTATTTCAGCTGCCCACTTTGAAAGTCTTTGCACATAATAATGCTCTGGGGGACAAGTGGCTTTCTATTATCGTTATCGCCAGTAGACTAGAAAGAAAATGTATGGGATTGACATTAGCGGTCATGTGACATTTTAATCGCTAATGTCAATCCCATACATTTTCTTTCTAGGGGGGCTGAACAGACAGACTCGACCACGCGTTTGCGAAGCGGGAACGAACCGCCTCTGTGGTCTAGTGGTTCACACCACCGATTTCAGACCAAGAGGTCCCGGGTTCGATTCCCAGTGGGGGTACATATTGTATTCGGTTTGGTTGGTGGTAGGACTTGTTCTTAGTCCGCCTGGCTAGCTACCACCATCTTATCTAAGTCTGACGCCATAACAATTATGTTTTCAGCATTATTGTGTTCCGGCAGTTAGAGATAAGATAGCCAGTTCCTCAGTGATTGAGGATTCCGGGAGTAGTGCGCTTCCACCTTCAGCCATATCACCACTTAACATCAGGTGTGATGAAGGCTAAGTGCTACCCCGTTGTGGATTAAAAAAAAAACGACGCGGTAAGGTTGGTTGGTCTCTTTATCTATCCATACTATAATAATAGGTCTTTACATATGAAATTGCCGTTTTTTTCTTTTGTACATATAACTTAACAACTTTTATAATATTAGAAATATATAATTTCTTTAATATTGCGTTACATTAAGACCGTATCGAGCAACTTTTGATAATTTAATAACCACGATATTTGATTATTTACATAGAAAAAACTTATTCCGAAAGTTACGACTATTTTTGTTTCCAGAATTTCGTACTTTATTAGTTGTAACTTAGTGAAAAAAAAATTTTTTTTCTCTTAACGAATGTGTCATTTGGTAGTTAAAATATCCATAAATACGTGTGTAAAATTTTGTAAATTTACATAATATTAGTCGTTAAATAATAACAAAAACGTTAGTATGGAAAAAAAATAATTACAGAAATCTCCATACAAAACGGCAATTTCATAGGTAAAGACCTATTATTATAAGGAGAAAAGCTTTGTATTTTTGTGTTTTGTTAGTAACGAAAAAACTCAAAAACTCCTACACCGATTTTAAAAATTCTTTAACTATTAGAAAGCTACATTCTTCCTGAGTGACATAGGCTATATTTTATCCCGATATTCCTACGGGAACGGGTACCACGCGGACGAAACCGCGGAGAGCCATCTCATGCTAAGCAACCACGAGCCGTGGTTGATTACTGATTAGTATGAGATGGCTCTCCGTGGTATGAGATTTCGCGCGCGGCATGAGATTTCGCGTCGTGGACCACGAGACGATCCGCGAAAGACCACGCGAAATCTCGGCGTCGCGTCGGGCGTCTGACGCTCCGCTTCGTATACGCTTGGTCGCGTCTGTTTGATCAGAGCTAGAAACATAGTAGGTACTAGTAGATAGTGATTCAAGTTTTTTTAATAACTTCTTAAACCTCTTCCACCCTTTTCCTGTCTCGAATGGCCCATTGAGTAGTACTCCTACTAGAACAGAGTATTTGTAATACCTTCGTTTCTGATATCTTTGGGATATAGAGAGTGCTCTTTATAACTTATATAAATCATATCAACTTTTGCGACATTGTCTGTTACTTGTGAAATTTTGTCTCTCAAGGTCCGATGACAAGGGAGCGTTGTTGTGTATTTTGAGAAATGGTGCTTTTGAACTTTTCCAGGACTTGTCATCAAGGTATAAATAGCATAAGTTGGCGGTTCATTAGATTTTGCGTGGATAGGGAACAGAAAAAAATGTCTACTATTGTTTGGGTTTGATGGGATTCGTGGGCATATGGGGCCTACGAATCCCATCATAGCCTGCCTACGATACGTAACACTCTTTTTATATCAGTTCATGTACGGACGGAATTAGTTTCGTTGCAAGTGGAGATTTTAATCATTTCTTTTGTTTCAGATGAAAACCAGCTTTCACACAGAACACACATCATACTTTTGAGGTGAGTAGTAGGTATATTAAGTTTGATTTATGTACTTTTCGTAAGTAGGTACCTTCGATCAACAATAACACCTCAGAAATTTTAAACCTGTCAAACGGTTTTGAATATTTCTGCCGAATTAAACAGAAAAGAGAACAGAAGTTTTATTTTTAGGTACTTACTTATACTTATTATAAACCAATAAAGCTTGTCATAAAATAATAATAATAAAACACTTTATTGTAATAAGATAACACATAACAAACGAAGACAATACATGAAGCACACATAAGGCGGCCTTATTGCTTCGTAGCAATTTCTTCCAGGCATAAACGTGACTTTTCTACAAAAAATAACCTAATTTACGGTTTCAATGTATTGTGTGAGAAAACCATACAGAAAATAGTATTTCTTCATTTCTAGAAATAAGATAATTTCACCAGTTTAAAAAATAAAAATAATACAACTTATCAAGCCAAGAAATATTTTCTTTCGTAACTCAGTTATGATATTATTCGTCTTAGCGTGTTATAGTGTTATTCACCACTAATTAACATAACAAAATAATTAAATGCTAACAGCGACAATAAATCCTTAAGTATAATGCGCAAATTATTCGTTGGAAAGAAAATTAACGAAATAGTTCTGTCAAATATAAGCTCGTAATTTAGTTCATCGCTATTCTAGAACTTTAATAAACTACTTACATATTGAAAATATTGAAATTAAAGTACCTATTAGATAATATTTAAAACTCTCTGCCTACCCCAATGGGAAACGGGCGTGAGTATAATGTAAGTATGTTTAATATCGACCCGTCTCACAACTAGCTCCGATGGGACTCGAACCCACGACCTTTCACTGTCCGGGCGAATGCTCTAACATATTATTGAAGACCTCCGTGGCCGAGTGGTGTTGCCCATATTATGCCACATTAGACGTCCATATTTTGTCCTAATGTCAAATGAAGTCCATCCTCATATCTATATTTTTTAGCCGGTAACCCCAATGATGTTTTATTAGCCCCCCGGGAATCGACCTCTGAGATACCGGCACCTTGAAAAGCGGTGCAATGTCTATTTGTCTTGGTCTAGGTGTTTTCTACTGGTATTTACAAAAATAAAGTTTATAGGTATGTTTATCCGTTGCCTAATATCCATAAGACAAGTTGTTAAAGAACTTGCTTTTAGCTAGATCAGTGGTTCCAATTAGTTTTTTCTACGTACCTCTACAAGAAATACCTTAAACTCGCGTACCCCTTATTGCAGAAACGAGAAATAAAAAATGAAATCAGATGTATTAAGATTGCTAAGAAATTGGTGCGCGTACCCCTTGATGCAACCTCGCGTAACCCTGGGGGTACGCGTACCACTAATTGAGAAACATTGAGCTAGATAATTGGTGTGATTGTAGTAAATGTATGTATTTATTTAGATGTCATGACTAACTTTACCGGCGGCGTAAGTATTTTTTTTGTCAAAAATACTACAAATAACAAAGGAATAAAAAAATATACACTTTCTAAGAATAAAGCTACAACAAAAACGTTTTAACTCGAAAGCTATTACTCACTCAAAGTAAAATAAGTCCTAAAATAAAACCGATTGTGGTTATTTCTAATCGCCACAATGATACAGAGGGCCCCCTAGGGGGTGTTTCGAAATAATTAAGAGTCCTAATTTTGGATCGCGAGAGTAAATCATTGCGGTAATTAGGAGGCAACGCTCAGCTGATGAATGTTTACGCGGTTATTGGCGCAATTTACAGACTGAAAGCGATTCAAAAAATGTAAAAAATTACACGTGTATAAATGTCTATGTCAAAGCATAGGTATAGAATAGAGACGCTATCTTATCGTGCCGCTTCAAAAAATGTAGGTGGAAAGACAAGCTTTTTTTGACGTGATAACGTCTTATATGTAAATCGACTGCACGCACGAAAAAGTGTTACGTTCCGCTACAGAATAATTGTGTTCCGCGTGCAAGCGAGAGCGCGGAACAAGCGATGGAGCGGCCAATGGAGTGGAAGAGAGACAGCGGTATATTGTTATCATTTATTGTCTTTACACTACAGACCACCAGTTTCTCATTTTGTTTAAAAACAAACTTAGCCGCGATTCTTGCCAATATTTTTTTTGTAACCGAAATAATATCCAATGTAAGTATTACAATCTAATTTATTAGTATCAGTATTTGATTTGCTTATCATTAAACTTTGAAAATTCATTTTATTTAGTAGTTACCTACCTATTTCTTTTTGTCAGCGTTGATTACACTTTCCTGTGGCGCATATTTGACACAATATTTTTTTAATTTAACTATTGAATCTATCATCTTTAATAATAAATCGCTACTTTCTCATGCCTTACAATCTCACAGTTGACATTTCAGTAGTATTCGTCCAACTCATCTTGTTTGCCTGACGAATTGGCCAGCCAACAATATGGGCCACTTGAATTTATTCCAAATGACAACCCCTGATTTATTTGCGGAACGGAAGGAAATGTCATGGGGCTACATTGGAATGCTTTCTATTGCATTCCAAGGACCAAAGTCTTATAAGGACCTACTTTTGACTCGGATGTTCATTTTGTCAGCAATTCTGCTCACTGTGCTAGGTACTATGTAGTACCTTAGTTTATGAAGGGTGTGATAGAGTTTACCACTTGAGTAGGTAAATTTTTTTTGAAAATATTGACAATTAAGTAGTATAGAAATCGACCCGTATACGAAAAACGATGGAAATGATAAATTGAAACGATATTTTAGCTACATTAGAGTTCATCTGTACCTAAATTCTGGCCTCCTAGTTAACTTAGCTCCAGGCTTAGGTACCTAACCAAAAGGCTCTTAAAGCTTTTACTTAAAAATAACTTAATCCACCTCCAAGGTGAAGGTTATAACTTAATAAACCATTTATTTCAGCCGTTAATTTACGTTATTAAATGAAAATCACATTTTGTTTGATTATAAAATGATTTTCGTGAGCACACGCGTTATTTGTTGACCGTTTTATTAAAGTAGAATTAAGTAATAGGGAAAGGCTTAAGTAGGTACTTAATAAAAATTATAAGTGCTTTTCTGGAAGTAGGTATGTGAAATGAATTTATTCCGTCTCGTAAGTGATAAATTATTGAAACTTTCTGTTTTAGCTAATGAGGTCCTATTTTCTTTCCCGGAATCAAATCTCTACATAAAACTCATCCGCTCTGAAACTTGGCCAACGTACAATTTTCATACAAACATTGTCTCTTTAGCGTCTTGGAGATGAGATGACACTACTTGGATCTCTGCAGTTATAAAGACCAAAGGCCAGGGTGCATACCATCAACTTTAAGACAGCGATTCAAAAATAGCCCGATGCAGAATAGGTTCCTAAAATGAATTGCTTTCTTTAGTACTACGACCTTCTAAAAACTGGATCGCAAATGAATTGCTAATTGTGAATGACCGAACGATTTGTGTCCTTATTTTTTCTACCCGTCTCTTTCACTCGATTCTGTCATGCCCGGAGAGTGAAGAGGGACGGGTATAACCTGGCAGGTGTCATGTTAGCTTAGCCGAGTTATAAGTCAAATGCAGTAGTGGTACGAATAAGCGAAGCAGATCAGTTTAGGTCCTAAACAAAACAGCAATAAGAGTTGATGGTAGGCACCCTGGGTGCGTACCATCAACTCTTATTGCGTGAAATGTCATTGAATGATCACTGAATCGCTGTCATTGATATTAAGCTGTCGTGGTTCGAATAAGCGAAGCAGATCAGTTTAGGTCCTAAACGCACGCACCCAGGGTGCCTACCATCAACTCTTATTGCTGTTTTGTTTAGGACCTAAACTGATCTGCTTCGCTTATTCGAACCACGACAGCTTAATATCAATGACAGCGATTCAGTGATCATTCAATGACATTTCACAGCCGCTGAGCTGTCATCAACTCTTATTTGACTTATAACTCGGCCAAGCTAACATGACACCTGCATGTTATACCCGTCCCTTTCAATCTCCGGGCATGACAGGATCGAGTGAAAGAGACGGGTAGAAGAAATAAGGACACAAATCGTTCGGTCATTCACGTTTAGCAATTCATTTGCGATCCAGTTTTTAGAAGGTCATAGTACGAAAGAAAGTAATTCATTTTAGGAACCTATTCTGCATCGCGCTATTTTTGAATCGCTGTCTTAAAGTTGATGGTAGGCACCCAGGTCCATCCAATAAATTTTTCATAAATAACCATATAACCACGCAATTGGACAACCTCCGTGGCTAAGTAGTCTACGCACCGGTTTTCAATGATGGTTCATGTTCCCGTGGAAATATCGGGATAAAATATGGCCTAGGTATGTCAATCGGGAAGAATGTAGCTTTCTAATGGTCAAAGAATTTTCTAAATCGCTCCAGAAGTTTCGGAGCCTATTCGATGCAAACAAACAAACAATCAAATCTTTCCTCTTTATAATATTAATGTATAGACAAGATTACTAAATAGTTACTATGTAACAGATAGTTCACTCCGCTAAGTCATTTAAATAAATAGCAACTTTAACTATAACGTTATAAAGTAGAGTTCAGCTTGTACGGCGCAGGCAAATTCCGAACGGCCACTCGTTGTCGTTGCATCTCTTTCTATCGCATATATGCTTGCTCTTTTGCGGACCTAATTTCTATGGATTTATAATGCCGGCGTTGCCGCCGCGTTTTCGAGCCGACACTGGGAGTGAAATAGGCCTGATACTTATAGACTAGCGATCTGCTTCGCCTTCGCTCGGGTGCATGCCTGTATGCATTTTGGTTGGTGGTTGGGACTTGTTCTGAGTCCGCCTGGCTTAGCTACTAACCATCATATCTAAGTCTGAAAGAAAAAAACAACCCTTGGAGTTTCTTGCCGGTTCAACTCCAAGGCCTCCCGCTGTAGGGTTTGCGAACCGATGGCGTAGCTTCTATGACGTTCACAAGTATTGTAAATAACAATCTAAATTGAATAAACAAATTTAAATCTTGAATCTTGAATCTTGAACATAACAATGATGTTTTCAGTATTATTGTGTTGCGACAGTTAGATATAAGCTAGCCAGTTCCTCAGTGTTTAAGGATTGCGGGAGTAGTGCACTTCCACCTTCAGCCTTAGCACCACTTAACATCAGATGTGATGAAGGTTAAGTGCTACCCCGTTGTGGATTAAAAAATAATAATAATAATAAAATAATAAAATACGCTTTTTTGCACACAAAAATATATATATATACTTATAGAAGAAAAACAGTTACAACAAAAAAAAGTATACAAAAGGCGGCCTTATTGCTTAACAGCAATCTCTTCCAGATAACCTTAGGTGGAAAGAAAGAAATAAATAAAAGTGGAGTGTAGGGGAGTGGGTGCGCTATGGAAAGAATTTTAAGAAGGAAATATAAATAAATTATGATAAACTACTTAGTAAAATATAATTTATAAGCAATGAAAGGGATAAATACAACATATAAATGATAGTTAACACTGAGGACCAGAAGAAAGGAAATAACTACGAACTCTATTGCGAAAGGATCCCAGAGTTTGGGCTTTCCTGATACCTTCAGGTAATGAGTTCCACAGACGAACAGCGTGTACGGAAAAGGAGTAGGAAAAGAAGTCGGTAGAGTGCCGTGGAACTTCTAGAGTGAGATTAGTTGTAGAACGCAAAGTACACTGCGAGTAAAAATGTATTAATACCTAAGTACAAACGTTTATTATACTCTTCTCTTCAAGCACTCTGTCTATTACTGAAAATTGCATTAAAATCCTTTGGGTAGTCTGAAAGATGTAAACGTCCAGACAGACGTCGTGAAGTGGCTTTGTTATTTTAAGTTGACATGAGACATCAGCTTTCACCTCACAAAATGAAATTTCAACCAAAGTTATATTGCAAAATTAGAAGTTTGCCTTCACCAACCACCGGTGTTGGTATTTGTTAGAAACTGCTCTGCAGTCTGCACCAAGATATTTAACTGCTGGATAACTAAGTTCATATGCACCTCCAAGTTGCTTAAGTGAAACAATATCACTTGAAGTTAGCTCTAAGTTTAGGTCATTGGTTGAATATATTATTAGTTATAGTATCTAGTAAGTATTTGAACCTATAACGCAGTTTAGTTTTATTTGTCTTCTTACTAATAATGCTAATCCTATGCTACTAATATAAATGTGAAAGTTTAGATGTTTGGATGTTTAAATGATTGTATGTTTGATACTCAAATACGCCAAAACGGCTGAACGGATTTGGCTGAAATTTGGGACATAGATACTTTGTAGCCTGGATAGAAACAGGCTACTATTTACCCCGGAAAAATATCACATTCCCGCGGGATAGCGTCATGTAGTCCACGCGAGCGGAAAGCTAGTAGGCTACATTTAATCCAAATATACCCCCGCGGGAACGGGTACCACGCGGGTAAAACCGCGGTAAAACCCCAAGTCTGCCCTGATGTTTGCAAACAAACAATATTCTTTTTAATAGTTTGTGGCTACTGTTAGTACCTACTTAAGGCCCGTGGTATCGCCAACGACCTTGAGCATAGAAAAGTGGCCTAATTTTCCCGCCCGCTACCCGCACCAAAACAGCTTAAACACACGTTTCGTCAAAACTATGTATTATTTTAAAACGAAAAATGCTCGGTTTTAAGTTAAACAAGTTAGCAATCTTTTCTTGAAGGAAACGTGAAAATATCACTTGTAGTTTAGAAGCAGTAGCGTATTTCGAGTTGAAAACAGCTTAATTTCAATTTTTTTTTAATAGTATCTTAAAGACTATGTTTTTTTTAAATGCTCAGATTGAAGTTTACATATCAATATTTAATATATATTAATTCTGGATTCATCAGTAGGCTAATTTATGAGTTTTAGGGCCTCAAAAATGATCGTTTCACGACTACATGCACCCTAAAATAATAATGTTTTATTTCTTGTATTTCTTCACAAGTAGCTTGTTAACAGTAACAAAACACGCGAATAAGCAGTTTCGTAAACGCTAATACAATATTCTTCGGAACCGTTGACCACGCTGACTTTGTTTCGCAATGTTAAATTAAATTATCAGGAGTAAGTGTTATTGTGGAACAGATGTGCAAAATTTTTTTGTTACTTTTGCTTTCATACATGTTACTCATACAAACCTCAAGTCCTAATCTCCCATGAAACACAATTTTAGGCATCAATATCCCATTACATTAGTTGTAAACATTTTTATCACTCCTCCATAAATAAATTTTTAGTAAAAATTTCATTTTCATGACAACCTTTCTGCTGACTGTACATAAATATTGTATTGTCATCTAAACCAAACCTGTATACAAAATTTCAGCTCCATCGGACGCTGGGAAGTGAGTCAAATTATGCTTGTAAGATTTGTCCCCCACTAACTAAGTAACTAACTAACATGGCAAGTTAATAAAAAGCTTGTAAAAAACGTTCATACCGAAAAAGGCTATTCCTCTAGAAAGCGACGTAAGTCACACCACACCACACCCAACGGTATTGCAAAAAAAAACCTCATTCATGCTCAAGCAATCTGATTTCATACATTTAACTCACACAAACTTCAAGTGCTGATCTCCCATGAAACACAATATTAAGACATCAATATCCCATTACATTAGCTGTAACCATTTTTATCACTCCTCCATATAAAAAACCTTCATACCGAAAAAGGCTATTCCTCTAGAAAGCGACGTAAGTCAATTTTATAGTTTCTGGTGACATTTGATATATGGCCGGGTGCGACATCCCGAAATATTTATATGGGAAAATGTAGCATTGACTGGGATTATGATTTATTGACTTAAAAAGTGATGCTTTATATTTATTTCTTTTCGAGTGACGAGGATATTCCATTGAGGTTAGCAAAGCCTAAATTATGTGGTCGACGTTATCCATTTTTTTATATTTTGAGTAAAAATATGCTTATTGCTATGATTTTATAATTTAATTTTTTTACTTGATAAACTCTGGCATAACGATTTCTATAACAGTTCTTTTAAAATTAATTGTTGAACGAATATAACTTTTTGACATAAAATTGTGTTGTTGGAATTTAGTGGAAGATATTAATTAGCGGTTAACATTTTAAACTGTAACTAGGTACTACTTACTTACCTTAACTCGGGCTACGATGCTACTAATGTGATAAGGACCATATTTAAATAAATAAATAAATATTTTCTTACAATCACACCAATTATCTAAGCCCGTAGTTAATTTCTTAAGAAACTGTGTCTACGTGAACTTGATAACGGATAAATATATACTTAAATACTTTTTGTTTGTAAATACATACTTAATATACATAGAAAACACCCAGACCAAGACAAATAGACATGTTCATGCACACAAATATTTGTCTTGTTCGGGAATCGAACCCGAGACCTCTGGCGCAGAAGGCAGGTAGATTACCCCTGCGCCAAATCGGTCGTCAATAATTTATAAATAGTATACCTACCTACACATTTTGCGTAAGGGCGTCGACAAGATGATAATATAGTTTTCGATGCGTCTTTATTATTCGTTGCGTTTATGTTAATACTGAAGCCATTACGATTGTAAATTTAATTCTTTTGGAAAAAGTGACATAAGTCGTTTAACTTCATTAATCAGACTATGAAATCGATAACACACTGTTTATAAGCGACCACAGCTGTTTGCATTAATGGATAAAATAGCCAAACTATATTAAAAATTTACGTCCTACAGAAGACTTTTTGTCGAACATTGTTAATGTTTAAAAACCTCACTATATTACGTAAACGGGAACATTAAAGGGACCCTTTTTTATCGCGTGTCCCATGGCTGGAACGCTTGTACAAATAAACTATTTACAAAGTTCAAACACTAGGACAGAGTGATATGAACACATGGTGTCTTGTCGCTTCCGTTCGTAACTTAGTGGGAAACCAATATTCAATAAGTAAAGGGTAGTTTTCTAACTGAACTCTATACATAAAAGTATAGAGACAAATAGAATTACCTAATATCTACAAAGTATTAGTTCATTTAATTCATTCATTCATTCATCATCAGCCGTACGACGTCCACTACTGGACATATGCCTTCATCAAGGATATTCACAGTAATCGGTCCTGCTTGGTCCGAATCCAGTGACTTCCCGCGTGACAGTGACCTTTACGAGATCGTCATCGGTTCACCTTGTAGTGAGCTTGCCCACGGAACGTCTGTCGGTTAAGTAAGTTTTAGTTCATAACAAAAGTAAATAAAACATTTTTTCGTGAGTCGTTATTAATACAAATTAGAACAGTATAAATACATGGTGTCTTGCCACTTCCGTTCGAAACTTAGTGGAGAACCGATATTAAATAAATAAAGGGTAGTTTTTAACTGTACTAGGTATAATTATATTATAAAGGGTTTTTCAATAGGGACGCTCGGACTTTGAAAGTTGATAGCGGCCATCTTGGAAAAGCGATAGTTGTCAAATTTGGCGGGAATACATATTTATTCGTGAAATTTCACCATGGAACATGTGGTTCCAACAGGACGGCGCCACTTGCCATACTGCACGGGAAACACAGATATCTACCCCGGCTGACGTATCGTACCTAATGTACCCCGGTTACAGTCTTGAGCATAAATTTATGCCTCATGCTGGGGTGTGCGTGTTTGTCCGTGAAGATATCTGCTGTCGCCGTCTTAGCAGCCTTGAAGACAGGGACCTGTCATTGCTATGGGCACGTGTCGATCATGGGGATAATACCTGCATCTATGCGTGCCTCTACAGGTCTCATAGCGGAGATTCCGAGACCGACCGTCTCTTACGGCACATCCAAAAGGGACTTGATGAAATTCTCAAGCAGCTCCCCTCAGCGGAGGTGGTGATCCTCGGCGATTTTAACGCCCATCACATCGAGTGGCTAGGATCTGAACGTACCGATTACGCTGGGAGAGCTGCCCGCGATTTTGCTGTAGCGTATGACCTTACCCAGTTGGTTGACGGTCCAACTCGTATTCCAGATATTGAAGGTCATACCCCCGGCGTGCTGGATCTGCTGCTGACCTCCCATCCGGAACACCTTCGGGTATCCCGTCACGCTCCATTAGGGACATCTGACCATACCCTAGTGCATTCCGAGAGGAGAGTGCCCGAAACCGCGCGCTCTCGACCATCTGGGACGCGCCGTGTTTGGCACTATGGGTCGGCAGACTGGGATGGGCTGCGAGAGTTCTACGCGTCTTTTCCATGGAAGCGGCTCTGCTTCTCTTTGGGTGATCCTGACGCATGTGCTATATCTGTAGCCGAGACGATACTGTCGGGCATGGAATGTTATATTCCGAATTCGACAGTGCGTGTCGGCGGACGATCTCAGCCTTGGTTTGGTGGGTCTTGTACTGAAGCCATTCGAGCTAAGTGTGAGGCCTACCAGGCCTGGGACGCCGCAAGAAAGGTTAAGGATCCCAAAGCCACCAAATTGAAGAAGAGCTATAATGCTGCCTCCAGGTCCTGCAAGAAGGTAGTAGCTGCAGCAAAGTTTGCACATACCCGCAGAATTGGCGAGAAACTGGTTAGCCATCCCTCTGGAAGTCGTGCTTTCTGGTCCCTCGCCAAGGCTGCGCAGGGGAATTTCTGCCGAGTCTCATTACCATCATTGCGAAATCTTGACGACTCAGTGGCACATTCCGCAAAAGAAAAAGCCGATCTCCTTTGCTCTCTCTTTGCGTCGAATTCGACACTTGACGACGGGGGTAACACACCACCTGTCATCCCGCGGTGTGAACACTCCATGCCCGAGATCCGCTTCACACAAAATGCGGTGCGGCGTGCCCTTTCCTCCCTCGAAGTCAATAAGTCCAGTGGTCCAGACGGTATCCCCGCTATTGTGCTTAAGACTTGCGCTCCTGAGTTGACTTCGGTTCTCACGCACTTATTTGCACTCTCCTATAGCTCAGGCAAAGTCCCGTCTTCGTGGAAGGTCGCCTTTGTTCACCCAGTTCCCAAAAAGGGTGACCGCACAGACCCGTCGAACTATCGGCCAATTGCAATAACCTCCTTGCTCTCTAAGTTGATGGAGCGAGTAGTAAACACCCAGCTCCTTAATTACCTTGAGGATAACCAGCTCATTAGTGACCGGCAGTATGGTTTTCGCCGTGCCCGCGATGCTGGTGATCTTCTTGCGTATCTCACTCACCAATGGGCAGCCGCCATCGAGAGTAAGGGTGAAGCACTTGCCGTGAGCCTAGACATCACAAAGGCCTTTGACCGGGTCTGGCATAAGGCACTTTTGGCGAAGTTACCAACATACGGGCTTCCGGAAGGGTTATGCGCGTGGGTCGCCAACTTTCTGACTGGGCGGAGCATAAAAGTCGTTGTGGATGGAAAATGCTCAGACACCATGCCCATCAATGCTGGCGTCCCTCAAGGGTCCGTGTTATCGCCTACCCTGTTCATTCTGCATATCAATGATATGTTACTTACTAGTAACATGCATTGTTATGCAGATGACAGCACATGTGATGCACGTTACTCAGGTCGCGCAAATATACCTTCCGAACAGGTTAAACTGTGCAGGGAACAAATAGTGTCGGAAATAGAGGTTTCCTTGGAGCGAGTCTCGGAGTGGGGTAGACAAAATCTTGTCCACTTTAACCCCACAAAGACGCAAGTATGCGCTTTCTCCGCAAAGAAAACTCCATTCGTCTTAGCACCTACATTCCAGGACATTCCCCTTACCACCTCTAAAAGTATCGAAATACTTGGCGTTGACATCACGAACGAAGTCCAATTTCGGGGTCATTTGGAAAACAAAGCAAAGTTGGCTTCGAAAAAGCTAGGAGTGCTCAATAGGGCGAAGAAATTCTTTACTCCACGTCACCTGCTTTTATTATATAAAGCTCAGGTTCGACCCCACCTTGAGTACTGCTCGCACTTATGGGCGGGAGCTCCTGAATACCAGCTCCTTCCACTTGACTCCATTCAGCGCCGTGCGGTTCGTATTGTCGACGATCCGAGACTCACGGACGGTTTAGAACCACTAAGTCACCGCAGAGATATAAGCTCTCTGTGTGTGTTCTACCGTCTATACAATGGGGAATGTTCTGAGGAGCTTTTTGAACTGGTGCCACCGTCACACTTCCGCCACCGCACCGCACGCCAAGTGAGTAGAACTCATCCTAAACACCCCCACATTCTTGACACCTGGAAATCAACAACTGTTCGGGCATCACGTTCGTTCCTACCTCGAACTTGTAAGATGTGGAATGAGCTTCCTCCAGAGGTGTTCCCTTTGTGCTATGACATGGAGTTCTTCAAAAAGCGTGTAAATAGGACCCTTAAACACAAAGGCTGGCAACGCATATGCAACCCTTCTGGTGTTGTAGATGTCCATGGGCGACGATGACTACTTCCCATCACGTGGCTCGTCTGCTCGTTTGCCCCTTTTTAATATAAAAAAAAAAAAAAAAAAAAAAAAAAAAAAAAAAAAAAAACATTAAATTTATGAGAACTTTGAGGGCTTCGTTATCTCGCGTGGTGGTGACATCAACTGGCCACCGAGATCGTGTGATCTAACACTGCTCGATTACTTTCTGTGGGGCTACATGAAATCTCGAGTCTATGCTGACAAATCACAGACAATTGCTGCCCTGAAGGCCAACATAACTCGCGTTATTCATGAGATTGAGCCCCATTTATGCGAGTATCTCCTCCAAAATTATCCACCAGGATACACCACCTTCAGCGGAATCGCGGTGGTCATTTGGCTGAAATTATATTCCATAATAATGTCATCAAATGCTCTTTAAAATAAAATAAAAATTGTGGCAATATCACTTAAGGCGCTACTCGGAAAAAATATGGACTCTTTGATATAAAACTATAGCACGGTTAGAGTTGTTATAAATCTGGTAATAAGATATATATTTCTTCATTCCTTTATCTAGAATCGTATAGTTTCAAAAACACGATTTTATGATTTTGGCTCGACACTTTTTATTTTCGAAAATACCTCTAAAAAATAAGATATATCAAGATTATTCTTAAATGGGGATACATATACTATTGAAAATTGGTTTAATTAGTGGACACTAATAATATTTAGGATCGTATAGAAGCATTTTTTTAAAATCGCTATAGTTTTTGAATACGAAGTGATTTTGTGTTTTTTTTGCGTAATCGGCAAAATCGGTCTCGCTCCCGCGCGCGTCGTTTTCTCATTGCTATCTCGCTTTAGCATAATTTTTCCGAGTATCGCCTTAAACGAGTTGTTTTATTCCATTTCAAAGTTCGAGCGCTCTTAATGAAAAACCCTTTACTATTACCTAACCAATTGAATTTCTTACAATTGTGTTTTCTTTGTAAGTAATTTTTAATGTAATGGGTCACGGTAAACAGTGTAATGTTCATTATTCATGCTCTGGTTAATCTGTCAAAAACTGTAAAATTTATTACTTTTATTGGTTTAATGCATCGCTCAATAGCGATGCTAACCAGGGTTAGTCTTCCGTAGTCTGAACTCGGAACCGTAGTGATGGGCGAGTTGATCATGTTATTACTAAGCTTCATCATCACCAGCTAGGTATTTAATGTCTCCACTGCTGGGGCACATACCTTATTGATGTATTAGGAAAACAGGCTACGACTCATCATCACACGTGTAGTATCGTATCGACCCATATCGTACGTACGGTTGGAACATCACGTATACAGGATATTTTTTTTATCAGTGCACACATTTTTAAGATCTACTCAGAATCGGTAAGTGAATAACTTTCTCCTAGAAACA
Organism: Crambus lathoniellus; assembly: GCA_949710035.1. Classification (NCBI taxonomy): domain Eukaryota; kingdom Metazoa; phylum Arthropoda; class Insecta; order Lepidoptera; family Crambidae; genus Crambus; species Crambus lathoniellus. The sequence continues at coordinate 4,980,868 of OX453312.1, forward strand.
TGTGTCAAAATACGACACAAATTTTTGGACTTCCTATACTAAATCGATCACGTGATAAGTCCGTTTTGTATGAAGAGTCGAAAATTTTTTGTCATCATTTGACCTATGTTTCTAGGAGAAAGTTGTTCGCTTACCGATTCGGATTCGATCCCAAAAATTTGTGCACTGATAATAAAAATATCCTGTATTTTGTGAATGATTTCCGGTTGATTGAAATAAATGAAATCTTAACGTGCCATCCACCCCTGGACCGACCATAGCGAAACTTGAATAAAGAGCTCCTCTCTGCGTCAAGGTTTCCTCCTATTACTAAGCATATGGATAAAATTACATTTTAATCAAAAAACCCCCAATTCGCCAACTAAAGAGCAACATAGCTGAAAAAGAAGCACATTCATCCCGTAGATAAGCTTTATTTATGAGCCATCTTTGAGGTTTATGTCTGCAGATTAAACAGATATAAATATCCAGTTTTAAAAGGATTCCCCTCGTAAAATCGCACAGACATTACAGTTTATCTCTTCTTTTTTTTAACACCAACTTTCTAAAGATATGAAAAATTAAATGACACGACGTTAAGCTGCGAAAGGAGTTTAGGGTAGTCATTGCTTATTATTCGGTTTAATTTGCCTTTTTTATTTATTTTTGTTACCAATTTTTTATGTAAGTAACTTATTTTACTATGTGGCAATAAAGAACTACCTATTCTATGATATTTCTAATTATTAGTGTTTAAGTTTTACATTTCAAATATGAGATACCATTCATCATGACAGGAGTATAAGAAATGAAGTTATTCGACAGAGAACCAAGGTCACCGACATAGCCCAAAGAATAAGCAAGCTGAAGTGGCAATGGGCAGGTCACATCGCGCGAAGAACCGACGGCCGTTGGGGCAAACGAGTTCTGGAGTGGAGACCGCGCTTAGGCAAGCGTAGCGTAGGGCGCCCTGGTGCCAGGTGGAGTGACGACCTACGAAAGATGGCAGGTGGGGGCTGGATGCGAGGAGCTGAAAACCGTGCTCAGTGGCGTGAACTAGGAGGGGCCTATGTCCAGCAGTGGACGGATACGGGCTGATGATGATGATGATGATGATGATGACAGGAGTAGTAAAAAAATCTTTCCGTATTCTGTGGGAGTAGTGTAATATGAAAAACAATGCATGCTTATTGAAAATTGCTTTTATGCATTACCAAAATGTTTCAATTATAATAACTCTTTGTAATAATTGTTTGTAATGTATTGGAATGCCTGTTCGGTAAATTCTGCCATATATAAGGTGTTGTATACAACACCTTATATTGTGATAAGGATTACTTAATAGGGATAAAAAAAGTTTTGCCTACATGCGTTAATTTCCTGAACTAGACTTTTTTAACGCTGGTAAGTAATAAATAAGATTTTTTAAACATTGTTAGTAAATAATACCTGCCCAGGCTTTACGAAAATATTGAGTGTTACTAAAGTATGAGTAAAAGTTAGTACATACGGGAAAACGTACATTTACAGTCGAACCAATTGAATCATATCATGGGTTCATTTAATTAAATAAATAAATAAATAAATACCTGCCCAGGCTTTACGAAAATATTGAGTGTTACTAAAGTATGAGTAAAAGTTTGTACATATGGGAAAACGTACATTTACAGTCGAACCAATTGAATCATGACCATGGGTTCGACTGCATGATTTAGTCAAATGTTGTAGAAAAGACACGGTGTTCGGACACGCCAAAATGTTACTACAAGACGTGTGACGCACCTTTAGAAAATGAACTTATGTTGGGTCACGCAAGACACGATTTTAGTACTTATAGTCCGGTCAATTTAGACATACGAAGATACATTAATTCGCAAGAAACTGAAAGTTGGCGAAATTACTCAAAACATTATTATAAATGAAATTTAAAAAGTCCTCATCGATCCGGTACCTGGAAAAAAATGCAAGGTTAAATGTAAAAAAATGGACTTTACGCGATTTTTCAGCCAAACGGTTAGTTTTATCGTAAAATTAACACAGACAAAATTGTAAATAATGTAATTTACCTATAAAAAATGGCTCAATACTTTTTTCCTTAAGAGCCACCGTTTCAGAGATATATCGATCCAAAAATTTGGAAAAGTTGTAATCGTCATCATATGCAAAGCTTAGATGTTTGGACGTTTGTACCACAGATCACCTGTATGTAGCAGTGGTTTGTACTAAATCACGCAAAAACGGCTGAACGGATTTGGCTGAAATTTGGGGCACAGAAACTTTGTAGCCTGGAGAGGAACATAGACTATTTTTTATCCCGGAAAAGTATCACATTCCTGCGGGATAACGTAAATGTGAAAGTTTAGATGTTTGGATGTGTGTTACTCAATCACGCCCAAATGGCTAAACGGATTTGGCTGAAATTTGGGACACAGATACTTACTTTGTAGTCTGGAGAGGAACATAGGCTACTTTTCATCCCTGAAAAATATCACATTCCCGCGGGATAACGTCGTGTGGTCCAAGCGGGCGAAGCCGCGGGCGGACCACTAGTCTGCTATAATGCAATCGTTTAGAATCACAATATACCCGTGGAACAAGCCTACCGAGGAAACCACGTTAAAAAAACGTGCTACCTCATAGGTGGCGTGGAAACGTGCATCTGATGCACATGATTGATTACAACGTTTCCACATTTTTGAATTGTTATATGACAGAAATGGTGGCTCTTATGGAAAAAAGTATTGATAGATTTTTTGTAGATAATTACATGGTCTACAAATTTTTGTCTGAGCCTGTGTCTGAGCTACTTTTATGGTAAAACTTATCGTTTTGCTGAAAATCCCAAAATACCTATTTTTTACCTTTGACCTCGAGTATTTTTTTTTCAGGTACCGAATCGATGAGGACTTTTTAAATCTCATTTATAATTACATTATGAACAATTTCACCAAATTTTAGCTTCTTGCGAATTAATGTACCTTCACCCCTGTTTTTTGGTCTAATTTGACCGGACTATTAGTTCAATTGTAAAAAAACCATCTCCCCTCACATGATATACCATGGAATGACAACACAACACAATATATATGAAATGAACCAAATACAGGAACAGAGAGATCACATACGCGCTTTGAAGTTAAAATAAAGATCCTTATACCGTTGGAATAGAGTCTATTTTACATTGAAGTTATTAACTTCATTCGACCATGAGCTTAATTGATGCAATCAGAGAAAATCTGTTGTGGAATTCAGCATTAATAGGTACTCTGTTGCACTGTAGCCACTGTCATAGTTTATTGTGAAAATTCTACCATTATAGTACTTAGTACTTTTTTTATCCATAACAGTGGAGCTCTTATAAAATTTACTCGATCGCGAATTTTTAACGAATTTCCTTAGGGTGGTATTCCACTTATCAAATATTGGATCAAAGAAATTGGACGAGGACGAATTCATGAATGGTTTCATTGACAATTTCTTTGATCAAATGCATATTGGACCAAGATCTTTGATAAGTGGAATACCTTATACCACCCTTAGATGCACTCTACGAAAGATACACTAGTCGAATACGACGAAGCTGACTCGTTCGTTTTTCCTGGTTTTTCGCCTCACTATTCCGTAGAAAAAACAAAAACTATTGTCAAGAATCAAAATAAGCGCCATTTTCACTTAATTCAAAGTTGTTGCATATGCGTCGCGTGTGGTATTTTTGTGGTGTTTTTGTGGAAACCTAATTTATTTAAGTTTTGTTGTCTAAAATTAGTGATTCTCTTTTAATGGAAGCCAAAAAGTAAGGTCCTGTACCAACTACTAATGTTTCTTTTGTTGCGGGAGTGCTAAATGATCAAAAACAGTGTGTTAATTAAAGACGATAAAAATGTTGACTTCAAAAACAACGACGATTTAAATACGATAAACACTCTCGACTTAAGCTGCCACAATGGCCATGCATGCTCATGCAATGCAAGTCGATAAACTTTTATTTATTTTAATTTTTTTACCATTTCTTATAGACTTGTCGTAAAAAGTTCGAGTTGAATCTTAGGTACGGTCGATAAACGCATTTTATGCTATGTCAATGTCAAATTCGGTCGATACACGATAAGATTTCGACCGCATCCTAGCCCGGCTGTTCTTTATTGGTTGAGGATTCAGGAAGAATCTCGCTTTCACCTTTTTTGTATCAAGAGGAGAATGCGATCTTTAGGCATACCATACAAACGGCATGTTGGACTCGGTCACACCCAGGGCATGTTCCTCGCCCTCCCACCAAGCCTAATAGGCTTCGTGTCAGGGCTGGGCGGTTCTAACCCCTGCCCCACCCTCTAACGAGCTCGAAAGCTCGGGACGGGGCCGGCCGGACAGAAGGAAGAAGCGTCCTCCCCAGCTCCCCATAGGGCTACCCGCTCTTGGCGGGCAGGCCAGATAGGGTTTCGCTTCCACTACAGCCATATTGTTATTATGATTTAACATCAGTCTTCAGTACCCCTAACATGAAAAACTATCGTAATCGTTATCGTGTTCGTATTATCAAAGGTTAAGTCTTTGGTAGTTTTTGACAAATGGTATGTACTTTAGGTACTTACCTTACCTTCATATAGTTTACGATTCCCATAACGAGAGTTTGTTTCCCTTACTATGTGTGTTTAACACTAACAGTTAACTGCAACTCTAGCTTTTATTTGCCCAAGTTCTCTCGCAGTTCGATAAAAAGCATTTAAGATATTTTTAGTATGGCAACACGGATGATATCTGGTCCGGTCCTATCGTTTATTTAGTAATGAATTATTGCAAAATTTTGAAATATCTGACTATGATATTAGGTAAGCTTTAGTTTCTAAAAATATTTTAGTTTCACAGGTTGTACGAGTATTAGTGTTTGTTACCATAAAGAAGAAAAAGCAATGCAAATCTACACTTGTATCTATTTGTGCCGTGTATTGCGTGATATTAAATTTGAATCTCTAACGCCCGAATTCTCGAACGCAAATCATCTTTGGGAGCGTCTCAAATATCATGGCATCTCTTTCATACGTTTGACATTTAAAGTGACAGGGCGATGTTTGAGACGCTCCCAAATATAAGTAGCGTACGAGTATTCGGGCATAAATTCTCTAAGTACTTATGTATTTTTATAGTGTATGAACCAAAAACTTAAGTTTGCCTTAATTCTCTCGCAGATCCGATTAAAGCATTAAAGATATTTTTAGTATGGCAACACTCACAGATGATATCCGGTCCGGTCGTTTATTTCGCCGGCCGCATCCGCGTGACGTCTCGGGGGTCATTGCCCTGGCGCAGACCGAAATAATGTTACTTGAAACAAGTGCAACGTGTACAGTAAGCCAAAGATAATGAGATCACCAAAGGATTTAATTAATAATATGGTTACTAATACGGGAAGGATTTCAGGGATTTGATTGTAACGGAAATATCTTGTGTGTGTTTATTTTGACCTATGAAACGTATTTAATTTTCATGGTCATTATTTGTGTTTGTTATTATCGGACAAGGTTTGTATACTTAAGTAAGTTTAAGAAATTTAAAGAAAAAAATTACGGAAAGACATATTTTTTTTTTCTCTTTTTCTTTTTTTTATCGCAATAGGTATACTTAACTAATAGATGGCACCACTCATGCGAAGCAGGGCTGGGGCAGCTAGTTTATTGTACCTAAGCTTCGATGTTTTCACTGTAATGTGGTTGAAAACTTCCCTGGTTGTGTGTGTTTGTGCATTTCAGTATTTTTATAGGTTAGGTTAGATTAAATTTGGTTAGCAGTTTATCAAACTAACCCTTTATAAAATGTTTTAGTGTTAACGATATTAAAAAGAAGTTTTTAGTAAAAATTTCATTTTCATGATAAGATGATTGATTTTCTTTTTTGCTGACTGTACTTAAATATTGTATTGTCATCTAAACCAAACCTGTATACAAAATTTCAGCTCCATCGGACACTGGGAAGTGGGTCAAATTAAGCTTGCAAGATTTGTCCCTCACTAACTAACCCTTTGCACGCTGTATGCCTATAATGCAGTTCGCCTAATTCGCGTTATGCCTAAATGTCATTAATAAAAAGCTTGTAAAATAAAGACTAGGTATGAATTTGAATATAAAACGAATTACTTAACCTGATGTTCGGTTAACTGTACCTACTTCTAAAAGTATACACTGTGTAGCACTGTGAAAACATTTATATGAATGTTCAGGGTGCCTACCATCAACTTTAAGACAGCGATTCAAAAATAGCGCGATGCAGAATAGGTTCCTAAAATGAATTGCTTTCTTTCGTACTCTGACCTTCTAAAAACTGGATCGCAAATGAATTGCTAAATGTTAATGACCGAACGATTTGTGTCCTTTTTCTTCTACCCGTCTCTTTCACTCGATTCTGTCATGCCCGGAGAGTGAGAGGGACGGGTATAACCTGCAGGTGACATGTTAAATCGACCGGGTTATAAGTCAAATAAGAGTTCCTGACAGCTTAGCGGCTGTGAAATGTCATTGATCGATCACTGAATCGCTGTCATTGATATTAAGCTGTCGTGGTACGAATAAGCGAAGCAGATCAGTTTAGGTTCCTAAACAAAATCGCAATAAGAGTTGATGGTAGGCACCCAGGTCATAAATACCAATGTCTGCACTTCAAATGGCTATTACCTACAAGTCATAAGTTGGCTGAAAATGCCACTGATGTTACATACAGTTTGTATGTATTACTTTGTAAGAATTCGGGTTAGATCGGTCTTAGAGATACCTTTTTTATAACCCTCTTCAATGTGGAGATAAAAATGATGGGTGTTTTTCAGCCTTTTATAGAGTGTGTAGATCTATATGGTCCTTAAATTAATTCTTAATCTCGAGAAACACTATTTTTGTAACCTGTAAGCCCTAGCACGAAAAACTGTCGTCATGGTAACAGTAATATACCTTTTTTATAACCCTCTTCAATGTGGAGATAAAAATGATGGGTGTTTTTCAGCCTTTTATGGAGTGTGTAGATCTATATGGTCCTTAAATTAATTCTTAATCTCGAGAAACACTATTTTTGTAACCTGTAAGCTCTAGCACGAAAAACTGTCGTCATGGTAACCGTAATATACCTACTTACCTTTTTTATAACCCTCTTCAATGTGGAGATAAAAATGATGGGTGTTTTTCAGCTTTTTATGGAGTGTGAAGATCTAATGATTCTTAAATTAATTCTTAATCTCGGGAAATACTATATTGTAACGTGTAAGCCTTAGCTTGAAAAACTGTCGTTATAGTCCAGAACAGAATTTGCAAAACGACAATACGTCAGGCTTTCTTCGTTAATTTATAATAAGCTCAACAAAATTTTAAAAATACATTCATGTGATTCACGTAGATGTAAAGAAGTTACCAGTAAATGGTTGATAAAATTATCTTAATGATGAAATAGAATCATTTTTGCGGTAATCGATTGTCATCAATATAAAAACTGACACACCACACACCACACACACACACACACACACACACACACACACACTCGCGCGATAGAGAATAAGATATTGTCGATAAGTTAGGAAGAGCGGGGCCGCTTGTCACAAGTGTAATTAACTTATGCTCAATAGGCTGGTCCCAACCACTTTTGTAATACTAAAATTTGTAGACTGAATAAATCATTTTTTCATTTTTTTTCATTTTCATTTTTCATAGTAACCGTAATAGTGATCGTATTATTATGTATGAAAACGTGTGCAGCGCCTCTTTCGGTCCTTTAAAGAACTGAAATTCAAATATAGTTTGACAGCAGCACTTTGACAGTTTCTGAGTCTGAGTTTTTCATGCTAGAATAAAAAAAAAAACTACGTATCTAGGGGTACCTACTGACGTTGTTACATGCGAAGAGTATTCCGCTTTTCTTTCATGTACATATGACAGCACGTGATTGATGTTTTTTTTTTTGTAAAGTAACTACTGAAATTTATAACGAGTATGAAATAGTAGGATTGGATCCCAGAGCATTGTATCATTTTTACTAAACACATAAGTAATATCTATAGATCTATCTAAAGATTTTTTTAACACTCCTTTGCCGAACCGATTGTATCTAACACTGTAGGTAGAGTAATTTCCTGTGTTTTCACTTGCACTGTATACAACAAAGGAACTGCAAGCAGAAACAACAAGGCATCAGGACATCACTATGGACTTTGTTGAAAGAACGTCTTGCTTATGGGGACGGACATAGGGTTGGCAGGAGTCGATAGATTAAATCGATTGTTTTTTAAAACAATGATGACATCACTATGGATTTTCATCAACGAACGTCGTCTTTAACATCATGATTCATGACTGTGGGGACAAACGTAGTGGTAGTAAATTATATTTATAGATTTTTTTTATCTGCAATAAAATGGGTAGCACTTAACCTTCGTCACACCTGATGTTAAGGGATGGGATGATAAGGCTGAAAGTGGAAGCGCACTACTCCCGGAATCCTTGATCACTGAGGATCAATCCGGAAAACATCTTTGTTATAGCGTCAGACCACACAATATTATAGCTAGCCAGGCGGACTTTGAACAAGTCCTACCACCAATCAAACCGAATATAATATGTACCCGCAACGGGAATCGAACCCGGGACTTCTGGGTTTGATACCGGAGGTGTGTAAAATACCAATAGAACACCGAGGCGGTTTATTTTAAAACAATGAGCACGTTACTGTAGATTTTCATCAACGAACGTCTTTAATGCTTTGACGAAATTGGTAAATTATGGCGGTAGATATTTGCCAATTTTGAAATGATTTTTGAATATTCTATCTGAATTGTACGCGGCTTACTTTATTATTGCCAGGATTTTAAGTACCATTATTAGAAAAAATTTGGTTATATCACAGATAATATAATACTATATTATATTATGATTTAACCACTTTTTATAAATAAACGCATGAAAATAAACAGGTTTTATCAGGTTTAAAAAATATAAATTACAAAAAAAAAACTTTTAAAATATTTATTTATTAATCAACAGTTATTGACGATGTCATTTTACTGAAATCTCCATGTAAGTATCTAAAGAACTATTGCAAACTTTTTTAAACTTCTCTCAATACGGTATTTTACTGTTTTTTTTTTATTTCTTTAAAATGTTTTTCGAAATATTAGCTACACAAAACAAGTTTTCATTTTGAATTATCTTGAATATTTTCAAAGATATAGGACTTCAAACTTTATAATTAGACAAGGACAGGACGCTATCTTAGTGACGTCAGTTGGTTAGTAGCGTCATAGTCACGCCATAGAAGATTTCGTTTTAGAAAGAGACAGCTATAGTCAAAATCAAACAGACTATAATTCTTTTATTATAAAACAGATTCAAATTATTTTTTCACATTTGGTATTCTTAATTGCAATATTTTTTAACGTCATCATTAAATATCTACATTTCAACAACAGTAAAATACCCTACTATCGATACATTTTCACATAACTAGTGTTCTCCAGCTTTGTCTCGCCGAGAGGAAGTATAGTGGACCGAGTTACCGCATGCCGAGACTTGAACCTAACGCCAGACTCAGAAATAGCCAGTTTGTGTGTGCACATTCCTTAATACAAATGTATTGCAATCACTGTTGAATATTTTGTTTTTCAGTCTAGACATGTGTTTCCTTGTTTTGACTTAGATTGATCAGTCTGGCTAAAGTTGTGGTATTTTTATTTTTCCTTTTATTGTCTTCATACTTGCTCCTTAGATAGAGGTGGCGTGATTGAGCGCGCTTAAGGTCATAGCCCATTTAGACCGCACCGCTCACACCCAACCAAAGTATGAACGTATGAAGCCAAATATGGACTTAATATCGTTCACTGTAGATGCATTTTACAGTAATAATATAAAATAGCGGACAGCGCGCAGTCCGCGAGCTTACCGCCGTCAGACTGCTCGGTAGTTGACGCCGCGCGGTCCGCGCGCTGTCCGCGCGCTGACTGCTAGCGGTCGCCGCGCCGCCGTCGGCGTCGCCGCCGCGCACCTATAGAGGGAATAGCAGTCGACGCGTGGACAGCTGGGAGTCTGCTAGCTGTCGCCGCGGGGACTGCTGGGTGACTGCTAGCTGTCGACTTCGTTTAGGGCGGTGTTGGGTAGGAGCGGTGTTGGAGAGGTGCGGTATAAGTGGGCTATGACCTTTAGACGGTTATTATAGGAGGTTGAGCAATTTCTGTAGTGGTCGATAATGGGTGGGGTGGCTTGGTTATGTATTTGGTTTATTGTTGAAAATCCTTACTTCCTACTAATATAATAAATGCGAAAGTTTGTGATTATGAATGGATGTATGGATGTTTGTTACTCTTTCACGCAAAAACTACTGAACGGATCTGGATGAAACTTGCAACAGATATAGATTATAGGCTGGAATAACACATAGAATACTTTTTATGCCGATATTCTCACGGGAACGGAAACCATTCCGGTGAAATCGCGGGTGGCCGCTAGTATATTATAAACGCGAAAGTTTGTATGTATGGACATTTGTTACTCTTTCACGCAAAAACTACTAAACGGATTTGATTGAAATTTGACACACAGATAGTTAGATAGCCTGGATTAAAACAAAGGATACTTTTTATCCTGATATTCTTACGGGAACGGGAACGACGCGGGTGAAACCGCGGGCGGCCGCTAGATAAAATATATGGCCAAATATTGCATAATATGGAGATGAAATGTTTTGATGCAACTAAACGCTTAGGTATTGCATTAACTACAAAACAAACTAGATCAATGAATCTTTTAACGACCGATTTGGCGCAGGGGTAGGCTAGGTACCTTCTGCGCCAGTGGTCTCGGGTTCGATTCCCGAACAAGACAAATATTTGTGTGCAAGAACATATCTATTAGTCTTGGTCTGGGTGTTAACTATGTATATTAAGTATGTATTTACAAACAAAAAAGTATTTAAGTATATATTTATCCGTTATCAATCAAGTTATCCATGATACAGTTTCTTAATGAAATTAACATGGGCTTAGATAATTGGTGTGAATGTAAGAAGTTATTTATTTTTGAAAAATAGAAAATGAAGTATCTAGAAAAAATCGACCCATCTCACAACCAGCTCCGATGGGATTCGAACCCACGACCTTTCGCTATCCGGGCGACTGCTCTAGATATCGGAGCTGGTTGTGAGATGGGTCGATTTTTTCTAAATACTTCATTTTCCATTTTTCAACCTTAAAAAATGCATTGTGAATGCAAAAAAGTAAAAATTAAACTAACTAGTTATTTATTTATTTATTATTTTTATTATATATTTTAAAGATTTTAGCAGTAGTGTAAACTGCGACCTTTTTAGAATTAGAATTACTATGAGCTCTTGGCATTTTCTGCCTATTTGGCATTTTCTGCCTATTTTCCTCGTCTTCTTCGGTCCCTGAAGACATGCATTTCCATAAAAAACCCCATTAAATTCGGTCTACTTTATTACCCAATGAGCATCCGCTGAGACTATTCTTCAGACGCAAAACCAAACCAATAAATTTCCCTTTTGAAATTCATTTTCGCGACAAGTACTTACTTTATGCTTTCCTATTAGTCCTATTTTAAACAAAATTACTAGTTATTATAATATATCAATTTAGATAGGGTTTTTTTCAGTTAATAATGCGTATCAATCGTAGACAAACATAAAGTTTGTAGGATTAAGTAATTAGAAAGCTTATAATTTTTTTTCGGTTTTTTTAACAGTGAGCAATTTATTTCCACCATAAAGTCATTATAAAATTACGCGTCAAAAATTTAGAGATCAGAGTTTTCTATCGTTCAAGATTTTTAAACTAACGATATATTTGAGTTCCGAGTACCTATACTACATGTTCGTGTAATTTTCTTTATTTATAATCTCTTCTTACTAAAGGAACAGATAATTACATAACTTTTTAAACTAGAAAATCTGTAGGTACGGGTTCTTTGTTTCTTTTATTTTAATATTTTTATGGCTTCTCCATGAACGTGTCTTTGAAGCCATTAATTAATCAAAAATCAGATTTGGACGTGTCTGAATGGTGTTAACCAACTGAATAAAAGGAGGGAGAGCGCTTATGCAGTGTTACTGCCTAACCTAAGTGATCACAAAACAATGCGAACGCGCGGTCTCTTTATAGTGTAGTCAATAAAGCTAGTTGACCCCCACAGTAATTCCTCAGTCAGAAAAAACTTTACAGCATGATAAAGTATCAATAAATTAAAAGTATTATATAAATTACCAAAAACTAATAATAATAGAAGGTTATGTATTTTTTTATGAAAGTCTTATTTCATTGATATCTTTTTTAGGAAAAATGCTCCGTCTAAACTTTCTTCACGGGACATATTCATGTAACGTATAAAAACAATAATATGAAATATCCAAAAAAATATCCCAGTAGAAACACCAAATTTTAATAAAATAATTGGGGTGACTTGGACTGAAAAATGTCTCTGTCGAACTTTTTAACGAAATTATACCATTTTGCCAAGCGCACTCATGTTTGAAAAAAGTTTGGATTTTTATCAAGTACTTATCACAAACTAGTATAAATAACTCATTTGGTAAAATAAATTTGGACGGAGAAATTACTCGGTTCAACATATAAACAGATTTATATATTTAGGTATAAATGCATAACTTCCGTGTGAGGTTTTTTTTGGATAATCATTTAAAAGTTTATGGCTCATGCTATTTTATAACCCAGCAAAGTTTCATCGACTGAGGAATTAATGTATGGGTCTCCATACAAAGAATCTGTTCATTGCCTACACTATTAGCTGTTTTGCTCTTTGCAGGTTCGCGTTTGCGTGTCTTGATAGAACAGATTATAACCCGAAAATGCGAATGCATTACTACCCGGTACCCGCATTTTGCCGCTGGCCGCTAACCGTTCAACCGTTGGCACACAAGCCTCCTAATTAGCCGTCGGCTGCAATCAATCAACTGTTAGCTCAGCAATACTCGTGTGCTGCGCTTTGATCGTCGCTTTTGGCACAAAGTAACTACGCGGGCGGTCGCCCTAGCAGAGAGTCCGCTTAGAACAAGGTGCCATTTTCGTCACGCACACATAGACGTCACATATACAGGCAAAATGGGGCAGTATGGGACAGTACTCAGTCGCGAGTATCGCAAAGAGGTCAGTGATCGCAAGTTCCAAAGAGCATTTAATTGATCACTTCACGTCCGCGCCCGCCGCTACGTGTCACTGTGACACTTATATACCTATTTTACTAATATTTAACAAAATAACCAACCGATATTATTACATTTCCAGTGTATTTGGTTGTCTAAATACGATTATAAACTGCATACACGTTCTTTAATTTTCCAAACGATATTGAAAGGTAAGTTATGTAAAACATGAGTATACCTAGGTACTTTTGGAACTAGCCGCTTTGATAACGACGATCAACCATACACATCATCTTATCGTTCGCTGGTAGTCCGCCAGTATTTGGGTACAATGGTTTAGTTAAGTAGGTAAGTACCTACATATTATATTCTTTGTTGGCGCTCGAGCGCCGCCCGCCGGTCACAATCACAACTCGCAGCGGGTCACGCATAATCTAATTACTAATGCGGGCAGCGCAGGACCGATAGTTGTGGAGATCCTTGGGGGAGGCCTATTCCCAGCAGTGGGCGTCGTTCGGCTGACATGATGATGACGCTGGTCCTTATTTAGATGTTATAGTTTCTTAAAACTTCTTGGCGGTTCAGAGAACACAGCCACAAGTCATGTTGACGAATTTTCAAAAGTTGTCGTTACATTTTCTTTTATTTTAGCAGTGTTAAGAGATCCTACTTACATTTTAGAGACTCCATTTATTAAACACCAAATAACATTTTACTTGCAGTATTTTTTTTTCATCTAAGCGCACGGCAGTGTGCCTGCCAAGTTCGGGATAGAACGCCAGTCATTATACCTACTTAGCCCAAATGACATTTTACTTACAGTAAAGTTTTTTTTGACGCACGGCAGTGTACCAGCCAAGTTCAGGAGAAAACGGACCACTCAAGATTATGCGTAAGTATACCTATTTATTTTAACGTCTTAATCATAGGAGTGCCATAAGCTATTTTCGTTGCAAAAATAACTAGTTCATTTTAAAAATCAAATTATTTCTTTTCAGACGAACCTTATGGTTAAGTTTAATTGATCGAGAAGTTGTACACAACAAATGGTCAACATATCTCCGAGTTTGTGAGGCCCATTTCGAAACCAATTCTACAAACAAGACATCGAACCGCAATCCTGAAAAAAGGCACTAATCCCAAACATTTGCTACCTGTAAAAAAAAGTTAAAATAAAGAATCGCAAGCAACTGTGGAGACTAAGGAATCTTGTACACAATATGAAAAAGTTAAATGTGACTCAAATTCACAAACAGCAGCTCACATTTCTGCAAGTTCTGCCAGAAAAAGAAAGCTGAAAAACGATATTCTTGAATGCAAGAAAAGACTAAAAAGAACAGCTGCGCCAGAAACAAATATGAACCTGTTTTCATCTCGCTGTTCTCCCGCTGTAGGGTTTGCGAACCGATAGCGTAGCTTTTATGACGTTCACAAGTATTGTAAATAACAATCTAAATTGAATAAACAAATTTGACTTTTACTATTAAACTATATTTTTTTATTTAACTATATACGATAAAAACACACAACATAGGTATTTAAATACACTTTCTTGTTTTGAAAATAGTTACCACTATTGCTTGATATAGTTCTTGCGTTATAAAGGTTTTTAAATTTTTGAAGATGACAAGTTATAAATTCAACATTTAAGAAAATATTAATTATTTGAAGTTCATGAATAAAAAAAATTATGGAACTTGTAACCCATTTAGATTTCAACTATTTTTCGCTGAACTTGGCACCCTTTTTACATTTATGTTTTCGTCGAACTTAGTGCCTTTTTCACGTTTATGTTTTTAGTGGGGTAACTATTACACCATATTTATATCTTGTTCATAGAGTACATTATAACGTATCGGAATGGAATAGGTACATTAAAACATAATATAGGATCTTGTCTTCGTCGTGTGTGGCGTCGGGACTTTAAATGGATATTAGGTGCTCTGTTTACCATCTAAGCAGCCTCTAAGGCATGTAAACATGTTTAAGATGTATGAATAAACGAATTGATGTATGTATGATTGTTAACTTATACTACCTACTCCTTTTTAAATTCAGAATCAATACAGAAGCAACCCTAGTGAGTCGAGACAAGGATGGGTATAGATTTTCAAAAACGGTGGGAGCGGTCCTTCTGTAAACTCTTTATTTTGTGCTTTTGGGGTCCACCTGACAACCGATTAGGGTTGTGATATGTTGATTGATATAGCTTTCACGAGCAGAAGGGTTGTTTCGCTACTTTGTTTTGTTTACCGATGTTGCGATAGCGGTGTTTGATAAATTTTGGGGGTTAGCGATATATTATGAGATACCTTTCTTCAAAATTCAATCAAATCAAATATTTATTTATTCACATAGACATAATAAGCATGTACTTATGAATCGTCAATTTTTTCTCCTACCACCCATTCAAGACTTTTTTTAACTGACAAGAAGAACGGGCGCAATAAACTTGCCAGCGTTTCTCAGGTAACGACATTTACAAAAAAACATATCGTTACTTATTAATTTCAATTTCACATTTGTAATTTGTACTGTAATTGTCATTGTTGATTTCTAAACTTTAATTATAAAGATTGCACTTGATCATGATGATTATAATGCACAATAACTTTTTCAATTGAAAATCACTTGCAAATAACCTCAATATATTTTCCATATTTTCTTGCGCACAATTTCCTCATGGATTGATGAGATTGAACAACCACTAATGTCCCTGGAACCCCTGGCACTCAGCTTAAAGTGAAACTTAAGCACCTGTAAGTACTATTATTTATTCTGTGTTCAAGACACAAAGGAGCAAGAAAGAAGAGATTTTTGGTCACCCATCCCACGACTGATAAAAGCAATTAAAGCTTAACCTCCAGAATCGCAGACGTTATACAAAATATTGACTATATAACTTCGGCTATTTACAGAAAGAATGTTTGTTAACAAATCGCCCATATTTAACATCAAAATAACTTTTTTATTACACTTCATTAGTAGCTTACTTATGTGTATGTCGTCCAAGTTTTACATTATGGCATTAGGTTACTGGAATATAACGTGTTTGTGAAAAATTAAGATAAATGTTTAAATGTTTGATTACAAACATTGTTTCCGTAAGATGGCTGGAGTATAGGTACTTACTGCATTTACATAGAGCAAAGCCTACATTTCAATCTCCTACTTTATGTAAGTTCATACGAATAACGCAAAAATCTTAATCGAAGGAAAACATCCTTACATATGCTAGCAAACATCAGGCCAAAAGCATAAACATACAACGACATATACAGGTGTTTAATATACGTCAGATATTAGGCTTTTTAATGCCTTACGAGACGTCATAAAAATGCCATTAGGACTTATTTGGCCGCGTTTCCGGGACGCGACACGGGTGCGGGTTACATGACGTTTCAGGGATCCGTGGGCCACAAGAATATTTTTATTTAGTTATTATAGCTAAAAACAATTCCTTTTATTTTAATTTTTTATACTCATATTATTGTTAGCGTAAGACGGTGAATGCCAGTGTGCGGACAAACTAATTTTGGTTTTTGTCACACTGTTTCTAGTTACATTTATATTTTGAATGCACCTTGTAAATTTTTAATAAAAAAAAACTATATAAAATTTTTATTAAAGTATTTTGTTTGGGTTTCATTATGTAAGGGTTGAGTGTGAATTTTTTGTTTTCTGGTTGCAATAAAGACCCTTAACATTTAATTTATATTTCGTTCCCGCGGGATAAAGTTTTTGAGCCTAAAGATGTCTATTTATCAAGCTTATTCTGATTTTTGACATTGAGATTAGTCCCATTTGACGTGATTCCTAAGAATCGAGCTTTAAACGAAAACCCTATTTAACCAGGAGCGTGCACATATATTATATCCTGCCACTTTACTAAATATCTAAGTTAACATGTAAATTGAAACTTTCACTATTTATCTACTAACCATACGTGACCATAGGTAAGTCCCCCGCAGTGGGGACATTAAAATGGCTGATGATGATGATGATGACTATCTACTACCTACATTGACAATTCCTAAGCCGCATCGCCCGATGCGGATCGCGTCTAATGTAATCGTACTTTAAATTATAATTCTTATATTTAAAACACGACAGACACTACGAAAACGGAACGGAACAAGGCCGCTTTAATTTTGACCGTAAGGTGACGTGCGGTCTTATGTACCTACATAAAAGTACGCAATAAGAAGCTACTTTACGGACCCCTTGTAAGCCTAATGGGCACCCCTGACGTGTATTTTTTAATATGTTTTCACAGCTGACGGAATACAGCGACAACCGTATAAATTGGCGTATGGAGAATATGGAGATGTTTCATTTTGCATTGTAGATTTATCGAATTATTTATTGAAATCACGTATTTTGGTGTATTTCGTAACGTAATGATGTTTACTTCAGTGGTACGTTCGAGTACGCCGAAAAGCCCAGCTTTTAAAAATAAAAATTTAATTCAGAAACTAAAAAATTAAATCATAAATGTCGGGTCAATATAGGATACTTTTTACTAATATTCACGTAATCTACTTTTATTTTTTTTATTTATACCTACCGCTTATCTTTGGGCTCGCCATACTATGTCAAGTCAAGAAACGAGGCTTGTGACCTTTTTCCTTTTTCTCAAGTCCTAAACAAGCTAATTTTTACCCATACATAAATCGTCATATAATAATAATGCTTAATATCTTCATTTTTATATCAAAAACAAAATCACATGAACCCGACCCATTAAGAGCGATGCGACACAAAATGAGTTTCCTTCCACTTCTTTCCGCACTTGGGTTCACTCACACCGTGAACTATAGGGTTCCGTAGTTCACCGTGTGTGCAGAGCAAACAGCGAAACTAATATCATTCGCTTGGCTTCGCTTACAGAAGAAGCACCTGTTTTTAACTGCTATACAATACCAAAATATCTACCTCCTTAACACACAAAAAAACGATCGTTTATCTTTATTTACAATGTTATTGTTCTTCAAATAAAGAAACAAAATCAATCAACTACTAATTTTCTACCGGTCTTAGTACGACCTTAGACACCCCGCGCAAGTTTTGACATACTTACTTACATCGTCCGTTGGGTATAGGTGGCCTGCGTCTTATCTGCCACATTGACAGAGATGTAATCAAAATCGCTATTGTAACCGTGCCTTTCTGGACGAGGGCTTAGTCCTAATAAGAGCCACAACTTATCACACTAGATATTTCATTCAAGATTCGTCCATTCACAGATGACTAATGGAGTTTCATTCCACTCAGCGCATAGATACCGTTTCCAAGGAAAAAAAATCCCTTGCTCACTAACCGTGAAAATAGCCATGAAACTTAACGTCCTAAATTATACCCTATTTCTTTGTAATAAAGCTTTAGATGTGAGGGCGCTTTCAAATGGATTAACGGAATCAAATAAAATTCCTCTTCCCTTTCTCTGATGACGTCTTTTCTAGATCATTTCTGTTAGTGAGGCGGTAAGGAAGCCTTTATTGTATCAATCAAGAAAAAGGAAAGGAACTACGTTTTGAACTTCCAGCCATACTATACTTACTTCCATTTAAAGTAATTCTGGCTTTATTACGCCTGAAACACTAAATAAATAAAATAAAAATTAAAACTATTTATTTATAACAACATAAATCCATAAAGTCATAGTAAATGAAAAGCTTATTAACTATGTTAGTATGTAATTTCAAGGAAATATGTAATTTTTCTTTTCATAAAGTCAATCAGCGGATAATCCCCACTGTCGACTATCTCCTTCAGGACGCTGTGGCTGAAACAGCAGCAAATGAAAGCTTTTTGCTGAAGAGTTCTCTAAAAACCGGACCGAGATGTTATGGCCGCCATAGACGTTTAAGTTATTTGATCAAACAAGTTGTTTCAAACAGTTTGACTGAAATATGAAAATTCCTATTTCTTCAAGCCATTTTATAACCGATACCCATTAACCACGCGGGCGAAGCCGCGGGCGGAAAGCTAGTTATTAATAAAAATAAATTTGCTAATAGTATGGGCAGAGCATGCATTCCACGACATTGTGTATGTATTTGGGTTTACACAAGAGATATACATACAGGTTCTTTTAAAAAAAGTTTTCTTAAGTAAAATAAGCTAACTAAAAGGTTTAAGACACTTTCCCTCCCAGGGCACATAATTTTTTGTTCGTGATAATGAACTAACGAATGTTTTTTTTGTTTCAGGTAATTAAAAACATCAGCTGTATTGCAGCAAACTATTAAGTTTCCAATTACATAAGTGTTAAATATTTTTTGAAGTTAAGTTAAACCTTATTTAAAACAGATGATGTATATTGTTTTAATAATAATAAATGCATTTATAAACTTTGACTTAAGGTGCATGTAGTCGTGAAACGATCATTTTTGAGGTCCTAAAACTCATAAATTAGCCTACTGATGAATCCAGAATTAATATATATTAAATATTGATATATAAACTTCAATCTGAGCATTTAAAATAATGAAGCTGTTTTCAACTTGAAATACGCTACTGCTTCTAAACTACAAGTGATATTTTCACGTTTCTTTCAGGAAAAGATTGCTAACTTGTTTAACTTAAAACTGAGCATTTTTCGTTTTAAAATAATACATAGTTTTGACGAAACGTGTGTTTAAGCTGTTTTGGTGCGGGTAGCGGGCGGGAAAATTAGGCCACTTTTCTATGCCCAAGGTCGTTGGCGATACCACGGACCTTAATTCTGCTGACGCCATCATTGCACGAAACAGATAACCCATTCAGTTATACACTTACCAGATTTCGCTTAAACCCTGACTAAGCTTCAGGGAACACGGAGGCAGCAATTTGCGGCCCCAATTAAATTAACTACGTCGGAGTTCGAACCCTGAACCATCGGATAGAGCAATTAAGTATTGTATTCTATGAGTTACCTGTAGATGTAAAATTAATTGGAACGACTAGCAGGCCCATGTTCATACAATTAGTGTATGCCAGCCAAATTTTCAAATATATTAATTTACTAATTTTGCTTATTGAAAATACTTAAGTACTTACTTATTAGTTTGTATCGTCTGGTTAAGAAAGCTTTTATAAGTATCGCTATTTGATCCGAACTCAAACTGTTTTTTATCAACAATTCCGTAGGCTTATTACCGATCATAAAGTGACAGTCGCAATCGCGACAATTAACAATTAGTCGCTACCAAATCACATATTCGTATTACGGAACGTAAATCGCTACGATAGCGCCACAAGTGAGTGATTGATGAACTAAAATTGTATGAAAGCACTTAAAATTGTTGTTGTTTTTTATGTTTCTGCCATAAGTATTGCATATCTTAGTTGCCAGTGATTGCCGTTCAGTTGCGAGTGGCGCTACTTCGCAAATGCTGATGGTAGGCGGATGGCTGGTAGGCGATCATAACGATTAGTGTCCGTAATACCGATTTAGCAACTGCAACTAAGCTGAAGCTGAAAAACTTGATCTCTTGTCATCTGTATGTACTGTTCTACTACAGTAGTTTTTAAACTATTATCCAAGAGTCAATGGATAATGTCATTAGTTAGTTTTATTACTAACTAACGGAACTACTCTTAAAAGTAACTAAATGAAATAACGGGTATACTTACTGATACACATACACATGTATAGGAAAATGTGATAGTAAAAAACCACGAGCCCTATAAGTAGCTTTCAGGCGGGATTTACTATCACATTTTCCTATACTTACAAAAATTGCATTGTGAATGCATAAAAATAATTTAAAATCTCACATACACATGCTCAAACACACGTGCACACACACATACAGACACACACACAAACACGCACACATAATATATACATTAAACACACTCATTGCATATTATATTATAGTATCCTTAAATATGCATTATATAAATACACTTATTATATAATATATCTATATATTTTTTATATATTTTATTCTCATTATGTATTTAGATCCATTACTTAAATAAAAATAATACATTAATATAACTAAATTGTTCTTGTACAAAGTACATTTTAATTAGTTATCAAAAGTTAGTTGTAGTAATTTTTATCTGATCACTGAACATATACTGTGCTTTCTAGCAGCAGTGCCACAGATTACTAAATAGTTACTACGGCAGTGCAGCCAATTGTTATGATAACGTAAACCAAGCGTAGTGCGATAAGAGACCTTATGTTTAAGGATATAAAACCAAAACTGTGTGTGAAGTGATTAGTTATGAAGTCTGTTCCTACCTATTTTTCTTATTACTTTTTTATTTTAAAAGTTTTAACCTTGTAACATGCGATTGTTGTGACCCGAGTGGAGGATACTATCCTACCGTGAAACAGTATTTTACTACTACGGAGGGTAGAAGTGCAAAACTCAGTGTTGCAATGGCGTTTACGGTTTACATGTGAAGTACCTACCGACGTGTTATTACACATTTACAAACTTGTACCTAAGTTAAGTAGATCGATAAGTGTAAACTGTAAAATGTTATTGTACTTAATTGTTTAACAGTGAAATAAATAAATAAATAAATTACCGTACGCCAGGATCCAGATACAATAATTAAAATTTCACTGTTTCCTCGAAGAGCTTTGAAACAACCAAATACAAACTTAACCAAAACAATTCGCACAGATGAAATTCTCCGAATTTAAACCGAAATGTATAATAATCTAGTACAATGTACCTACTTATGTGAAATTCCCGTCACATCCCGTTTTAATGAACACTTCCGTCGTCGGAGTATTGGCAATTCTTTAATTAAGCCTAATGAATATAAAACCGAACAAAACCGGGACAATCGACAATCAACAGTAATACGAAGTACGTAGGTCCAATTAGGAAAAACAATAATTTGAACTTGTTTTTATAGTTTCGTGGTAATGTAAGGTTTGGAAAACAATAGTTTCTATAAGTATCCTTGCCGATTTGGAAATAGTATATTATGATACAAGTGAGCTTAGGTTGCTCATTATACACGAGGCTGTGGGTTGCAGCCCGAGCCGCAGGCGAGGGCGTAAATCAGCCGAGTGTCTAGTGAGTAAGTTGCTCACGAGTTTCAAACGCACTTTTTCAACACACTTGCGAGGAAAAACAAACATTTATTGCATACATATTGTATTAGCCTAATATTAACTAAGGGAAAAAGCGCGCAAGTTTTTTTTTTTTTTTGCACGCGCCAAATGTGATGTGATTGATTACATACAGCCATACAGCCTACGTCAAAATAATTAAGTATAATAATAGTGATAAAATGCAAATGTTTTATAACAAATTATTGTGAATTATAAATAATTTGATAATAATATACTTAATTATGTTTTTTGTCTTAATTAGGGACACATTTATTTATTTTAAAAACGTAAATGGATTTTCAGTCGTATAAAACCTGTTTGTTGTTACAAAAAAAGAACTGTATCTATTACCCGCTGAAATTGAAAATGCTCTGTTGACTCGCATATAACTTGCAGTTAGGTACTAACTTAACTTTGTAGGGATACTGTATTACCCGGTTAAATTGAAAAGTCTCTGTTTACTCGCATATAATTTGCAGTTAGGTACTTACTTAACTTTGTAGGGATAATTCTATTACGCAACTAGTACTGTAATATTATTATGCACGCGTGGGTTATAGTTCGGTTTATGGCCTTAAGATCGATGTAATAAGGCTCACTTTATGAGCAAGTGTGTTGAAAATTAAAATAAGGGTTTTATTTGAAAAACATAAACTATATTCAAGTTAAGAGCATTTGTTTACATATTTGAAGTAATTGTATAAGGCCCAAATGAAAATAAATGAATAATAATGAAATTATAGTTACTCTTGCAAATACATATATTATATCTACAAATAAAAGTACACTTAATAGTTTAATCTCTCACAGTACGTATTATTGTGCGACAAGTACTTACTTTAAGTGTGTTACTTTAACTTTAATGCATTATAACATCTTGCCAGGTCTGGTGTGACTGAAGTAATTTCAGTAAAACACATTACAGACTGAGAAGAGAAGGTTTACAGTATTAGTATTAGAAAAGAAAAGCATTTATGTAAAACATACACTTCAAATATGTAAACTCAAACATATGAATATGAAATTGATGTTCAAACATAAATTTACAAACACACTCTTTTACGTATATTCCAATTGATAAAGTGTACCCAGCACAGCTATAAAGACTTCAAACGAATATTCTGTAGGCACATTCGTCATAAAAGTCAAATAAAAATGTTGACACATTTTCACCGAATCAATAACATATCGCAGCCTAATTCCAGACGTGAATAGCCACACAAACACGACTCTCTCAGGACGACGTAAGGGTGCGTTTACACATAAGTGGAGCTGCGCGGAGCTAAGCTGTGTTTCTAAACATTTGACTAACTGCGTGGCCGAGTGGTTTACGCACCGGTTTCCAAGGTGCTCCTTTCTCTAGATGTCCCGGGTTCGATTCCAAGCCGAGTAAATATTGAAAACGAACTTTTCATTATCTCCTCGGGTCTGGGTGTATGTGGTAATACTATACTACTATATACTACTGTACTATACCCGTAGTTCTTTCCAATTTTCATAATTCTAGTGCTCAAGTAATATAGCTTAGTTTTGGAACAAGTAGGTATGTGATGGTGTTTAATATTTATCATTAAGTATTTATTTGACAGTTGAGCTGACACCGCCTGTTGCGTCAAATGTAAGAAAACACAGCTCAGCTCCGCAAAGCTCCACTTTTATGGCAACGCACCCTAAAGCATTAGCCACACTCAGAGCTCAAGACAGCACACACTCAGTTATACCTGAGCCGGAGAACCTATAGTGCAGTGGTTAGCGTGCTCGATCTGCGATCGTTGATGCTAAGCAACTTTCGCAATGCTCGGTCACGGGATGGGTGACAAAAAATATCCCTAGTTACCCCTTGCTTCGGAAGGCACGTAAAGCCGTTTATCTCGGTTGCGTTCCGCAATGGGCCCGCGTGGTGGGTCATGCATGTCATGGCCCATCCTTCTTATTTATTCACTAGCGGATCCTCGCTGTTTTACCCGCGTGGTACCCGTTCCCATGGGAATATCGGGATAAAATATAGCCTATGTTAATCAGGGATAATGTAGCATTCTGAAGGTGAAAGAATTTTTGAAATCGGTCCAGTAGTTTTAGAGTTTATTCATTACATACATACATGCGTACATAACATACATACAAATCTTTCCTCATTATAATATTAGTATAAAGGAAAGGACCGTGCCCTTTATAATATCTCTATCTATCTATCTATCTATCTATAAAAATAGCGGATAAGGTACACATATCGTACCTTCTAGTTCAAATAAATTATTTTATAAAAGAACTGGCTTCGTTTCTTGTCGCATCCAGTGTGAACCGTGCTTTATCGGACAAGTGGATATTTTGTAGTCCAAATTACTTGTACTATTTGCGTATCGGGCGGGATATGATATGACGATCCCTCTCGTATTGATAAATGTATCTTGTAACAGTAAATAAGTGATTCAATATTATTATAGCAGACAGTGATAAAACATTATGCATTCAGTAGTCCTGGATATAAGCTACATTAGGTATTATTGTGACATAACATACTTATTAATTGACATTAGAAAAAAATTGTGACTTCCTTTCGCTTCGTTCAGTGTGGAGCGATTTTTATCAAGCGGTTATTAAATTATACTCGTAACAAAACATACTTATGAATTCACCAGCTTTTGTCCGCGGCTTCGCCCGCGTGCGATTCGGGGAACGCATATCTTCATTTCATCTTCTTAGATGTAGAATTTTACAAAATTCTTTCTTAGCGATTGCCTACGTCATAATATCGATCTGCGTGGCAAATTTTAGCTCGATCCGTTCAGTAGTTTGAGCTGTGTGTTGATAAATCAATCAGACAACTTTCGTTTTTATATATACAGAAGATATCAGAAAAATAATGGTTTCGTTTCTCTTCGCATCTAGTGTGAACCATGCTTTATCGGACAAGCGGATATTTGTAGTCCAAATTACTTGTACTATTTGAGTATCGGGATGTGACTGATCCCTCTCGTATTGATAAATGGTCTTCCCCGTTTCTTGTCTTGGCCATAATGAAACATTTATTGGATTGCCCCGAATGGCGGCCAGATTTTCCCCGATTTTCCTTATATTCACTATATTGCGTGCAATCAGCTTAAGAAGCTTTCGCCTTAATATATGCATGTATTTCTGCCAGTTATCGGTCTTTTTAAAAGTCAAGCATTTTCGTAGGTTAAATTCCAATATAAATGTTAAGTAAGTACTTAGTTATATTTTAGGGAGACGATTACAAAAAAAAAAAAATTAAGTATAACTCGAGGATATCAACTTACTGCTAACTTTGAACGTTCAAATAAAAACCGAAACAGTGACTTTGAGGTTTTATTCAAAACATCTTACTAATTTTACGAATAATTACTAATTTTGTTAATTTTCCTATGCCTCAAAGGTTGCCTGGAAAAGATCGCTCTTAGCGATAAGACCGCCTTTGCCCACATAACCGTGTATTATTTGTTTCTTTTATTCTATTGTATCTTATTTTGCTTGAACATTTTAACAATATACAAATCTGCTGGTGTGTGTCTATGAAAAGCTCATTGGTCTTATGGTTGATGACCACAGAACAAAGAAAGATGTTACAAGTAGTACCTAAGTGGCCGCGTGATGAAAATCCTTTAAAGAGAAATAGTACTAGAAAGGTTGTGTGAGTTTGAATCCCATCTGGGAATTGGAAACTTTGTCTTTTTTACAAGCTTTTTACTAACTTGCCATGTTATTTAGTGGAGGACAAATCTTGCAAGCTTAATTTGACCCACTTCCCAGTGTCCGATGGAGCTGAAATTTTGTGTACAGGTTTGGTTTAGATGACAATACAATATTTAAGTAGGTATAGGTACAGTCAGTAAAAAAGCTTGTCATGAAAATGAAATTTTTACTAAAAACTTATTTTGAACAATCTCGGTTGTTCAACGGCTAGCTTTTCCCTAATGCCCGAGCTTCACCTGCGTCTAATGCCATTAATTAGCGCGCTTTTTGATATAATTCGCAGGTATAGCCGGGTCTTAGCGCACTAATTTGATACAATGAGCGCGCTAAGACGCGCATGCCGTTATTAACGCCGCCCAACTAGCAAAGTGGTCTTGAGAAAAGCGGGTTATAATGCAAGAAGTCTTTAAAAAGTCACAGATTAATTTTGGTAAATGTATACCGGCTTAGTTTGGCGTTGTTTAGTGCTTAATAAATGCCAAGAGCAATCATCTACAAAACTCAGTGTCAGAAGCGCATCAGAGATTAATAGTAGTTTGTTACACAAGGAACGTAAGTGAGCTATTACAGAACAAGATCCAATTTGGCGCCCGTGCGAGCTCAGCTCGCAAAGGGCGCTAAAGGATCGAGTGCACCCGAGATATTTAGACGCCCGAGCGAGCGAAACGAGCGAGGGCGAATATAGTTCGAGGGTGTAATAGCTACTTGCAACCGAGGTAAGCATTCTACTTTACATCATTCATGCGAGGTAAATAAAACATTTATATTGTTACTAGCTGACCCAGCGCGACTTCGTTCCCGTGGACCTACCCCCTGCTCCACCCTACCCTACCCCTACCCTACCCCTACCCTTCCCCTATACCTACACCTACACCTACACCTACACCTACACCTACACCTACACCTACTCCTACCCCTACCCCTACCTACCCTACCCTACCCCTACTCTACCCCACCCCCACTACCCCTACCCTACTCCTACCCCTACCCTACCCCTACCCCTACCCTATCCCTACCCTACCCTACCCCTACCCCTACCCTATCCCTACCCTACCCTACCTTTACTCTACCCTACTTCTACTCTACCCCTACTTACCCCGCCTTCCCCTATTTTCTCACCCCTAAAACCTTCTTTGGACTTCCACGAACATTTCAAGACCAAAATTAGCCAAATCGGTCCAGCCGTTCATGCGTGATGTCGTGACCAAGGGAAATAGGGATTCATTTTTATATATATAGATGACAAAATGATTCTTTTGAGAGAAAATATGTATTCAAAATTTGCCAAAACTTGTAAATGTACTTATTTTAACCGCCATTTTCATTGTTCTCTACAGTAAATAGTTTTCTTATCATTTTATGAAAAAAATATTGTTTGACCAAGGAGTTTTGCAAAGCTTGAATGGTAAAGTTACTTTACACTTAAAGCATTCACCTGCTTGAATTGCAAAGTAATTTGAAAATCGAACGTTCAATCTAAACAATACACTGTGTTGCACATGCCAACTTACACAGCCTCTTACCATACTAGTAAATCCTAGTTACCGAGCAGTATGATGTAAAAAATATGACATTCTCAGAACCAGTCCTAGGGTAGCATCCTGTAAGATCTTAGCTTTACGATAAGTTTTCTAGTCTGAAAAATGTATTGTCCAAGACTAACACAACTCTACAAAATGCGTCGTTAGGATTTGTACAAGACTCGTAGTCTTGCGAACGCCATTACTGGACACGCTGTGCTAGAATACTTGTGAAAGCAAGTACGCTGACTCTGAGAAAAGTCAAAGCATTTAATTGATACTTTTTGCTCTCAAAAATGATAAGAAATCTTGAATCGGTCCTGTATTTTGTGTTTTAAAAAACTTGGGTACTAAACAAGGTTGAGCCGAGGTTAAAGAAAAGCGAAGTGGTGGGTTCAGGAGAAAAGTTATTGCTAAATATCAGAAATTGCAAAAAACTAGTATAAACATAATACACCAAGAAAAGTGCGATAATGACTATGAAGATAGTGGTTCTGTACATTTTGTTGAAAACAGAGTTGCTGCGTTAGATACTGAAACTGATTGTAGACAAGAAAGCAATTCATTTTCAGATTCTGGTGACCTACAAATAAAAACTTCTTTAGAAGATGTTAGGGATGAAATAATGAAATTCTGTCGAATATTCCTTGCCACATAACACAAGAAAGGGGTTGAAGCAAGGCCCACGGCCCAGGGGGGTGCAAGTTGCCAGCCCAAAAAACTACTTTCATCCTCAAAAAATAATAATTGTATATTTTTGAAGTTTTATTTCACTATAGTAAAATACAAAATATTTTATTCGCAGACATTGGTCCTTGGTTCATTGGTTCTTGGTGGGTCCTTGATTCCCTGCATAGAATATGAAAAATAAATAAGCTAAAGTTAAGATGTTTAAATCATAGGCGGGTTTTCTATCTTAAATTATCTGTACAGCGGAACCCTAATGGTATCGAACTGTGACAATCTGAATCGGAGCATAAGTCTTATGAAAGCAAAATCTCAGACATCACATCTTGTAATAGCTTCAGATTAATCTGCGCACTAAAATTATTTAATTAATAAGACTTTAAATCGAAAAACACAAGGGGGCGTTAAAAATTCACCACATATACACATAGAAATCCACGAAAAACTTACCTTCGCACTTAAAATTGGTCACACACAGGAACAACAAAACACTTCGTCTGTGATGGCAGCTTGTTTTAATATAAAATAATCCATAATATTTATTATTTCGCCAACGCATTACATCACACTTAGTTTTATTTTACAAATGGGTACAGTCTCATAATAATTCTAGTTTAGCAGAATACAAGATCCTTAGCACCATGTTTTGCGTTTTGGAGATTAAATTGAGAGCAGTTTAGCATATTCCCTGACTTATACAAAGTTAAATCAAGACCAGTAGTCCTGAATTTTGTGCCCAAATGCGGTATTGTAGTACTCTACGTGGCTTTTTTAAGAATTCTTCATTATGCGTTAAGCTTTTTCGAAAACGCATTGGTGACTTTTTCAGAACCAAAATTTGCTAGTTGGGCGTTAGGCGTCACGCAGGTGAAGCCCTGGCATTATGGCGATACTCGGAAAAATTATGCTAAAGTGAGATAGTAATGAGACAACGACACGCGCGGGAGCGAGACCGATTTTGCAGATTACGCAAAAAAACACAAAATCACTTCGTAATAAAAAACTATAGCGATTTTTAAAAATACTTCTATACGATCCTAAATATTATTGGTGTCCACTAATTAAACCAATTTTCAATAGTATATGTAACGCCATTTAAGAATAATCTTGATATTTCGTACTTTTAGAGGTATTTTCGAAAAGAAAAAGTGTCGATGCAAAATTATAAAATCGTGTTTCTGAAACTATACGATTCTAGATAAAGGTATGAAGAAATATAAATCTTATTACCAGATTTATAACAACTCTAACCGTCCTATAGTTTTATATCCAAAAGTCCATACTTTTTCCGAGTAGCGCCTTATGGTTGGGAATTGTTGACAATACCGATCTGCCATAATCTTCTGGCCGGATCTTAGGAAGCTGTAGTGTCTGACACCAGCACTGGTCCACCAAACACTCACCTTACCACCGTACCTTTTTCTGAATCAACTTCCGCTTAACTTTGGCTGTTTCTCCTGGGTCCAACCGCTAAAAATAGCGATAGCAATCAAAAATAAAAATCGAAAAAAAATAATTTAGTCAAAAAACCAAAAATACATTTCCCTTTGTACGATAATTGAGCCCAGTAATGTATATCTTTTATTACCTATCATGTCATACATTTACGAATAAAACTGATATTTAACTGATATTTCCCGAATCCCGTTTCGCTCGGGCACAGCTGCACGGATGCACCTGCTGCATGCCCGGCGCCTTAACATTATTGTTGCGTTTGGGACCATTTTATTCCCATTTGGGTCCGTACCATTGCTATACTATTTATAGTATACGGCTCTTTAAGTCAACTTGTGATAAAAACTTGCGTTTACAAATTATTTTTACTTTTTTGCTTTCACAATGCAATTTTTGGTCTTGAAAATGAAGTATTAGAAAAAGTCGACCCGTCTCACAACTAGCTCCGATGGGACTCGAACCCACGACCTTCACTGTCCGGGCGAATACTCTAACCACTGAGCGACTCCGTTCTAATACTTAATTTTCAATGTTTTCAACCTGCGTTTAGTTACCTGTACCTTAGTACTATTATACAGGATTTTTTTTTTTATCAGTGCACAAATTTTTAGGATCGAATCAGAATCAGTAAGCGAACAACTTTCTGCTAGAAACATAGGTCGAAATATGACAAAAAAAATTTGATTCTTCATAAAAATCGGACTGATCACGTGATCGATTTAGTATGGGAAGTCCAAAAATTTGTGTCATATTTCGCCCCATGTTTCTAGGAGAAAGTTGTTCACTTACCGATTCTGAGTCGATCTTAAAAATTTGTGCACTGATAAAAAAATTATCCTGTATATTCTGTGCCTGTACCGAGGTTTTTTTTTCGGTGCTGGATTTAGCACGATCTAACAGCTCCAGAGGATGCCCCGGGTTGGGGCGAAACACGGGTAGAGTAGTCTGTGGGGCTACCGCCTAAGCATCGTCCGTCGGCTTGATTACTTGTGCCATCTTTGTCATGTCGTAACGTAACACATTTGGTATGGCATGACAAGGGTGGCACGGTGCGTCGTAATCGGCTTCAAGCCGAGACGGAGTGCTTAGGTCACAGCAGATATATCAACTCGTAAACGGATCGTAAACGTATCAACTCGAGCGGTTCAGTATTCTTTGTATAAAACCCCCCTACTGCAACGCACACTAATCGGAAGCGTAACGTAATCGCCTCGCCTCGGGACCAGCTCACGAACCGCTTTGCGTGTCGCTCAACTTGCTATCCCCGCGCTTACCGCTAGTCGTCCACGCGCTCACGTCTCTCCGTACCCGAGCTTACGGCTCTACGCACAGTGGTCTGAAAATGAAAATGAACTAACCACATTTAAAAAAATCACACTGAAATTCCGAGATTTGATCCCATGTCCACCTTTTTTTGATATATGTAACCACTGTGCGGCGAGGCGTAAGCGTGGCGTCGCCTAGCCGTAGCCGAGCCGACGTACCGACGCTGATCCGGTTTGGTTACGTGCTTGCGTTAGGTTGACGCCTGGTTGACGGCGAGAAGAAAGGCGATACGGTGTCGATCCCTTTCCGAGTTGATGTATCTGCTGTGACCTACAGGGGGGCTGATCGTTGAAGATGCAAGGTGTGTCGCTGTCGCTAGCTGCAGGTATTGTGCACTGATAGTTTCGTGGTGTGCATGTGCAGTTTTTTGCGGGAGGGCGGGCGGTGCATCTTGCATGTTGTGTTTTTGCGGATGTAAGCTACATAATTAATATTTCTTTTCGAGGTTCGTTTCATGTCTTTAAAATTTAGGTTCTTAACGCAATCATTGTATTATGGTGTTATGTCTTCTAGTCGACACCCGTTTTAGTAGTTTGGAGTTTTTTTTTTTACATTCCGCCCGCGTGTAGGTACTACACGATATTTTCCCGGGGTAAAGCCCAATGATTCAGTAACAAACATATATAGTCCTCCTCATCGATTTCGATAACGGCGACCCCGACTATTATTATTTAAATTAAATATGTCCATCGCCGGAGGTCTTTTATGCTCAAAGCCCGGTAGAAATAGCAAGGGTCATCAGCGCGTGAATTTATTTTATAAGTCCACGATCGGCAGGGATTGGGATGCAGTGAAAGGCCGTATACCGCTCGATGAATCCTGGTAAAACGCCCTTGAGGTTTTAAAAGAGGTAACAAACATCTAAGCATCTAAAAAATTCAAACTTCCATTTACAATATCAGTAAGGTAAGAAGAATGATACTTGAAAGCAACCATACTAATAAGTAAGTATGTATTTTCAGAGAGGAAACACACATGTCCTTCGTTTAAGTTTAATGGAACCAGTTACTGTTTATTTAACGATGTAAGTCGTATTACTGTGGCTGTGGTGTAGCAGGAGCGTGGTCTTGAGTAAGCCGTGAGCAAACTTATACTAACTCCCACTCAGCTTATACTTGTTGCATGGAACGTTGTTGTTAGAACGCTGTGCATGTGTCGATTTCGATGTGGTACCACAGGAGTAAATAAAAACTACTACGTATTTAATCCTGTGGTGGTACAGGGTGCCTACCATCAACTTTAAGACAGCGATTCAAAAATAGCGCGATGCAGAATAGGTTCCTAAAATGAATTGCTTTCTTTCGTACCATGACCTTCTAAAAACTGGATCGCAAATGAATTGCTAAATGTGAATGACCGAACGATTTGTGTCCTTATTCATCTACCCGTCTCTTTCACTCGATTCGGTCATGCCCGGAGAGTGATAGGGACGGGTATAACCTGTAGGTGTCATGTTAAATCGACTGGATTATAAGTCAAATAAGAGTATGTGACAGCTTAGCGGCTGTGAAATGTCATCGAATGATCACTGAATCGCTGTCATTGATATTAAGCTGTCATGGTACGAATAAGCGAAGCAGATCAGTTTAGGTCCTAAACAAAACCGCAATAAGAGTTGATGGTAGGCACCCTGTTCACGCCTTTTTGAAAGACAGTTCTAAATTCAAAATGTCTGCGCCGTGTCGTTAAGGTTGACTTCCGAGCATCGCGGCCGACCGCAGCCGCGCGCGATCGATCGCGTGCGACTGACGCGCGCGGCTGATGCGACAATAGTCAGTGTATGAAAATGTATGGCGCCGCTTCCGAGGTATGCGACAGACGCGTGCGGCCGACGACAGACGTCGGCCGCACGCAGCCGTAACTATAATGAAAACTTCTTTGTATTGTATAGATACTCACTTATCAAGACTAAAATCCATATTGTTTCTGACTTCACGCGTAAAAAAAGGAATTGCAGTCTCTTGAATCTCGGTGGGGTCGAAAACGCTTCGTACCGCCACAATGTCTGGTTTATTATGAGGCAAGTATGAGGTCTAAAACGCCGCGTACCACACCAATGGAAAGAATAGCTAATTCAGTGCCGCAGTGAGCGTGTTACAGAAAGGGCGTTTGTGCACTACACTGAATTTTACCGTTTGAAAAACACGGATGATTGGCTTGTGCACTTGTCCGTCTTTTTACTCGCCGGGGCAGCGCAGTGATTACCTCCTCCCCGCCCCGCCTGCTCATGAATATCACGTTTCCAGTTCAATATCACAGTTTCAATGTTTCAAAGCCGAAACTACACGAAATAAATTAATTCTTACTATGTATTATAAATAATTTATGATTAAAATACAACCATCCGTTTTTTTCCGGACGGTAAAATTCAGTGTAGTGCACAAGCGCCCAAAAGGAGAGTTCATAAAAAACATCACAATCCAGCGTTGACACCATGAAGTTCGACTTAATACTGAGGTAACTGGAGAGTGCAGTACGAACAATTTTTTGAATACCACAAATAACACAGTGGCTGTCTTCCGTCTCACCTACACTTTAAAAAAATATGTATGGTCATATGAGACAGCTGACAGCCACTACATACATAAATGTCAAATTTGCTGGCGACACTTTTTTATTCAGGGTGAGAGCTCCAGTTACCTCAGAGTATTAAGTCAAACTTCATGGTTGACACCATAAAGTTAATATACCTATCGGAATAGGTATAGATATTAACTTTATGGTTGACACATGAATTTTCTAACAGTGACAGATACATCTATGGTGACCATGAAGCTCGACTTAATACTGGTATTAATGTATGACGATGACAGAAAAGTGAGTATCTATACAATACAAAGAAGTTTTCATTATAGTTACGGCCGCGTGCGGCCGACGTCTGTCGTCGGCCGCACGCGTCTGTCGCATACCTCGGAAGCGGCGCCATACATTTTCATACACTGACTATTGTCGCATCAGCCGCGCGCGTCAGTCGCACGCGATCGATCGCGCGCGGCTGCGATCGGCCGCGATGCTCGGAAGTCTACCTTTAGTGTATATATCGCAGGCGGGTGGTTGAATCCGGCGGACGATTAAGTATGGCAGCATGTACCCCTCGGAAGTCCTGTAGAACACGTGATAGGTTAGAAATTTAAGGCGACCGCGAAGCGCAGCGAAGCGATCGTCTTAAATTTCGTGGTTATTTTTTTTGTGACTCCGTCAACCTAATAGGAGGATAAAATAGGTTACGGAAAAAATTATCGGCCTAGGCGTTTAATTGAATGGCGAATTTAACCATTTGGCTGCGACATACATATTTTTTGGCCGTGTACAATTTGTATTTTTTAACTGAGTTCCAAACACGTTCGAAAGCTGTTATTTTACTTTTTAATTCTGTTTTTTCTTGATGCGAATATTTCTCGCCTTTTTCACTTTCTCTGCATTCGATGCGAATATTCTGTTTTTAATTGTAAACAATACGACTCATTCAAACTATACGAGTGTTTTTGCAATCCCGCTCTGCTACAGGTACAGACATAAACTATTTACAATTAAATCAGTCAATGACAAGTGGGACAAGGAATCTGGCTGGTCACATACATAGTTCCAACCGCAAAATAAACAAGTGTACTTGATTTCTTTTTAAAAGTGAACACAAAAGCAAAGCGTTCAAAAGGAACGTCATATCGAAAATAATCAAGAAAGTCTCCGGCGACCGGAAAATAGAGAGAAGGCACTTCCTACATTCAATTTGAACAAGGTATCAGAGTTTCTTTGAACCGAAAAATACAGTTTTCCAACAGTAGGTATTGGAAAACTTTACCCCGCTCGAGGTAAGAGGCCTCTAATAGGGAAATGCGAAAAACTTAGCCGTGGGAAATTGAAACAGTATGTACTTGCATAGATTGGTTTAAAATCCTTCGGAAATCCATACTTTTATTGAAATAAAAATGTGAAAGTAAAAGAAA
This sequence comes from Crambus lathoniellus, assembly GCA_949710035.1. Classification (NCBI taxonomy): domain Eukaryota; kingdom Metazoa; phylum Arthropoda; class Insecta; order Lepidoptera; family Crambidae; genus Crambus; species Crambus lathoniellus. The sequence goes on from OX453312.1 coordinate 5,015,694, forward strand.
AGTCTTAAAAACACAATTCAAACAAGAATTACCAATTATGAGTACAATATACGCGTGATTATATCTGTAAATAAGTTTTTGTAAAAATGTCATTTTATGACAAGCTTTTTTGCTGACTGTACTTAAATATTGTATTGTCATCTGAACCAAACCTGTATACAAAATTTCAGCTCTATCGGACACTGGGAAGTGGGTCAATTAAGCTTGCAAGATTTGTCCCCCACTAACTAACTAACATGGAAAGTTAATAAAAAGCTTGTAAAAAGGGGTTTTATTTCAGTCTGTTTGTTTGTTTGCCCGTCCTTTACGTCAAAACGGATCGGCGTGATTTCTGGTACGGAGATACTTTGGGAGCTGGAGAGTGACAAGAGCTACTTTTTATCCCGGAAAAATATCACTTACCCGCGGGATAACGTCAAACCCGTAGCGGAATACTAAAACAAGGCTAAACGTATTTCATCATCATCATCTCAGCCTAGGGTTGCCACCTTTTTATTGAAAAAATATAGTACTTTCCCCAAATAATGGCTCAAAATATATATATATATATGACATTTAGAAAAAAAATAGTACTTACTTACACATTTATTCTCGATCATTAAGGCAAAACCGATTTGCCACCATATCCCAACCCAACTAAGTATAAAAGCAAGGCAAAAAGGCTTAGTTGGAGGGAAATATTGAAAAATTTTTTTGATCACATTATTTATTTTGCCACGTGTGCTTGCCATTACTAAATTGAAACACCCAATTCTAGCTATGGGTGCGCTACATTCTACCCACATGCGGTAAATATAGTATTTTTCGTACTATATTATTTTTCTATAATATATAGTAAAAATTGACTGAAATATAGTACGGGTGGCAACCCTATCTCAGCCGTACGCGTATGTTTCCAACATTAACTGGAGCAGTGCAACATGGGCATTGTACATAATTTTCGTCTTATCCATGTTCATCTTAAGACCCACTCTTTAAGAAGCAGTACTGGGTGCCTACCATCAACTTTAAGACAGCGATTCAAAAATAGCGCGATGCAGAATAGGTTCCTAAAATGAATTGCTTTCTTTCGTACTCTGACCTTCTAAAAACTGGATCGCAAATGAATCGCTAAATGTGAATGACCGAACGATTTGTGTCCTTATTTCTTCTACCCGTCTCTTTCACTCGATTCTGTCATGCCCAGAGAGTGAAAGGGACGGGTATAACCTGCAGGTGTCATGTGAACTTGGCCGAGTTATAAGTCAAATAAGAGTTGATGACAGCTCAGCGGCTGTGAAATGTCATTGAATGATCACTGAATCGCTGTCATTGATATTAAGCTGTCGTGGTACGAATAAGCGAAGCAGATCAGTTTAGGTTCCTAAACAAAACCGCAATAAGAGTTGATGGTAGGCACCCTGAGATCTTTGAGCAATTGTTTTAAACGTATTTACATCTTTAATATTTACCATGTAGTAAACCTTTAATAATTGAATTAAATTAACTCCAAAATTTATCATCGTTGGCACGTGTATATACAATTAATAACTTCGAAGTTAAAATTGAGTGGTTCAAATAAGCCAGGATGATAGCTATTGAATTGAAAATGGTTTAAGTCAATGTTCACTTTAATATTGCTTCCTTTATAAGTAAAAGGCGTTGTAGAGGACTAAAGGGATGATAATAAGGGTTCTATTTACTTTATGGGGCTATTGAGGGGCTAGTGAGAGGTTTTGACAGGCCTGACCCCGCCCACACACAGTTTAGATACGCATTACACGCCTTGTGGCCGCCTGCGACTTAGTTTGATATTTTTACAGACAAGAATACTGAAGTTATTTTTAAGAAGGTACAACCAGCAATGTTAAAAAATGGAAAATGAAGCATTTAGAAAAATCGACCCGTCACACAACCATATTAAATTAATAAAAATTATAATAAAAATTGCATTGTGATTTCAAAAAAGTAAAAATTTAAACAACCAGCAATGTTTTAAAATATACTTCATGTTTGTCTTCTAGCACAATTAAGTCCAATGGTATTCTTAGTAGTATACCACAGAATAAATAATAGTGCTAAGGCACAGAAGACTCACTCTGTAAGCTCATTCAAATAAAAATAAATCTTTCTGCGTGGAAATAAAGTCCAATTTCGGTTGCTTTTTCATCGCTTGCCTACTGTTATAATAACCTGGTCGCTCGCTGGTTAGGGTTGCGAGCGACTTGCGAGTTCGGTTTTGTTGTTTCTTTTGTTCTTTCTTTTATTTAGACACTCGTAAACACAACAGTATCTTATATACGGATTTTAAGAACGTTTAGTAGTCATTGTTCAGTGCACAAAAATCACAGAAATGATCGATTGTTTTACGCGCGAACGTGGAGCGTACGAGCCGAGCGGCATCCTTCTGCCATACGCCTGCCCGACAGGCGCGCCGGCCGAACGTACCTAAACCACAGAATAATATTTGTAGCAGAAGGCTCACTTCCGAAACAGTTACAATAAATTATCAATCTTGTCCACGCGACAATTAGGTCTAAAATAATTTGCACCCGCACGCCTGCCTAACTTATTTACCGTTCATTACAAGCGAAATTGAACCGTAGCTGTACGTAATACGCTTCTATTACTCGGAAACGCTTAAGCCAAATTGGTTTTGGGTGGTCTTGGTTGCCGCGTAGGGTCGCCGGTCGACTCGACTGCTATGTAACGACGAAGTAAGCAGGTAAAAGGAAAAGCAAATAGCGCAAATGATTTTTAAATACAGACAGTTTAGATTTTTTATTTTTACTTCTTTGCATTCACAATTGAATTTTTATTACTTACTGAAAAAATTGAGAATGAAGTAGGTATTAGAAAAAGTCGTCCCGTCTCACATCACAACTCGCTCCGGTGGGGCTCGAACCCACGACCTTTCACTATCCGGGCGAATGCTCTAACCACTCAGCTACGGAGTCGCTAAAAAGTCGACCCGTCTCACAACTAGCTCCGATGGGACTCGAACCCACGACCTTTCTCTGTCCGGGCGAATGCTCTAACGGCCTGGCCACGAATATGCGCGGCGGCGACGGCGACGAGTGAATTGCGCATCCGTTGGTGCGTCTCATTGACTTATTTGATTAGACGTCTGTTGCGAGCGCGCAATTCGCTCGTCGCCGTGTCGCCGCCGCCGCCGCCGGCCGCATTTTCGTTTCCAGGCCGTAACGACTCCGTAGCTCAGTGGTTATTAGAGCATTCACAATTATTATATTATTCTAAGACAGAAAGTAGGTACTTAGATATTTTGTAATTTGGTAAGTACCTATCTTAAAAGTGCTGCGATTCTTTTTTTCTTTTTTGATTCTTTTTCCCTAATAATAATTATTCGTAGGTACCTAACCTAGCTATGTAGGTATAAAAGCGAGAATCACTTTGTCAATATTTATTTTGTCGTAATTACCTATGCTAAGGTGGGTCGGGGTCCTTAAATCAAATATTCGGATCATTAAGTATTATAGATACTTAGAATAAGACAGTATAGTCACACAAAAAAACTTAGGAACCTTTCAGGTTTTTTAGGAAGATGATGAAATTTTAAATCCGGTCTCTTTCTGTCGTTGTTAAGACAACCGAAGGCCGCACAATAATATTTAATATTACGGATTTTGCTATGGGTAAAACCACAAGGTAACACACGTGTGTTTTGGCGCGAAAGTGTGGCGAAAGTAAAATAAGTAACATCTTTCTCGCGTGGCGTCGCATGCACAACTGAGCGGTGAGCGCGCGTGACACCCGCCTATTCTCTACCTCGCGGTAGACAGCGCGTAGTCGATTGAATTGCGGAGTGAGCCCCCCCTGCCTAAACTGCGGCGTGACACCCCCCTGGTAGTACCTATGTATTAGAAGCTATATGGAAAGGGATATAATGAAATTACTCACAGACGAAGTCGCAAGTGGCCACTAGTCTAAATATATAAAACTCTTATGTTACTGACTGACTGACAGACAACGCATGGATGTTTCTTGGGGATTGTAGGGGAGCACTAAGAGAGGATTTTTAGAAATTCCCCCTCTAAGGGGTTAAAAAAGGGGTCTACGCAGATTGTTGATTGAACATGGTTATCACTTGACAAGAAATAAAGGCAAGCTTAATTGAATTTTGTTCAATTATCTTTTAGTAATTTAATGCTAACACTATATACCACGCTAGCTTTTTTAGCCTAGCGCCTGAAATTCAGTGTCTCCAAAGCCTAAGACGAATAAGAAACTGAAATTCAAACGAACAACCTTGGGGGATAATATAATACCTCTGGCGTTATATAATCACGAACTAAAGCTCATCGGGAGCTGAAATTTGAATTCCTCGCCTAGACTTTAATTCGTTGCGAAGGGAATAATAATGGGTTGTTTACCTAACCAATCTTCCAAAGTGTAGGGCTGCCGATGTTGAGATAAGTGGGATGAATTAAACGAAAGACATGATTAAAAAAAACTTGAACGGCAGGCTTATTACCAAAAACAAGCAACCAGTTGCTAATTGTACAATTGCAACGCTACTGCTACTAGTTGGGGTTGCTTGCTTGCGGTTTGCATTCGGTCGTTACAATTTGAAGTGCTTTCATACAATTTTAGTTCATCATTCGCTCGCTTGTGGCGCTATCTGTAATACGAACATGTGTTTTGACACACTTCAGAATAGACAAAGAAAAAGCACAGAATTTCAATCCGATTCCCTTTCCGAACGAGAGGGGGCTGAAGTCGTTTTTAAGTTTTTTTCTATCAACAAGTTATTTTATATTAATGCTACGTTATTGAACTAAGAGCATAGAAAATATACTTAATAGTGTTAAGAGTTAGTTTGAACTTTGATGTTAATAGATTGACAATAAAACAACATATTATACGATATTATTTACTTCCATTTCACCTTCTATTTCTTCCCAATATCTATGTTTTTATTTTGCAATAAAATGTCGTCCTCTATATTCTAAATGATCCACTCCATCTTAATCGTCAAAAGTGGTTTCCAACTTTTTAAAGTGCCAGAGAGTAGAGTGCATTTATTGTTCGAAGAACGCCTTTTAACGAAGTAATTCCCTTTAAGATTCTTTAAAAAAATACACATTTAAAAATTACTCTTTCTCAGTGACAGCCCTATCGCTTTAGTGACGAAAGTGACTTGTCATCTCTTATCTCACTCATTAGAAGAGGAGTTAATGTCTCCGCCACTCACAACCTTGTTTGTCCCACTTGATACGGTATTGACAAGGCTGCCGATGAGAGATTCCTGATCCTGAGAGAGTTAAAAATAACATCTTCAGTGTCATTATTATGGTTAATGAGTGACATGTTATGGTATTAGTATTGACAGTGTTTTTTTTTGCACAACGGGGTAGCACTTAGCCTTCATCACACCTGATGTTAAGTGGTGGTAAGCCTGAAGGTGGAAGCGCACTACTCCCAGAATCCTCAATCACTGAGGAACTGCCTCTAATTGCCGTAAAACAATAATGCTAAAAACATCATTGTCATGGCGTCAGACTTAGATGAGATGGTGGTAGCTAGCCAGGTGGACTAAGAATAAGTCCTTCCATCAACCAAACTGAATACAGTATGTACCCCCACTGAGAATCGAACCCGGGGCCTCTGCGGTCTGAAATCAGTGGAGTGAAATACCCCGTTGAGAAAAAAAAACTCTACATACTTACCGTTCTCAATAATTTTTTCACTTTTTTGTCCGCTGGGGATCTTAATTTCAACCAGCTAATTCTAAAGCTTTAAAAAATTATGTCATAAAGTTCGTCGCATACGCAGTATGTCTCTCTTCGAAACGTCACTTCTTAAGTGGCAGTGTCACTGTCGTGACAAGTCATAAAGCGAACACAAACAACAAGATATATTGCTGCGACAAAAATAAGCATTTATTAACGTCCCCTTTGTTATTTTACTGTGGCGGTAAGCACCTTTCTGGCTGTGCGTTATAAAAATAATATTAGTTTGATTTATCAGTTAAGATACTATTTAGCTGAAACGGCGAGCGATATTATTGATGTATTAAGAAAATAGTCCTTATATACTGCCATCGATATCTATGTTATCAAAATTAATTGACGGCAATTTTGTAATTACTTGACTTAACTAAACTTTTGCATCGTCTAATTTGAAATGATCCTTATTTGACGTATGAGCGAAACAAACTCATTCTTTTTTTCAAAGAAGCGGCAGTGCCAGCACTAGTCGTTGAGAGTGTTAGGCAAATAATTGCGATAACGCCAACACGAGGAGCATAGTGTTGAGCTTAAAGCACCTTTCTGGCTGTGCGTTAAAAAATAATATTAGTTTGATTTATCCGATATGATACTATTTACGTCTTGTCTTTAGCTGAAAAGGCGAGCCATTTTATTGATGTATTTAGAAAATACATCAATAAAATGGCTCGCCTTTTCAGCTAAACATTAACTCAAGGATAATTGTGTGGGCTTCACTATAAATAAGTTATACTTAATATGTACTATCATAGTTTTAAGACATATTGTGAATGCTGTTTTTTATCCCAAATAAACAAATAAAATAAAATAAAATAAAATAGTCTATAAATACTGCCTTGGATACCTATTTCATAAAAATAATTTAATTCGAAATAATTTAATTATTTTTCATACAAAATTCATCAGTTAGATACTGTTTTTTGAGATTGACGTTCAAACGTATGAGCGAAATAAACTATTTCTTTTTTTTTAAAGAAGCGGCAGTGCCAGCGCGTTTAGTCGAGATTGTTCCCACTAGGACAAATATTTGCGGCAACGCGAACGCGAGGAGCATAGTGTGGCCTCATCATTAGCTTAAACCGTAATAGCACATCCTATATTAGTTTCGCTTCTCTCTCAGTGTGCTTCGACTTTACCAAAATAAAACTTTCATCATCCCAGTATTGTATATTTAAATAAGGTCTGCCAATACTCCTTTCAGTGCGAAAAAACCATTTATCACGTCGCTATCTCCAGCAATCTGGCTCCACCTTCAAGAGCCGATGCAAATTTGAGTCCCGGCCAAATCCCGGCTCGGTAATGATCCCGCAGGATCTGCAAACAGAATAACGCGCGCGACGTGACGTGTCCCGGAATTTGTTTCGCCATTTTTATTTGTTATAAGATAAGGGGGAGTCCTTTGATGTGTTGTCTTCTGAGCTTTGTTGGGTATGTTTGTGTTTTTATTTATAGATAAATAAAAGGCAACATCTGTCATTGATTTGACTCTTAGAGAAGTAGCCAGTACATCACGAATCCTGCTTGTTGTCCAATTACAAAATATCTTCGTATTATATACAGGGTGTTAGGGGCACCGTTGCAAAAACTTTAACCATGGCTTCAGACCATCATGCTGAACAACGTGCAGCAAATTTTTTTCGTTTAGGCGCATAATGTCCAATTCGCAAAATGTCCAGCGTTCGCAAAATGTCCAGTTCGCACAATGTCCAGTTCGCAGATGGTCCATTACGCATAATGTCCAGTTCGCATAGTGCCCAATTCGCACAATGTCCAGTTCGCATAACGTCCAGTTCGCGAAAATGTCCAATATTCATCATAACGTCACACCATCAATCAGTACGTATATTGATTAGTTTAGCGTTGGGTTTTAATGATTAGTCAAGTTATTCCTTGAAAATCAGTTTTTATTTTTGTAATTTATTTTTATTTAAATAACATAAATAATAAATAACTATTATGAAAAACGGGATTTTTACCATGTTTATTTTGTTTTTCGAGTTCCCGATATTTCGGCGCAGTTGCACACGCCATGATCATGGCGATAATGACCATGTAAGTTTAAAATCTTATAAATCATAAAATAATAAAATCAACATAAAAAAACAAAAAATCCTTCGGTGATTGTAATTTTTAAAAGATCAAATATTGAAAAATATACATTTTTATTTTAAAATATACTATTTCTCATTATTTGATCTGTTAAAAATTATTGATTGATGGTGTGACATTATGATGAATATTGGACATTTTCGCAAACTGGACGTTCTGCGAACTGGACATTGTGCGAATTTGGCATTATGCGAACTGGGCATTATGCGAAATGGACAATCTGCGAACTGGACATTGTGCGAACTGGACATTGTGCGAACTGGACATTTTGCGAACGCTGGACATTTTGCGAATTGGACATTATGCGCCTAAACGATTTTTTTGTCGGAAATGTTAAAAAAATACTTTTCCTACTTTAGCAACTAATCTAGACATTTTGTATGGAGAGTCGAAATATTTTGTTCATTTCCGACAAACAATTCTTGCTGTGCGTTGTTGTTTAACCATAAAGGTTTTGCAACGGTGCCGTGCCCTTAACACCCTGTATACAGGGTTATTTGTAAAACAGACATCGTTGTCACATCGCTCGAAGAACCGACGGCCGTTGGGGCAATCGAGTTCTGGACGTAGTGCGCCCTGCTATGCTACCAGGTGGAGCGACGACCTGCGACTGCGAACAATGTTGGCTGGCTGCGAAGAGCTGAAGACCGGGCTCGGTGGTGTGAATTAGGAGAGGCCTATGTCCAGCAGTGGGCGAATACGGGCTGATGATGATGATGATGATGATTTGTAAAACACCGACAACCTCAAAGGAGAAGATTAGATACTAACTAACATCATGAGCAATCAATGTTTGTTATACGACTTTTCCGAAAGAAGACTCAAACAATCATTACCAGAAAGTTCAAAAATCATGAAGATCAATCTCAAATTGTTTGTCCCGGGTTAAATTAGAATTCAGGATTCCTGGCCCAATAAGCATGTTAATCCATTGCGACCCGGAAAATGAGACACAATAAAAAAAAAAGATTTTCCATTGATCGTGGCCAATTCGACCGGCCGAACATCAATGGGTTAAGAACTACGACACCCGGGTTTGACGTAGATTTTTTTTTTATCCACAACGGGGTAGCACTTAGCCTTCATCACACCTGATGATAAGTGGTGGTAAGGCTGAAGATGGAAGCGTACTACTCCCGGCATCCTCAATACTGAGGAACTGGCTATCTTATCTCTAACTGCCGGAACACAATAATGCTGAAAACATCATTGTTATGGCGTCAGACTTAGATAAGATGGTGGTAGCTAGCCAGGCGGACTAAGAACAAGTCCTACCACCAACCAAACCGAATACAATATGTACCCCCACTGGGAATCGAACCCGGGACATCTTGGTCTGAAATCGGTGGTGTGAACCACTAGACCACAGAGGCGGTTAAAAGGAGTTAGATACGGTAAATATTGTTACAGCATACCATTCATGCAATAAATAATGTTTATCTTAAGCTAACAAAAGAAAACGTCGTCGTTTGTTTCGCCATCTACGATTAGGCACTAAATCCACAGAATACTAAATAGTCTAAATCCTGGCTTAATTTGAAGTAAAATGTTTCAAAGAAAATATCTCTGCAATAAGATATTATTAGATTTAAATAGAACTTCGGGCAGCGCCGGACCGATCGTTGTGGAGATCCTTGGGGGAGGCCTATGCCCAGCAGTGGGCGTCGTACGGCTGAAATTATGTAATAGATCTGGTTTTGCTTTAGAAAATCCTAAATAAACGCACAAAAGTACCTACATACTTAACTCATATTACACTTAGGTACTTATAAAAAGTTATACTTTCGGAAAATAAGAGACTTCAAGTCCCCGACTTTCCGTAAATATTAACCTTGAAAAGGCTGAAGGGCAATCCTTGTCAATGTCAGGGGCAGGTCGCAAAAACCTTCTAATATTCACTAATGATCTGTAATTGAAAATTCATGAAAAAATATCCATCCGATCCGCAGATGTTTTTGAGTGTTAATCAATCAAACTTGTTGTGGACGAAATTCGCAGAATCACTGAAAACATCCCAAACCTTCCTTTGATATTATTGATTTTGTTTTCGCCTATATTTAGGACAAAGACTTTGATATAAATTGGCTAAAATCGGGCGACAACAAAGGAATTCACTATTACTTTACCAAGAACATTTTACATTCAATCAAATATTAAAAAATTGCTGTCTTTCTGTCTGTTCCTTACCTTTACGCAATTAACTACTGTAATTAATTTGCGATGGAATATGGCAAAGTAATAGATTTAATCTTGGACAAAAGACTTTTTTTAATTAATGAATTACAGGCGCACGAAGTTGTAGGCGGACACAAGTTTTAAAAAGAAATAGGAGTGAAGGAATAAGTTTTTAAAAGAAATAGTGGTTAAAAATATACATAAATGATACAATGTAGAGACGACAATGCGACAATAGTAGATTGTACAACAAGTGCATAAAACGTACTATTTTACCCGAGATGTATATATCCATCCGAGCCGTAGGCGAGGGTGGATAGTCAATTCGAGGGTAAAATGGGGTTTATGTACAAGTTATACACTCTGCTTTTCACTTAGAGTGTGAGGAAAATAAATACCAATGTTGCAAAAAGAAAAAATAAAGACTTCGCCATATTGGCGGGAAGACTTTCTTTTTCTTTTTTTTTATACGTGGCATTGGTAGCACAGTGACTTTAGCATTAGATCGTAGTCCATAATGCTCTTGAAATACTTATTTCTTAGAAAACTCATTAATTTTGCCTAGTTTTATTAATTTAGTAATTTAACATGGATTATGTACAAAATTGAAGAAACAGAATGAAATAATAAGTTTATTTTACGAAGTTTAATTGCGTGTGTGGCTGTTTACCTGACGATCTTTGTCTTAAAGTCTGAGACTTAGACGAAGATTTTACTTTATGCACTAGAGCATAAAAAGCGATTTTATACCCAACATAAACACGAACTTTACGAGCATGAGAAGTGAAAAAATTTTTGGGGTTAAAAGTGTCCATTTAAACGAGCAACTGTTACTATGAAAACAGCCACGAAATCGCGAAAAAAAAAAATAACTGTTCCATACATTTTGGTTGAGTCGATGTTATACTTTTATGGTTCAGCTGTTTTGTTTTCGCGATTTCGTGGCTGGGGCCTCGTAGTTAAAGTTGTTAAAGTAGTATGTAATGTAGATGGACACTTTAATCCCTATTTGTAGGATTTTTTCTTAAATTACGCTCATATTACATCTGGTATTGTTTCAAACGTATCAAAAAGAGCACAAAAACAAATTAAAACGTACGATCACGCGAACGAAGCCGCGCGAATTTACTAGTTGTTCTTATTAGACAAGAATAAAAATAGCTTCCTTACTAAATTTCTTGCCTTTGATGTCGTTTCGGTGTTATTATCTAATTGTATTGTCTTGTCAAGTAAAATTATTATTATTTAACTAGCTTTCCGCCCGCGGCTTCGCCCGCATGGACTTCACGACGTTATCCCGCGGGAAGGTTATATTTTTCCGGGATAAAAAGTAGCCTATGTTCGTCTCCAGGCCACAAAGTATCTGTGTTCCAAATTTCAGCCAAATCCGTTTAGCCGTTTTGGCATGATTTAGTAACAAACATACAAACATCCAAACATCTAAACTTTCTTATTTATAAATTCACTAGCTTTCCGCCCGCGGCTTCGCCCGCGTGGACTTCACGACCTTATCCCGCGGGAATGTGACATTTTTCCGGGATAAAAAGTAGCCTATGTTCCTCTCAAGGCTACAATGTATCTGTGTGTAATTTCAGCCATATCCGTTCAGCAGTATTGGCGTGATTGAGTAACAAACATACAAACATCCACACATCTAAACTTTCACATTTATAATATTAGTAGGATTATAATTATAATTATAATTATAATATATCCAAACATCTAAACTTTCTTATTTATAAATTTATTATAATTATAATATAATATTATAGTAGGATTTATTATTCTAGTAACCGCCTACGATTTTGTTTTAGTCCGGCGACTGTGCCCACTTTTGGTATGCACAAGAGAGAAAGAAAGAAGAAAGAAAGAAAAATAATTTATTTGGGACATCATAACAAAATAATATTTACACAAAAACACATTGAAACGTACGGTACCTATGTCCCAAAATGGTATATGGTGGAGAGCTATTGTTTAAATTGAATTCTAGTACATTTCGAAGTTAAATCCAATGTACAAAGCCTTTTCAAAGTCCTCGTCAAATTTCCTGTTATATTTTTATTTATCAACAAAGGTATATTGAGTGTAATCCCCATTAAGAAGGAAACGGAACGAAAAAACATTTTTTTTCACACCGCGAAGCTTAAGCTCCGTCTACTTGTGCGAATGGCACTCAAATTCTTTAGTTTTAATAATTGTGTATTCCGTCATAATGATCAATGTATTAATTTACAAGCATTCTGTCTGTGGACTACACGACGTTAGCCCGCGGGAACCTGATATTTATCCGGGATAAAAAGTAGCCTATGTCAATCTCCAGCTCCCAAATCAGTTGCTCTCCAGCTCCCAAAGTATCCCCATACTAAAAATACGTCGTCTGTATATAGACAGACAGACAGACAAAAATTGTAAAAAATATTATTTTGGTATATGTACCGTATATATAATCATATGCATGTAGTAAAAAGCGGTTATTATAATATTACAAACAGACACTCCAATTTTATTTATTTGTATAGACTAGCTTTCCGCCCGTGGCCTTGACCGCGTGGACTACACGACGTTATCCCGCGGGAATGTGATATTTTTCCGGGATAAAAAGTAGCCTATGTTCCTCTCCAGACTACAAAGTGTCTGTGTATCAAATTTCAGCCATTTCCGTTTAGTCGTTTTGGCGTGATTGATTAGCAAGCATCCAAACATCTAATTATTCAAATTTATATTATTAGTATGAAGTACGGATTTTTAACGGATTTTGGTTTGATTGTTACGAATATTACGGAATGCAGCAGTGTTATCTCACAAGATAATGATTAATCATGCACTGCATTCGCACCATGACAACGGAAATGGGTCAACTGAGCCCAATATGTCTGGGGGCCGATTCTCAGGCAATCGAGAAAAGTTCACTTTTATAAGCTCGAAATTCAAATATAACACAGTTTTTGTATTGTCAGAATTTCACAATCGAAAAAGTTCGTTCGAAAACCAGTCGAACGCTACGAGTGGTACAAACCAATAGATGTTCGTATACGAACTTAGCTGTCAAAATGTATTTGTTGACATGTGGGACAGCTTAGTTTGTTTGAAACGTTCTAACTTTTCAAAAGAAACCACAAACAAAATGTTCGACATACGAATTACCACACTGAAAAAATTCGAATGCCTGAGAATCGGGCCCCTGACCTCGGTGTCGGCTGCAGAAACATACACTATGATCTGCTTGATGACCGGACTTTGTGTTACATTACAACGTTGTGGACATATAGATTCACATTAGAGCTATGTTTTGTGTCTTTACCCGCATGTTTCCTGTTATCGTAGAAATATCGAGATGAATATAGTGATAAAAGTTGTCTTATGTGCTTTTCCAAATTATAAATCTATATCTGTGCTAAAGTTCGTCCAAATCCGTTCAACCGTTCTTGCATGATTTAGCAACAAAGATCCATCGAAACTTTCGTATTTATAATATTCCACAGTGGGAGAGGTTAAGAGATATTTTCTTCACTATTTGCCAATGCAGAAGCATAGAATGTGCCGGCACTGAATATTCAATTTTTAATTCGCACCATAAATCCAGAACTGGGTCAACCGGTTCCAATATGTCTAACTTCGGTGTCAGCTGCACTTAAACATATTATATATACAATGCACTGACCTGCGAGTTTGTCATGCTCGCACCGATTGTTATCACTCTCGACCGGACAAAAGTGACATTTCGGGGTAGACAAAGCTTCTCTCGAGGCCGTCATGTTACCTGCGTTTAGAGATAGTAATAAATAGCTACTTATAGCAAATATGCCAGTCCAAGCAGTCTTTTATAGGTACATTTTATCTTTGAATAATAATCTTTCTGGAATCATTCCAAATTCCAATTTCTTATAATTTATTCAGTCTACGTTGTTACTTTCAAATGTAAAAGAAATTACGCCATACTTTATCATGGAACAGGGGGCCGATTCTCAGGCAATCGAGAAAAGTTCACATTTATAAGCTCGAAATTCAAATATAACACAGTTTTTGTATTGTCAGAATTTCACAATCGAAAAAGTTCGATCGAAAACCAGTCGAACGCTACGAGTGGTACAAACCAATAGATGTTCGTATACGAACTTAGCTGTCAAAATGAATTTGTTGACATGTGGGACAGCTTAGTTTATTTGAAACGTTCTTGCTTTCAATAGAAACCACAAACAAAATGTTCGACATACGAATTACTACACTGAAAAAATTCGAATGCCTGAGAATCGGGCCCCTGCTATCAAACTTCGAAAACCTTTTAAAATTAACAGTTTTTTACAGTAGAAGATGGATCGTTTTAATTAAATTGAAAATAACTTCTACAAAAAATACACTCTTCCTACCTAACTGTGTTTTGTAGTGATATATCTTTGATCTTTGAAGGACAAACTATGTTTGAGGATAATATGTCCTAATTACAAGCTTTTATTTAGTTTCAGCTGTCCCGATGGTTGTAATCATGTAATCAAAATGTTTGTAATCAAATCTTGCAAGTTAAAGGAGATTTTTCAGTTTTGTATGGAGCCTCGGCTAGGACCTTGTACACTATACCATAGGCAAGCAAAAGATAAATATAATAACTGAAAACTTATTATATCGCAATAAGCTAACGCGTTTGATGGTACAAAAGCATTATCTAGTCTTAATAATTATGCAACCCCGACTCAATATGGCGGTAAAATGTCACTCTAACATTAAAAAAAAGGTTCACATTGACAGATTATCATCAGTCGTCAATGTCATCGTTTTTTTGTACAGAAACATCAAAGTTTCCGAACGTGATTTAAATATGGTTGCCAGTGTGACCATGGATGGCAAAGAATTTTTATTTCAAAGTTTATTTTTGTACCATTTATCCAGAAAAACAATGAGAATTTTAATATTTTATTTGACTTATACTATATTTTTTACTATTAATACGAATAGTGTACAATGTCCTAGCCGAAAATGAAAAATGTCCTTTGACCAACTTCACGGTGTCCGAACGAGCTGAAACTATGGATACAGGTTTGGTTTGGATAACAATACAATTAAGAAGTACAGTCAACTAAAAAGCTTGTCATAAAAACGAAGTTTTTACAAAAAACTTGTTTTAATACTCAATTGGTACTTAATAATTTATTGCATACCTCAGTGTACAACAGGGATCTTGCAGGATAATTAAGCATTACTATGGACCCTGTCGGGCACAACACTAATGAAATTATGAAATAAATATGAAAATAAATGAAAGACATTTATGACACATTACAAGTTCACACTACAATAAAATACATATAGGTACTTTAAAAGTTTAAATTTTACAAATAAGTAGTGGATTAATTTAATGACCTTGACATACAAAAACAACTTCAAAATGTATTCCTGTAAGACTTTACAAGGTCGTAAGGCCTTGATGTTGTCTCAGAAGGAACCGGCCATGTTAAGCGTAGGTATCCCAGGATTAAGATAGCGAGGGACACCCCTTCTAATCCGGGACTAAACGCTCAAAGGATCCAACCCTAAAGGCATAGTGGAAGCAGACACAGTATGAAATTTTTGTAAAAGACTGACAGACAAATTGTATGGCTATTTTAAATATGATGATTTTTATACATATTATTGCTTTGTCTAAATATTAGGAATAATTTTAAGTTAGCAGTAAGTTCAAAGTTTGCATGCTGTCTTAACTAAATTTAGATTATTTTCTTGTTTTTTTATGCTTTTGTAAAATATGTTTTTGGTTTTTGTATTGAATGTAATCTGTCAGTGTACCTATTGAAAATAAATAAATTAATTATGACATACTTACTTCCATTTATTAGAATATTGTGTTTGGTTTAAGAAATTCATCGTTAAACGGGTAAATATTTTAGTTAAACCAAGATGTTTGCCCTTTTTGCATTCATTTTAATTCTTTTACAAATAAATTACATCTATGAACGATTTAAGTAAAATTTATAGTGACTTAAAAAATGTTATGGGTGCCAAGTGAAATTAAATAAGCAGTTTGTATTTTTTTTTGTCGGATGTTACAAAACGTACTGTACTTAACCTACACTATGCTTAAGACAAGCAAGACCGAAGATTTCAAGCGTTCTGACGCGGAAAATCTGCGGCTTTCTTTAAAACCATCGCAAACATTTTTTTTGTGATTTTTATTGTGCCTACAGCGACTTAACGGCAGATTAGGGTAACGTCGAAATCGTTATTTATCAAAGAGCAAACTGAATTATTTATTTTTGGCTTTTGTTGGGGACAACAAAGGACTTTATTGCGCGAGTTGTATTCGGATGAGTTATTAAAATTGCATCCATAGTTATTATATTCTTGGAGTAGAAAAGTATACTGGATACTGTAGTGTAGCCGTTGAGTAGTTTACAAAGTTGAATTAAACATTATAGGTACCTACTAATAGAATAAAATGTGCGGCCGGATGTTCGGTTCGTTAAAAAACGTGAATAGGTCCGAAATAGTGTAAAATGTATATTTATCAGGTATATTTTTTACAAATTCATTACTTACATTTTCAATCGGGTGATAGAAAAAATGTTGAAGTACTCGTAAGAATTTTACTTGCTATAATCTAAATAAATAAAAATGGAGTGTGGTGTAGCTGTGTCATGCGGCCGTGTGTTGTACGTTAATACAGCTACGTAAAGTGCTTAACGAGTTATACCATTTTTAAAATTATTAAAATTTTATCTAGGTATATTTTTATTTCATTTATTTGTATTCGCCTATCGTAATGAATTCTTTGATCCTTTTGCTATCCAGTGGTCTAATTGAATTTTGGATGTATTCGAAACTGTAATGACAAACTGTATCCCCCGATTTTGTTTTCTATCATCAGGTTCTTTGGATTGCCTCCTATAATAGCAAATTTAAAGACGTATTCGCGTCAAATATATTGTTTAGAAAAATTGGTTTCGACATTTTTTTTTTCTGCGTAGAATGTAAAACAGCTATAAAAGCCTTCCTAAATCCATCTCAAATAGCATCAGAATTAATTCCGAAGTATGGCTCCTGAGATTACTCCGAAGAACCTCGTAAAAGAGGCTGCGGACGGATTTAGATAAAGAATAAAAACACGCCAAAAGGTAAATCACTGTAATGAGAGCAAATCATGGTTCTGTCTGTCTGTCACTATTAAAATAATAAATGTACCTATAGGTACTAGCGTTCCGCCCGCGATATCGTCCGTATAAAGGACTGCCTACACATATCAGTGCCGTGGCGTGGCCGGGCCGTGATCCGTCAGGAAGCTATCCACCAATCACTAGCGGTGGAGCTTCAGTGCCCGGACACGGCCCGGCGACAGCACTTCAGTGCCTGGATCGACAAGCCGTGACTAGTGATGTACCGTGCCCGGGCACGTTCCCAAGGACTGGAAATTTTGCCGACAGCCTTGCCGGCAATGTTCCCAATGTTCCCAGCAATATTCTCAAGGACCATTTTTAGATGAATATAAAACCATGCTAGACAATTTAAAATAAGTTATTTTAATTTTTAGTTTTTTGCATTCACAATGCAATTTTTATTACTGAAAAATGGAAAATGAAGTATTAAGAAAAAATCGACCCGTCTCACAATCAGCTCCGATGGGACTCGAACAAAAATGAAAATGTAACAAAAAAAGTACGCGTGTGAAAAGTATGCAAACGCATATTTGTCACTTATACTTACTAGAAACTTTATCGATACAACAATTTGCATACTGAAAAAAATGATTCGGGCGAGTGCAAATTTCGAGAATAAGTTATTGAAATAGTTATATATTCGGCTCTAAAACAATCTTTTTTTTTCAGTATGCAAATTGATGTATCGATAAAGTTTCTAGTATAAGTGACAATAATATGCGTTTGTTACATATTACAATTAAATTTCAAGTTTTTATCACAGGGATAAAAATTCTAATTTTGATAGTGCTTACATAATGTCGTCGTCTAATACGTTCTCGCAAAGTTGCATGCTGTAAAAAATTGTACACCTCCAACTGTCGTGTCCGCCCGGTCTAATTGTTTCACCACACTCAACTAAAGCGACATACAGACACGGGTGCCACGGCCACGTCCCTGTCACGGCCCGGCCACGGCACTGATATGTGTAGGCAGTCCTTAATTCGATTATATCGCACTGATCAAATAAATATAATATCTATTCAAATATTCGCGAGAAAGAGTAGCCTATAATGTCTCTCTAAGAGGAACGATATAGATTGTCCTTGTATCCAGACTTATTTTTATCCGTATCATTGTCCGTCTTTCACGTCACAACTTAGCAACGGATCGATCCGATTTTTGGTATGGAGATATTTTGAGAGTCTGCTGGAGTTACGTTAAGTTACATAGGCTACTTTTTATCCCGGAAAAATATCACATTCTCGCAGAATAACGTCGTGTTGTTCACGCGAGTGAAGCCACGGGCGGAAGGCTAGTCGATGCATAATTCTAACAAAATTTGGCAAGAGTACTTAGCTTAGGAACCTACACACAGAAAATAAAACGGATTGATAGACAAACAGACTCAACTTTCGCATGTAGGTATGTGTTATAGTATGGAATAGTATAGTGTAATATAAGGTAAATTTATAGTAATAAAGCATAGATAGATTGCTAACTTAAGTAGGTATAATATGTAGATAAGCCAAAATTTTGCTGGAGTATACTAAAGTTAGTTTTGCATTTAGGTACTTTTTTTTTATTTCTTACCCTTTTCAAGGGTCGCGGTCACAGGAAAATTCCACCTTGTGCCAAAAAATTTAGGTAATTGCATTTCTATGGAATGTGTGTGTGAAAAACTTACAGTACAGACAGGACAGTACAGTACCTACGAGTATTATATTAAGGTAAAGTTAAAGAGTCTTTCCAAAAACGTAACCACCGCTGTGGTCTAGTTATACACATCAGCGGTTTCAGACCCAAGAGGTCCCGGGTTCGATTCCCAGTGGATAATTGGATATTGTATTCGTTTTGGTTGGTGACAGTAGGACTTGTTCTGAGTCCGCCAGGCTATAAGCCTGCTATAGCTACCACCATCATCTTACCTGACGCCATAACAACATTGTTTTCAGCATTGTTCTGTCCCGCCAGTTAGAGATAATATAGCCAGTTCCTCAGTAGTTCCTATCAGATGTTATGAAGGCAAAGTGCTACCGTGGTGTGGATAAAAAAAATATTGATTTGAGTCGACTCAGCTCAATGTTTGCCATCAAATTATTATCGTATTCCTTTAAATAATTACTGTTTTACGCAATTTCCGTGTTTGTGGATCTGAAGGGAAACGTAAAAAATATTACTTACACTTAATTGAATACGGTATTTTACTGTTTTTTTTTTATTTCTTTAAAATATTTTTAGAAATATTAGCTACACAAAACAAGTTTTCATTTTGAATTATCTTGAATATTTTCAAAGATATAGGACTTTAAACTTTATAATTAGACAAGGACAGGACGCTATCTTAGTGACGTCAGTGGGTTAGTAGCGTCATAGTCACGCCATAGAAGATTTCGTTTTAGAAAAAGACAGCTATAGTCAAAATCAAACAGACTATAATTCTTTTATTATAAAACAGATTCAAATTATTTTTTCACATTTGGTATTCTTAATTGCAATATTTTTTAACGTCATCATTAAATATCTACATTTCAACAACAGTAAATACCCTATTCAAGCTATTTCGTCCGTATTTGAATAAAAAGGGTTTCAGCTGGATTTAATTAAAGGGAAAAATAAAAATAATTATGATTGCTTGTTTTTCTACATCCGTGAGGATGCTCTATCAGATTAGGTATAATAAGGGTTTTTTGGTACTTTGAGTGAGTGAGGTGAATAATTTTTAGACCTGTGACGGAGTGGTTAGTGCGCTCAGAAGGGCAGGATCTTCCAAAAACTCTGTCTTTGTCTTTTTATTTATGTGTGGAGAGTAATGAAAATAACCTGACTTTTCATTTTTTCAATATTTTTGTTGTTATTTTCAGCATAAACTCACTTTTAGAAAAAGTAGCCTGAGAATAATCTTCTTTAAGTCATTACCTATTATTCTATATAAATATGTATTAAGTATTCGTAAATTAAAGAGATCCTTATGCTCGCATTTAAAATAAATACTTACAACAATTGAATTATATTGTTTTTTTGGCACATGTGCGCACATTCGAAACATAACATAATCAGTTATCTAAGTAAATTATCCAAAAAATATAAAAATTATGAAAAATTTCTAATGAAGAAACGAATATCGTGTTTTTAGCGACAAAATAATCAAGATTGTTTATCAAACTTCAACACATATTTTTATCTGCTCAAAATACAGTATATTTGATTGTTTACTTTTGAATCAAAAATAGGTTAGTTTCGAAGACCCTGCCCATTCATGGTTATTCTCGCCTCTCGGGACACCGCACCGCGGCCGCGCCACGCTGAAATCAGCGTTATGCAACGCGTAATTCAGCGTTGTAATTTTAGCGACGTCGCTAGTGCGAGAACCTCTTAATTTGTGCGTGGTCAGTAACGACTACCTACATTCTCTTCCCTCTTTTCAACGTGGGAACACTTCGAGAAATAACATTTCAAAATTTTTTATTGTAATGCGCTCCTTTTATTAGCAGTTATTAAAAGGGCGCTTCGAGGAATAGTTTTGGTAGCGCTTCGTTGGGAGATCTTCGAGGAATACCTCAATACACACCAATCCGCATTAGGCTCGCGTGGTGGTAATTACCTATTTTCCTTACCCATCCTTAAGGAAGGCTTGTGGCCAGCAGTGGGGACATGAAATGGCAGTGGGGTCATGAAATCATCATCATCATCAGCCGGTATTCATCCAATGCTGACCATAGGCCTCTCCTAATTCACGCCACTACTGAGCCCAGTCTTCAGCTCTTCGCAGCCAGCCCCTGCCTGCCATCTTTCGCAGGTCGTCGCTCCACCTTATTTTTATTTTTTTTAATACAACGGTGCAGCCATGGGTTACTAATGGTGCAGCGCTTAGCCTTCATCACACCTGATGTTAAGTGGTGATAAGGCTGAAGGTGGAAGCGCACTACTCCCGAAATCCTCCATCACTGAGGTCCCGAGATCCTCATCATTGTTATGACGTCAGACTTAGATAAGATGGTGGTAGCTAGACTAGCTAGCCAGGCGGACTTTTAACAAGACCTACGACCAACCAAACCGAATACAATATGTACCCCCACTGGGAATCGAACCCGGGACCTCTTGGTCTGAAATCGGTAGTGCAAACCACTAGACCACAGAGGCGGTTAAAATTCGTCCACTGCTGGTCATAGCCTTTCCTAATTCCCGCCACTTAGCCCGGTCTTCAGCTCTTCGCAGCCAGCCCCCGCCTGCCATCTTTCGCAGGTCGTCGCTCCACTTGTTAAGGTAGCCTGGTAGGGTCATAAAATGATGATGAATAAATTTTTGGTCACCTATCTACTTTAGCGAAAACTGCTAATGTACAAGGGTGGCGCTAACAGTGGCGCCACAACTTCGATGTTCTTTTTTATTTCAAGTAATTTGTACTTGAAAATTTGTACCTATACATGGAACATCGCCAGTGTTATTTCATTTCCGTGTTTTCAAAAGTCACCCAGAGGCGCTTTTCTTTCATCTACCGTAGATTGGCATCAGAGGCGTGCCTAAGTATGAAAAAACAACAAAAGCATTAAATTTTGCAACATTTGCTCTTTTTCTATGCGGGTATTGTAACTCAAAATAACTTAAAATATACTTACATTACATATAGCCTATTTCTCCTTAGAATATTCCATTACGTATTACGCCAGTAGTTGTACATTTACCTTAAGTAAGGTACAAAAGGCGGGCTTAACGCTAAAAGCATTAAAATACTTAGTTAAATATACAATCAACAATTAACATAGACAAAACAAAAACAATAAAAATAGAAAATAAACCTACTCATATAATATGATCCTGATAATCATCACTAGAAACTTTCAATTTCTTTAACACTTGTTTTTTATTGCTAAAATATCTAAAAACATTTTAAATAAATAAAAAAAACAGTAAAATAGTCCACTCACTTAGGTGACACAATTCTAGAGTATATAGGTACATGTTTTTGCTGCTGACTGTACTAATTCCTCTGTTTTTAAACAGCCTATAGAACCAGCAAGGGAATGAACTCCAAACGGTTTGTTTATTTTCCTTGGGCGCAAAAGCACACGTGCATTGCGCCTAAAATTCATACATTTGTTCAGGGCTGCCTACATTTGTTACTGGAGTTAGGCTTAAATTAATAAAAATAAGTTTTTAGTAAACATTTCATTTTTACGACAAGCTTCTTTGCTGACTGTACTTTAATATTATATTGGCTTCTGAATCGAACCTGTATACAAAATTTCAGCTCCATCGGACACTGGGAAGTGGGTCAAATTAAGCTTGCAAGATTTGTTCCCAACTAACTAACATACTAACTAACATGGCAAGTTAATAAAAAGCTTGTGATAAGCCATCCAGACTATGATCGATTATTATCTCGTTATTAGTACTTATGTTCAATGTAGGATGGGTTTTATGACAGCTCATTCGTGCAAAGCAAACAGTTCTTTATGCTATTGGAATAAAACTCAAGAACAACATCAGCATTAGATATTTTTTATGCAGCTTATGCTAGAAAAATAGATCCTATTCATTGTTAAGAAACAACATTTTACATTGCACCAAAATGAGCTGTACCCATAGGATCCATGTTATATGTTACCGGCCAAACCCGAGTTTAGGACAAACTAGTTTTTCCTAGGCCAAATCAGTTCATCGCGTTGACATTTCAGAGAGCGATTTTGCCGCGGAAGTCCTATAGAACACGTAATAGGTTAGAAATTTCTTCGCGATCGCCTTTAATTTCGGGTTGTTTACGTCAATCAATCGTGTTTACCGTTTTTTAGTAAGCTTCCTAAAGGGTTAGTCTCTCCTCACAATATAAATAAATTGCAATTGAACTTTTTCAGGGTGCTATTATTCTTACAGAAACAGTAACAGTAAGTAATAGTAAGAGTAACAGTAACAGTCCTTTCCCTGAGCAGTTACATTTTTAAGTTAATTTGTTTTCCACTTTTATGCAGACTTTGCACAGCCCTAATTGCAACGCCTATTTTAAACAAGGCTTAAATAGCGTTTTGCGCTCGGTAATGTGCTATTTTTAGCGGTTTCCTGCTGCTGGCAAATGGAACACAGTTAATCATGGCTTTGCATAAAATGCGTTGGTACCTACAGTGTTTGTGAACCTAAAGCATGTTCACAGCTTCACAGCGGGCCAATCGCCGTAATTCTATGCAGCGCGTCTACATCGCGTTTGGCTCTTGACGTTTGACTTCGTATTGCCGTAATGACATAACGACGCACACGTCACGCAAACCTATAGTCCTACAATCCTGTCTGATCCGGTGACATCCGTGACAGAGGAACCACTTGCAATACGAAATTAGCTGTCAAAATAGACTGTCGTATGAAAACTATTTTAGTTCCAAAGATTATCACCGGAACAGAAAACGTTGTCGCACTGTCAAAGCCGCGCGTTATCAAAAACGGCTTTGCACGTCAACTGCACAGACACTTGACTAATGCGTGGACCCAGGTTGCGAACCTTCATTTGTACTTGCTTGTTAGTCGTATCATCATCATCATGTCAGCCGAACAACGCCCACTGCAGGGCATAGGCCTCCCCCAAGGATCTCCACAGCGATCGGTCCTGAGTAGTACCTAACTCTTGGAGGAGACCGTGGCGTGTGGTAAACGCACTCGGTCTGCAATCGTTGAAGTTAAGTAACTTACGCAATGGTCGGTGACTGGATGGGTGACCAATAAGTTATTATCTAGAGCTCCTCCGTGCTTTGAAAGGCACGTTAAGCTATTGGTCCCGGCTTCGTTTGCTGTTTTGACGGCCCGCGTGCTGGTGGGTGATGTAATGGCCCATTCTCCTTATCCATCCATAAGGAAGGCCTGTGCCCCAGCAGTGGGGACTTATAATGGCTGATGATAATGAACTCTTAGTCATTTTTAAAGCTGCAAGTTGTAACAAATTCTTTTTGCAAGTTTTCTTGTCAATTAACAAATGTCCTGGATGGGTTTGTCGATACAAAAGTTGGTATGGTACTCGTTATCGTGGAAGTACCCGGATTAAATTAAGCCTATGTCACTCACAAAGAAGGTAGCTTTTAATGATGGAAAGAATTTTTAAAATCGGTCCAATAGTTATTATAAGTCTTAAGCATTGCAAAAAGCACACAAATTAATAAAACTCTCCTTTTTACAATATTAGTATAGACCATGTAGAGATATAGAATTACACCACAAAGCTCATTTCACCTCTTAAGAAAAACTTTCGTCAAAACGGTTGTATATGAATGGTATCGTTTTGCACGTGCCCAGTCGTTCTATAAACGGACGCAGTCAGTCAGTTCGCTCGTCAAAGCGCGAATGTTTGCTCAGCCTCGACGGACGGCTGTCAAAACCTCGCTATTGGCGCGAGCAGATGTACTTTGGACCGGTATCGATAACTCAAATAAGACTACCAAATGCTTTTTATATACAGATCGAAGTAGCACTTAGCCTTCATCACATCTGCCTGCCTAGCATGACCATCATTATATAAACGACGACGTTGCGACGTGGGGCTTGTCTCGATATATCGACGACGTCGAGTTGCAAATCAGCAGTTTCGTCGCCGACACCGCCACGGCCCGACAAAACCCGAGTGCCGCCGTCACTGGCTGCGAGCGCCGACTCTGCGAGCTGCGCGCCTTCCGCCCGCGTCCCGCCGCCACCTCATGTGCCGCCGCCGCCGCTCCCTACCGCGGTGGCGCCTCGATCGCCCGTCAGCAGTCCATTTAACTATGCTGCTGCTGCGAAAACAAATGCGCGGTCGCAGAAGCCGGACCCCTCCGGCAGAAGAGCGCCTGCGCCGAATGTTGCCGTACCGGGCCAAGATGACCAAGGTTTCACCGAGGTTCGGAACAAAAAGCGACATCGTCAGCGACCGACGCAAAACCAGTATGGTACCGCACCGACAGGGCCCAACTTCCTGCTTCGAGCTGCCATACCGACGACCGCCGTATACCTGTCCCGTCTTCACCACACCATCACTGCGGGGGACGTGACAGAGTATATCAAGAAGAAGAGCAACTTCTGCTTGAGAGTGCAGGCTTTGGATTCGCGCCACAATACAAATTTCAAGTCGTTTGTGGTGCGCGTCCCGACAGCGAGGCTGGAGACTTTCTTGATGGAGAATTTCTGGCCGCAGTCGGTGGTTTACCGGCGCTTCCGGGGGACGTTGCCATATGCCACCGATTCAACACCGAGAGCTGTTACTTAATTTTATCTTACTAACCTAGTGCTACATTTATATACTAACAAAATTGTGTTATATAATGTATATATGTTAGTCTATAAGGTATTTATTATATGGGCCTGATATTGTGAAATATTGTAAGTTGCCTGCAATAAATGATTTATGTTATGTTATAACGCGATATGATATAGCACGTCATGCTGTCTTGCTTACACCTTAGCGAGGTAAGCAATAATATCGCGTGATAAAAGCCGCTCATGCTAGGCCGGCTGATGTTAGGTTATGATAAGGCTGAAGGTGGAAGCGCACTACTCCCGGAATTCTCTAATCACTGAGGAACTCGCTATCTCATCGCTAACTGCCGGAATACAATAATGCTGCAAACATCATTGTTATAGCGTTAGACTTAAATAGGATGGTGGTAGCAAGCTAGCCAGGTGGACTGGGATTCGAACCCGGGACCACTGGGTCTGTAACCAGTGGTGTGAACCACTAGATCACACACTCGGTTTTTCTCTTTGATAGCCTGATCAAACTAGATTTAGATTGGTTGTTTCTGTTGTTTTTTTGTTAACAACCAATCAAAATCAAGTCTGATCAGACTATCAGAGAGTAAAATCGGACGTGTATTCCCAGCGTTAGCGTGTATTCCGGTGACAGCGGTTGTGGAGGAGCCCCTCGCAATACAAAATCAGCTGCCAAAATGTACTGTCGGCTGTCAGTCGAGTGCAGTCAGTCAGCTCGTTCGTCAAAGCACGAATGTTTGCTCGGCCTCGACAGACGGCTGTCAAAACTTCGCTATTGGCGTGACGTGAAGAGATGGAGTTCGAGCTGGTGCCGGTGACGATAACTGGAACAAGATCTCAATAGAGCCACGTATACGCCGAGAGCGCGTCAGATAGGACTGCACGCGGTCGAAATCGAAAACTTTATTTTTAAACCATAGACTAAGGTCCGGTTGCTCGAAGCTTGGTTACGTTAACTTAAGGTTTAAATTATGGTTAAAGTAAAATTAACCGGCGGTCAAATTTAAAAAGCGTTGTTAAAGAAGCGGTTACTTTAACGAGCAGTCAAATTACAGATTTAATGGCGGTCAAAATTACCGACAAGGGTGGGGGTGGTTTAAATTTTGACATTAGTAATTAAGGGAAGGTTAATGAAATAGTATAGACAACAAACAACAAAGTATTTTTCTATGACCGAGGTCAAAATTGACAACAGTTAAATTTTAACTTTTACTTTACTGTAATGTACAAGCAACCGGGACTTAGAAGTAAGAACACAAAATGTACTAAGTATAAATAAATAAAAAAAATAAAAAAAAGTTTATTTATCAGACTACTTGATGGTCCATTATTGTTAGTAACAAGGAGAACTTACCAGCTATGTTAGTACTTAATAATTAATTTTTAATTTTGAGCGAGTAATTTGGCATAATTATGTGCTCGACTAGCGGACAGTCCCCACTACCGGCGATGGCCTGCAGGACGCTGTTGCTGCTACCGCGAACCCGCCGCAAAAGTGACTATAACTAGCGCTAAAAGCGCTCCAATCGCGCAGTAATATTCTTACTGTTATTTGTCCTAATTTTCACTTTATTGTCCTAATTTTAAGTTAAGCTACAAATACATCCAATATCATATACAGCCGAGGCGTTGCTAGTACCTAAGATAATATGCCGACATGTTTGTTTCTGCTGAAAAAAAGGTTTTGCAAACTTCTATCATATCAACCTTAGCTACAAAACTATTAATTTGGCGTCTGAAACTACTTCAATCGCAAAAATAATTAGATACTCGTATGCATAGTTTTAGTTGGTATGTTAGGTAGTTATTTATTTCTAATTTTATTAAAACTGTTTTAAATAAAGAAAGAAAAAATTTTCGCTAAACAATTTACACTTGATAGGTATGCTTGTTTAATATAAGGGCTTCTCTATCTACATGTTTATGATAAGAAATGAGCGAACTAGCTATGAACAAGGGAGTAGGGTCCGCAACTTACTTCCCTAGATTTGTTCTTATCAACGCGGATTGGATATAAATTGCTCGGGGAGTTCGCCTGTAGTGTTAGGCATAAGCGTTAGCGGAACTAACTGACTCGCCGCACACTGGCCTCTAAAAAACGCCGCCACCGACCACTTTTCATACATAGTCGTCAGTTGTTTCAGAATGGACCATGATTGCGACCATGATGGCGCAGCTGTCCACACTATGGCCCATGATGGGCAATGACAAACTGCGCCATGATGGCGCTATCAATGGTGCTCCTACATTTGATAAATATGGACGTCGAAACAGTAGCAGCTGCCGCTATTTATTTATTTGTGTATATATAAAAATAATAAAAATGCCTTTGCCAATGGGCAAACAGACTAACAAACAACTAGCAATTACAATAACTTTTAATATTAATCAAAAAGTCTGAATAAAGGTTTATTATAGTGTATATATATAACCACTATATAAATGTTAACGGAAATAGCACGCATCCGCACCGTACCGTAAAAAAATACGAACTGAGTGATCGGCGATCGGTGATGCGCTTACAATCATGGCCACAAACTTCCTTTGATGTTTGTCCGAAAAACCGACACAGCGGCGATCACGCTCGATCGTGGGCCATCATGGGCGATTACAGACGATTATGCCCTCCACACAATGGTGATCGCCTATGATCGCCCATCATGGCCCATTGTCAGGAGGCGCTATAAGACACACGAGCCACTCGCAACAGCCACTATGGTAACCGAAGCGCGCGTCAGACACATTTGGCCGGTAGAAGACACTTGCGGTCGGTGGCCACTACTTTTTGTAACCTATTTTGCTTGCAGTATTTTGTGCCACAAGAAGCTAGTGGTGGCGATTTATAGCTTGTGGCGACCACGGGCGTCACCATGTGCGACGAGAGTTCGTATAAAAAAATATGAAAACTATAGGAAAGAGGTTGGTCGCAGCGTTTTGTGGTCGGTGGCCCGTCTGCGGCCAGGGTAAAGAATAGCTTTTTCATCCCATCGATTCGAAAAGCGATGATTGCTTATCTAATAACAGGGTCCAAAACGATTCATTTTTTACCTGTTATGACAAGAGGGTATAAATGAGATTTGAATTTTGAACAGCTTCATAACAGGGTCCAAAACGATGAGATTTGAATTTAGAACATAATTAAAGAAGCATTGGTTGGAGTGTAGCAAAGGGTGTGCAGTACTTAAAAAAACTTCAACTGATTTTGTATGGGGCCGGGACTTTTTTCGGGACCGAGAAATTTTCAAAAACGGAATTTTATAAAATTGAGAATATCTCGTAAACGGTGAGTCGTAGCTAAAATCTAACACAATTTTTAAATTTTTAACCCCCCTACGGCATCTCCGGAGATACTTATATGAAATCTGATGGACATATATTTTTTTATGAATTTTTTTTTTATTTCAAAACTCAATTTTTTTTCTTGCCCGACTAGCGCTATGATGTATCCGAACGACAAAGAAAGGTAGGTAGTTTGAGTTGTCTTTACTGCTTTTCTTATAGAGGGGGATGAAAAGCAGAGTGTATTACTCGGCCGCAAAATTATTTTCACCTCGGGCGGCGTATATTGAATCCCTCGCTGCGTTCAGGATTCTACTTTAGAATCCCTCGCTGCGCTCGAGATTCTGCTCTAGAATCCTTCACTGCGCTCTGGATTCAAAATAGCACCCTCGCCGTAAATATATTATTTTGCTCCCTTGTAATACAATCTACTATTTTCATTCACTTTTAATACTTGAGTCGATAGATAACACTTTGTCTGTTATTTTTATTTATGTTACAGCCTCATTTTTATTGCAATCATATTCAATGTAATGTTTTCTTTAACTGTAATTTTTTTTCAAAGATTTCAAAATAATTATTGGGGCAATTTATGAGATTATGTTATGAATAACAGAAAATGGGCGTAACCAATTCCGGATACCGCGACTGCCGCGGAGGCTCAGTACCTAACTGTCATCTACATGCATCTTCATGTATATAAGGTAATAATAATGTTATATTGCTAAACTAGGTAAGTACCTACTTAAAATGCGAAAATCCTAAAATCACATAAGTAAACTCGACCAAGAAATTTCCTTTAGTTTAAAATTCTTTGTATGCTGTAAATTGATAAGGGTCTGATTTCCGTTGAAAGTTCAAAGTGACAATTTCTGTTGATTTCTTTGTCACATAGTGCATGACCTTATTCATATGTCATTCAGATCAGAGTTTGGCGAAATTTAAATGAATGGGAATTGTCTACGAAGCTGATAAAACACTTTTCTGGTCGACTTTACATGACAATGCACCGATTTTGCAGATTAGGCAAAAAACAAACACGTAATCACTTCGTAGTAAAAAAATATGTATACGATCCTACCTAAATATTATTGGTGTCCCCTAATTAAACCAATTTCCAATAGTATTATGACACCCCATTTAAGAATAATTTTGAATTTTCGTATTTTTATATACAGGGCGTCCCAAAACTAAGTCACATGGAGGGAAAGTACCTTAAATACTGAAGATATAAAATTTTACTGAAAGGAAACTTCATTTTTATTTTAAAAAGAAAACGAACTGCATTCAAAGAATTTTAAATAATCAACTGGCTGTACTGGGAATCGAACCCGCCGAATGTAAAAAAAAATATTTCTCTAATTTAATTGCACCGATCGAAAGACTCAATTATACCTAAGCATTTCTTCTCAATAACAAGTTAAGTACCAAAGTATTCAAACATTTTTAAACCAATCGGGCTGGTGTTACTTAACACAATCCGATTTAATGAAATATAGTAAGTTAATTCCGCTTTTTAAATCTGGAGACAAGAGTGACCCCACTAACTTTAGGCCGATATCAATTTTACCAGCACTTAGTAAAATTTTTGAAAAGATAATATACGCTCAATTAGTAGATTATTTGGTATTAAATCAAATCTTTCATAAGAATCAGTTCGGATTCTCTAAAGGTAAAAATACCACAGATGCTGGAATTGCACTTCTTAAACATATCCTTGACGCTTGGGAGGGTAGGCAGGACGTAATTGGTGTATTCTGTGACCTTTCCAAAGCTTTCGATTGCGTTGATCACCAAACTCTTTTAATGAAGTTAGAACATTATGGTGTCTCGAAAAAATCAGTTAACCTTTTGCGTTCATATTTGAGTAATAGAAATCAAAAAGTGATTGTTAATAATACTGCGTCCTCTGGAGCCCCCATTATAATGGGCGTGCCCCAAGGCTCAATATTGGGTCCTTTACTATTTTTAATCTACATTAACGATCTACCTTACTACGTGCATAATTTATGTGAGACAGTACTATTTGCAGATGATACTTCTCTAATTTTTAAAATTGACCGAGGGAATAATTGCTCTCACGAAGTAAATAGTGCTCTCTCAAAGGTCGCACATTGGTTTAACATTAATAACTTGTCTTTAAACCCTAAAAAAACAAATTGTGTCAAATTCTCACTACCAAATGTAAGGAAGGTTGATTTAAGTATTAGTTTGAATGCAGATGCAGTCGAATTAGTTGACAGCACGAAATTTCTTGGTATTACCTTAGATTCACGACTACAATGGGATCCACATATTGAGGCCTTGTCGAGTAGACTCAGTTCAGCTGCTTTTGCAGTAAAAAAGATAAGGCTATTAACTGATATTGAAACGGCAAGACTTGTTTACTTTAGTTACTTTCATAGTGTAATGTCCTATGGCGTGTTGTTGTGGGGCTCAGCAGCCAATATTGGAAATATTTTTGTACTTCAAAAAAGAGCGGTACGCGCCATTTACAGCCTCCGCCGCCGCGATTCATTAAAGGTTTTGTTTAAAGAAATTAATATACTAACCTTAGCAGGGCAATACATCTACGAGAATATATTATATGTTAGGAAACATCTTGACTCATTCACTAAGAATAGTGATATTCATAATTTTAACACAAGAAATAAAAATAAGCTTGCCGTTCCAAGATTTAGACTTGAAAAAAGTAGAGGCTCTTTTTTGGGAAAAGGCATAGCATTCTTTAATAAAGTTCCACAAGAAGTAATCGAGCTGCCTTTGAATAAATTTAAAAAACATGTTAAAAAGACGCTCTTAAGCAAAGGCTATTACAAAGTAGAAGATTATTTAAATGATCATAACGCATGGTTGTAATAATTACCTATAGTAAGTAACACTAACAATGTATAAAAGGAAAATATTCCTATACTTAAGTATGTGAAAACTTTCCTTCAGCATTAGCTTTTTGTATAAATTTTATTATTGTACCATTTTGTCTAGCAACGACATAATTATTTTGTAAATGCGTTGCTTCTGTTAAAGCTGATGAGTTTTTTTCGCCTGTTTTTCTTGTCAGTTAAAATATGTCCATAACAGGTGGTAGGTAAAAAAATGTTGGACGATTCATAAGCATTAATTTTATTTAATCTATATGAATAAAAATTTATTGACTTTGACTTTGACTTTGACAATATTATAACTTTATCAAACACTTTATGATAATTGCTCCAATCTTCAGTTATTATCATTAGTAATACATTGAAATGTTAAAGTTTTGAGCACGACAGTCACAGGAAAGGCTATCCATAACGCTGCACAAACTTGTTATTCAACATTAAATGTTAAATTTCGTAGTCTTCCTTTTTTTAAGATGCTATGTTATTTAGAAGAAATGCTTAGGTATAATCAAGTCTTTCGATCGGTACAATTAAATAAGAGAAATATTTTTTTACATTCAGCGGGTTCGATTCCCAGTTCAGACAAGTGATTATTCAAAATTCTGTGAATGCAGTTCGTTTTCTTTTAAAAATAAAAATGAAGTTTCCTTTCAGTAAAATTTTATATCTTCAGTATTTAAGGTACTTTCCCTCCATGTGACTTAGTTTTGGGACGCCCTGTATACGTATATATCTTATTACCAGATTTGTAACAACTCTAACCGACCTATAGTTATCAAAAAGTCCATACTTTTTCCAAGTAGCCTCTTAATAATTGATCGCTACAAGTTTATAACTTAGACAGCTACTTCGAAAATCACTAAAGGATTTTTCCTGTTAAAATATAGACACGGCATGTTATCGCTAAATTTCTACTGGGAAAAGACTAAGGAAGCCCCGATAACGGCTATTTTAACAAGTTTACTCCTAAGGTCAGATAAACTTAGGTAGGTATACGATATAGGTACCTACTGAAAAAGTAAACTAAAATTATGAACTAAGTAATACTGAGACGCTCGTGACGTAGTGGTTAATACGCTCGGCCTGTGATCGTTGAAGTCAAGCAACTTTCGCAATGGTCGGTCACGGGATGGGTGACCAAAAACTTTTCATCTCGAGCTCCTCCGTGCTTCGGAAGGCACGTTAAGCCGTTGGTCGTGGCTGCATTTGCAGTCGTTAATACCCACCAAACCGCACTAGGCCGGCGTGGTTGGTCATAGCTTCATGGCCCATATATTCTCCTTATTCATCCACAAGGAAGGCCAGTGCCCCAGCAGTAGGGATATTAGGTATATGGCTGGTGATGATAACAGGAAAGCATCGTCTAGTTCACGGGGGCAAAGTCGCGAGCGGAAAGCTAATATTTAATATAATATGTTGATTATTTCGCAATTAAGGCGATACTCGGAAAAATTGTGCTGAAGCGAGATAGCAATGAGAAAACGACGCGCGCGGGAGCGAGACCGATTTTGCAGATTACGCAAAAAAAACACAAAACCACTTCGTATTAAAACACTATAGCGATTTTTAAAAAATGCATCTACATACATCCTAAATATTATTGGTGTCCAGTGTCCACTAATTAAACCAATTTCTAATAATATTTGTAACCCAATTTAATATTCTTAAATTGGGTTAGGCAAAAATTAAACATGAAATCACTTCGTAGTAAAAACCTATACTTGGCAATTTTCAAAAAAAAATATCTATAAGTACTATACTATCCTAAATATTATTGGTGTCCCCTAATTAAACCAGTTTCCAATAGTATTATGACACCCCATTTGAGAATAATCTTGAATTTTCGTATTTTTAGAGGTCTTTTCGAAATTAAAAAGTGTCGAGGCAAAATCATAAAACCGTGTTTCTGAAACTATACGAATCTAAATAAAGGTATGAAGAAATATATATCTTACTAGCTGACCCGGCGCGACTTCGTTCGCGTGGCCCTACCCCCTACTGCACGCTACCCCTACTCTACCCCTACCCTACCTCTACCCTACCACTACCCTACCCCTACCCCTACCCCTAACATTTAGGGGGATGGAAAATAGATGTTGGCCGATTCTCATAGATACCGGATAAGCACAAAAAATTTCATCAAAATCGGTCAAGCCGTTTCGGAGGAGTATGGCAACGAAAACTGTGACACGAGAATTTTATATATTAGAAGAAGATTACAGATTTGGAACAACTCTAACCGTCCTACAGTTTTATATCAAAAAGTCATTTTTTTTCCGAGTAGCGCCTTAACATTAAACATTCGTTAGGAAATCACTTTGTGGATTTCAAAGCATGTCTATTAAATACTAGCGGCTGCCTGCGGTTTCACCCGTGGTTTCCGTTCCCGTGATTTGGATTCCAGATCTCTTCAGCCGTTTTGCTGTGATTGAGTGACAAACATCAAAACTTTAGCATTTATAATATTAGTGAGATTGCTGTATTGGTCACGACTGGGAAATAAACAATGTTCGGACTAGCCTTCCGCCCGCGGCTTCGCCCGCGTGGTCTACACGACGTTATCCTGCGGGAATTTGATGTTTTTCCGAGATAAAAAGTAGGTAGCCTATGTCACTCTCCAGCGCCCAAACAATCCCCATACCAGATTTCAGACCAAGAGGTCCCGGGTTCGATTCCCAGTGGGAGAACATGTTGTATTCGGTTTTGTTGGTGGTAGTACTAGTTCTTAGTCCGCCTGGCTAGCTAACACCATCTTATCTAAGTCTGACGCCATAACAATGATGTTTTCAGCATTATTGTGTTCCGGCAGTTAGAGATAAGATAGCCAGTTCCTCAGTGATTGAGGATTCCGGGAGTAGTGCGCTTCCACCTTCAGCCTTATCGCCACTTAACATCAGTGCCCGTAGTGTAAGTTTTTATGACAAAAAACGCAAACTATTTCGATTCCGTATTTATGTCAATTTGTATGAGACTGTATATTAGCGCCTCTAGCGGCGAGTAGCGCGCTTATATAGTTTTCATACAAATTGACATAAATACGGAATCGAAATAGTTTGCGTTTGCTTGACATAAAAACTTACACTAGGGGTACAGGTGTGATGAAGGCTAAGTGCTATCCCGTTGTGGATACAAAAAAAAAACCAAGACTCACGTCGTTCCGTTGCTCCGTTTTGACGTGAAAGACGGACAAACAAACAAACACACTTCCACATCCTATCCTACTTCCTACTATATTATAAATGTAAAAGTTTAGATGTTTGGATGTTTGTTACTCAATCACGCCAAAACGGCTGAACGATTTTTTCTGCAATTTGGGACACAGATACTTTGTAGCCTGGAGAGGAACTTAGGCAAATTTTTATCCCAGAAAAATATCATATTCCCGCGGGAGAACGTCGTGAAGTCCACGCGGGCGAAGCCGCGGGCGGAAAGCTAGTTTATAAAATTATTACCCGCGTGGTACCCGTTCCGTCTATAAAATATAGACTTTGTCACTCGGGAAGAATTTAGCTTTCTATGGTGAAAGAATTTTCTAAATTGGTTCAGTAGTTTCGGAGCCTTTTAAAGAAAAGAAAGAAAGAAAACTCATTTATTTGGGACATCACAAAAATACATAAAAATAAAACAAAAAAGCATTGTATGTCCCAAAACGGTCCCGACTCAGCATAATGCTTGGCTTGTGACCAGCGCTGATCTTCCGTCTTTTCGATGCAAACAAACAAACAAACATACTTTCACATTTATAATATTATTAGTATTAGTATTGATTGAGATTGCTGTATTGCTCACGACTGGGAAGTAAACAATGTTCATTAATGATATTGTAGATTCGGCAGCGGTTGCAAAGTTTGTTGTTGATGACTTTCCGATATCCGGTGTGAGATGAACCAATATTGGTATAATACAAATCAGGTGCAGCCACAGTAAAGCGAACACTTTGAAAACAAAGTGAATAAACAGTGTCTTTATAAAGGTATTTATTACTTGTGATGTGACGGTACAATTGGGTATTTGCCTGTGGTTGAAAAGTAGATATTTAATTATGTCATTCAGAAATATATAACATTATTGAATAACAATGTGAAAAAAGCAATTCAATCTGTAATATAACAAGCGAATGATGAGCTATCTCTTTGTCGAAAAAATAAAAATAAAATAACGCTCTCCTTGTCTAATTAGAAAGTTTGATGTTCTATATCGCTGAAAATATGCAAGATATTTGAATATAAATACCTATGTTGTGTTGCTGCTAATGCAATGAACATTTTAAGTAAAAAACATTAACTGTCAAAACATTCTTGTTTGAAAAAGTTTGTTACATTCGATTCTAATTAATTACCCCGTTGTGGATAAAAAAAAAAAACAAAAAAGCTACTGACTGTGATCTGATTAGATTAAATTAAGTATCACAAATGTATTGATGCAGTTATGATTTTAATGTTGCATTCACAATGCTGCTTTGATAAGAGGCACTATACTCGTATTAGAAATTCCACTTGCTGTACTTAAGGACAAATTTTTTTAGTACCTAGGACCTAGGTATTATTTTTCCTATTGATGGAAGCAAATTTTTCATTAGCAATGGTAGCAAATTCAATTACGAACAAGAGAAAAAAAAGAATGTTGAACAAAGATGTCTTTTACAAAAGTAACACTAGCGGTCGCCAGTTACTTCTTGTGTCGTTTAAGGTTTAAAATTTACCACCATTCCTGAATATTGCACCGGCTTGTAATTTATTTTGTCTCAACGTTTTTGCTATCTGTTCGGTTTGCATGAAAAACGAACTGACGGACAATAAAAAGGAAATTAACAACTAAGTATTCAGGTTGGTTTTTAAAATTTCGTCTATAGGTAGGTACAATTTTATTATTTTCATGGATATATCTAATCCCAAAAAGTATACACTCATAATGGTGGTACCGTGGTGCAATAGGAACTCCTTTATACTCTAAATTAGGTTTAAAATTCGACGGTTCAAAGTAAATTAGGCATCGCTGTTCTATTCTTTAATACGATTAGGTTCGGTTGTTTGTTTTTAAATAAAGTCACGGATACAGTGATAATTTGTGGTTGTTCAAGGGGAACTAATTTACTAACAGATATTTAACCAAACTAAACTGTATTGCCCGTTATTGGCAGCCACCATTTTGGCATTAGAATGCAGGTGTAATTAAAATTATTTGTGGAACATTTTGCATCAAGTATCGACTTATACCTAAAACCACGTAAAAAAAGAAGAGAAAGATTATTTATTTTCTTATTAAGAAGATGGGGTAAGTACCTAAACAAAAATAAAACAACTTTGTGTCATAGTAAACATTGATTTTGAAAATTAAATGTTCAAATCGCGGCAAAAAATAATCGTAATGGTCTGTCAGAATATATAAAAGGGTTCCACTATCGAATAAAAACTCGTCAAGCAATATATGGGTGTAAGCAAATATTGAGCTAAGCTAAAATGATTCGAATACCAACAAATCAGAATCTTATCTATATAAATAAATAAATAAAATAAATATTTTCTTACAATCACACCAATTATCTAAGCCCGTAGTTAATTTCTTAAGAAACTGTGTCTATGTGAACTTGATAACGGATAAATATATACTTATATACTTTTTGTTTGTAAATACATACTTAATATACATAGAAAACACCCAGACCAAGACAAATAGACATGTTCATGCACACAAATATTTGTCTTGTTCGGGAATCGAACCCGAGACCTCTGGCGCAGAAGGCAGGTAGTTTACCCCTGCGCCAAATCGGTCGTCGAATCTATATGTCTCTAGTGACCTAATTCCGCTGAACTTTTCTGGATAAAGTCTCGTATTTTCCAAGGTAACGCCATTAAAATCCTTTTAGACTTTACAACGGTTATCGCAATATAAAACGATGGGTATATTAGTCGTTTCCGATCTATTAACCCACTCGGGAAACAAACAATGTTATTATCATTAACTAAAATGTTCATTAGAACAGTCAACAGAATAATTAAGTCTCCGCTACCAGTGACAACATTTTGGCACCTATCCCGAAGGGTTAAGGTTCAAAGCCGAAACATCCACGGTTATTAAGTAATTAAGTTTTGAGTGCGAATTTGGGTCGAATAAAAAACCAAGCAAATGAGAATATACCGAGAGTCGTAATGTCCTAAAAAGCGTAGAGATTTAGGCCCGGGGAAGGAATGAAATAAGGGAAATATATTTTACTCTGTGGGTATTAGATGGACCCACTCAATCATTTTATTATTTCATGAATTCATCTTATTCTAGTATTATTCTCTTGACCTTTTGGATGTAGCCTGGGTCAGAAGTCCGTTTAATCATAATGTTTTTTCTTCGCTTGATGTCTGACCATACGCCATTATAACTAGTATTATTAATGTATGTCGAAAATTAGGAATGAAACGATACTATCAAGGTATCGATACTTTTACTCAATACCTTATCATTTTGTTTTCATACAAAATATAACGATCACGATATCGGTTACCATAACGACAGGTTTTCGTGCTAGGGATACAGGATAGACTAACGGCCGGAATTAATAATCTATCCACAGATAGGGATAAGCATGATCCAGATTAGTTGCTAGGCAACACCTAGCAACTCCCAGGCAACTGTCGTTAATTTTAGGCTATAATAAATAATCTATCCACAGATAGGGATAGGCATGATCCAGATTAGTTGCTAGGCAACACCTAGCAACTCCCAGGCAGCTGTCGTTAATTTTAGGCTAGAATAAATAATCTATCCACAGATAGGGATAGGCATGATCCAGATTAGTTGCTAGGCAACACCTAGCAACTCCCAGGCAACTGTCGTTAATACTAGGCTAGAATTAATAATCTATCCACAGATAGGGATAGGCATGATCCAGATTAGTTTCTAGGCAACACCTAGCAACACCCAGGCAAATGTCGTTAATTCTATATTAATTTCAAAAGTTGCATAGCACCTAATCTGGATCATGGCTATCCCTATCTGTGGATTGATTATTAATTCTGTCCGTAAGACAATGCATAGAAATTGAATCTGAATCCATTGTCGATTAGTTGTGAATAGAGGGCTGAAATCAGCCTAACTATGAAATCATAGTTACGTCTTACCGATGCTCCCACTTGGATACTTCGACAGTTTTACGTAGCTGAGTTACATTTCAAATATATCATGTAAAATATACACAATATACATTTTGAGCATTTATTCTGCTTTGACTACTGTTCCATTATTCTGTGTTTTCCTTAGTAACTATCTGATTTCAAATTTTCCGTAACCGTATTAAATGATTTAATGTGGGTATCCTACTATCCTACAAATATTATAAATGTGAAAGTTTAGATGTTTGAATGTTTGTATGTTTGTTACTTAGTCACGCCAAAACAGCTAAACAGATTTGGCTGAAATTTAGGACACAGATACCTTGTAGCCTGGAGAGGAACATAGCCTACCTTTTATCCCGGAAAATATCACATTCCCGCGCGGGATAACGCCGTGAAGTCCATGCGGGCGAAGCCGCGGGCGGAAAGCTAGTAGTTCATACTTCTCTATGAGCTGTAATCTTCTCATGTCCTTTTTTACTCCCTTCAAATGTCCTCTACCCATATGACTTCGAAGTTTAATTTCACTTTCTCGTTACAAACTTGACAAAAACCTTAACTTGATCGTCGGTCCACCTTGTAGGGGGCCTGCCCACGGAACGTGGTCCGGTCCGGTACGCGGTCGCTATTCGAGAACTGCCCAACGGCCATCGGTTCTCCGCCCTATGTGTCCCGCCCACTGCCAGTGCCACTTCAACGATGCAATTTTTCGAGCGATTTCGGTTGTTTTAGTTCTCCTGCGGGTCTCATCATTTCTGATTCGATCGAGCAGGGCAATACCAAGCCCTGCGCCCCGATCGCGGTAATTCTATGCAGCGCGTCTTGACCACGTTTGCGTCATGACGTTTGACTTCGTATTGCCGTAATGACATAACGACGCACACGTCACGCAAACCTACAGTCCCACAATCCTGTCTGTTCCGGTGACATCCGTGACAGAGGAGCAACTTGCATTGCAATACGAAATTAGCTGTCAAAATAGACTGTCGGTCGTATGAAAACATTTTTTGTTCCAAATATTATCATTATCACCGAAACAGAAAACGTTGTCGCACTGTCAACGCCGCGCGTTAGCAAAAACGGTAGGTATTGCACGTCGCGTGAACGTCAACTGCACGTACACCTGACTCATTAGTTCGTGACTCATTAGTCAGGTGTACGTGTAGTTGACGTTCACGCACACGTCATAAGATTACCGCGATCGGGGCGCTGTAATATATTAGATTGGAATTTAATCATATTTCGGACTTAAGTAATCAGTAACCATGTTTGTTCAGAGAAATTATACCAATTTACAAACTATTTTGATACTTTGTGTTAGAAATTAAAGATCGTTAACGCATCCGAGAAATTGAGTAACGGCGCCATTCCAATGAATTAACACTGGGTTAAATTGGTGAATCAGTGGTTAATCAAATGAACTCTAATACGATTGTGCAAGAAATAACTGGGCGAGTGTAAAGTTTCAGATGTTGTTAATTTCTGTTCATTACGCAAGATTGGAGGCGCTGTTGTTAGCGCATTCGGTCTGCGATTGTGACGGCTAAGAAACTTTCGTCTTGGTCGGCCACAAGATGGGCGATCAAGAATGTAGAGTCTGACTCCCTCCGTGCTTTGGAAAGTAAGTTAATATTAATTGGTTCCGGCTGCATTTGTAGTTTTACCAATGACATGGACGCTCAAGGTGTGGTAAGGCCCAGTAGTTATCATGTTTTATTATTATTTTAAAGATGTGCAAAAATAACAATGCTGCTTACGTAAATATTAAAAAAAAAACTTGGCTGGAACTGGCAACAAAGATACCTTTCATTCTATTAATTATTTTTGGGATAAACAATAAATATGTTAAGTAATTTAAATAACTACATTTATTCTGTTATAATAATCGTCTTGTTTTGTCAGCTGTTCATTTGGGAATTCGGTAGCTTGTGGATTTGAGACCAATAGGGTAGACAGTATGTTGGTCATTCGAGACTTTAATTCCTTACACCTGACCAACTAAAATAGTCAGTAAAAATATTTATTCAGTCCAAGTATCTGTTTTGTCTTATGATCATATGGTGATTGGTCATAACGACTGCAAAAGCAAACGCAGCCGATACCAACGGTTTCATGTGCATTCCGGAGCACGTTGGAGTTCGAGATACTGGCTTCTGGTCACCCATCCCGTGACCGACCATTGCGACAATTGCTTAACCTCAACGATTGCACGCGCTAACCACTCCGCTACGGGCTCCTCACGTGCGATGATTGGCCATAACCATTGCAACCCCGTGGATAGCTGATACGATTACTTCTCCCATCCGTCACTTCCACCCCTTGATCATTATTCAACAACATCACGCCGCATTGTGGCGCTAACCGGATATGTCCGGCTCCGGATAATGTTGATGCAAAGAATTTTCATTTCCACGTAAAATCGCTGTTTGTTTAGTTCGTCGTGTGTTTTTCCTCTTCGCATTTTCTTAGCTAGAAGAAAATTCTATTAATCTGAACGTATGGAATATTCTCGCCTTTTTATGTGTACGATAATTGCATCTGGATCGGTTTCAATGCCGCAATCTGTGCGCATTCAGCGCCTGCTTATATAGGGTGTAACAAAAATATGCTTATAAAGAATGTAACAAAAATAATCTAATAAAAAAAATAAGGTAAGAATTAAGATTTTGTATTAATTTTATGCATTCACAGTGCAATTATGTATGAAATAGATTCACAACCGTCCGAAAATCTAGTGTGTACCTATCTATTATAATTTTTCCTAAGCTGGAATAAATTCAACAAGAGGCGGGCGGGATCTTTTTTGATACCACACAGAAAGTTGACAATTGATTTACACGTAAAAGAAGTTGCGGGAGGATGTTAATATATTTAAAATAATTAAAAATACAGATGAAAATAGCACAAGAGCTATATGAAAAAGATTTTTTTTTATCCACAACGGGTTAGCACTTAGCCTTCATCACACCTGA
The DNA here is from genome assembly GCA_949710035.1 of Crambus lathoniellus. Classification (NCBI taxonomy): domain Eukaryota; kingdom Metazoa; phylum Arthropoda; class Insecta; order Lepidoptera; family Crambidae; genus Crambus; species Crambus lathoniellus. Next base: position 5,057,284 of record OX453312.1, read on the forward strand.
TGTTAAGTGGTGATAAGGCTGAAGGACTACTCCCGGAATCCTCAACACTGAGGAACTGGCTATCTTATCTCTAACTGCCGGAACACAATAATGCTGAAAACATCATTGTTATGGCGTCAGACTTAGATAAGATGGTGGTAGCTAGCCAGGCGGACTAAGAACAAGTCCTACCACCAACCAAACCGAATACAATATGTACCCCCACTGGGAATCGAACCCGGGACCTCTTGGTCTGAAATCGGTGGTGTGAACCACTAGACCACAAAGGCGGTTAAAAGATATATCGCCCTTGAGTTTCGTGCTGGTTATCCCGTTACAAAGTCTCCCGCCGTGGGATTTGAGAACCGAATGGCGTGGTTTCTTCGACGTTTAAATAAATAAATAAGTGTTTCTTAAAACCTAAAATGGATACTTAAAAAATTTTGGTTTTGGCATTCATTTGACAGACCTCAATTCATTCCAAATCCAACGTCTAACTTAAGGTTCCAAGTATTTTTTTACAAATTTTGTTCACCCAGATGTTTTGCTGACCGTACGCCCCATTAAAATTCTACAATATTAACGTTGTGCGTGTTCGGGAGAGATAATAGATGATGCCAGAGGTTGCTGTGACGCGGTAAATATTGTAAACGAATTATTAATAAAATTACGTTAAACTGGAAGTTTATTACGTGATATCCTGCTTATATTAGGGATTACCATAGCATTACTCCTGTGACTTTGTCTGCGTTTAATTTGTTTGTACTGCAATTTTCACAGCCAAATGTAGCCTAACCTTCTCCAAGATCTTATCAAATTCTCTACCAAATGTCATCAAAATTAGTAAAGTGGCTTAGGCGTTGAGGTAACGAAAAGTCTGACATAGTTACTTCTTTTAAAAAAAATCGACCTGTCTCACAACCAGCTCCGATAGGACTGGAACCCACGACCTTTCACTGTCCGGGTGAATGCTCTAACCACTAAGCTACGGGTTTTTTTTCTTATACTTCATTTTCAATATTTTCAATAATCAAAATTGTATTGTGAATGCAAAAAAGTAAAAATAATATTTAAAATAAAATAATAAAAGTTCTGCTGCTGACCGTACATTCCATTAAAATTCTACAATATGAACGAACGTTCGTTGTGCGTGTTTGTGAGAGATAGGTGATGCCAGAGTTTGCAGTGACTGTGACGGACGCCAGCGTTAATATTATATATGTCGCAGGGATATGAGGAAATCAGAGCTCGCCGTGAGCTTACTGTTATTATCTTCACTCATTCTTCATTTCACTAGATTTAGTTTAGTGAAACGACATATCTCTGAACTTGTTCCCAGATCAGTATGGAGATCTTTAAATAGACTCCGTACGCAAGTTGGTCGAAGTAACGACAACCGGTCCAGGTGGGGCTTCTCTTGCAGTATCACAGACCTAGCGTGCAGGTGTGGTTTCACCCCACAGACCACGGCCCACCTGACTGATTGCTCTGCATCGGGCATGCAGAGCAATCAGCACACTCCTGCACGCGAGAGGACCTTATGTTGGCTACGGATAACGCCGTAAGAGTGGCACAGTTTTGGGCCAACTTCATCTGATTTACGCTTGCTATTGACACGAAGAAGAAGAAGACTGAACTTGTTTAGGAAGAAGACGTCGTAAATAAGAATATACTACATCTTCCGTGATTTCGTGGTAACCCTAGGGATTTCGTGAAATCTCTGATTTCCTCATATCCCTGCGACATATACATACAATTACGTTACTAGAAATAAGATGATCCAGGCGAAAGTAACTCTAGATGTCACCTTAAAAAATCTATAAAATAGGTATGAACTGTATTGCGACTACTTTGCTATAATCATGATAAATCACGTTTAATCTAAGATCACATTAATTTTAGAGTATAATCGAACATAATTACTAAGATCACATTAATTTGAGAGTATAATCGATCGTAATTACTAAGATCACATTAATTGAAGAGTATAATCGAACATAAAATTACTAAGATCACATTAATATCCTACTAATATTATAAATGTGAAAGTTTAGATGTTTGGATGTTTGGATGTTTGGATGTTTGGATGTTTGTTACTCAATCACGCCAAAACGGCTGAACGGATTTGGCTGAAATTTGGAATACAGATATTTTGAAGCCTGGAGAGGAACATAGGCTACTTTTTATCCCGGAAAAATAACACATTCCCTCGGGATGACGTAGTGTAGTCCACGCGGGCGAAGCCGCGGGCGGAAAGCTAGTAAGAGTATAATCGAACATAATTACTAAGATCACATTAATTTAGGAGTACTTTTATATAAAACTTAATAAATTTTTAGAGAAATTGGGAGTATAAACAATTTCAAATCGCATTCCGGTGAATGTTGTACACAACGTTGACATAAAAACGGTAATAAAAAAAAGAAAGAACATCAGATACTTATTCTAACACTTAAACAATATAATAATTTAACATAAAACTGTAGGTAGTAGTATAGCGGTTTTATAGCTTTATAATAAGAATATGAGCTCATATAACTGTTTTCTAGCTTTATAATAAGAGTATGAGCTCTAATTCCGACCGCGTGCCGGACGACGTTCCGTGGGCAGGCCCCCTACAAGGTGGACCGACGATCTGGTCAAGGTCGCGGGAAGCCGCTGGATGCGGGCAGCGCAGGACCGATCGTTGTGGAGATCCTTGGGGGAGGCCTATGCCCAGCAGTGGGCGTCGTTCGGCTGACATGATGATGATGATGAGCTCTTCGAGAATATATCCAATCCATCGACATTATCATTATAATATAACCTGCACATTCGTAAAAGTGGACTGTTATATGTGACGTTGTTATTGCAAACAGGCACGGAGAACAATTTAGGTTTTCTATTACTATAATATAATAGTATCTATAAATACTATATAAATATAATAAATATGAAGACTTTCTATACTATAATACTATAAAAAATACATTTTCTATACTATAATAACTAGGAAGTTCCTAGTTATCATCATCATTTCAATTTCTTATCCTTAACCAATGTGTTGAGTGTTGACAATGAACGTTATATGGCTATTCAAGTAGGTATTCAAGCCGGAATTGAACCCGCTAATAACTCTCAATAAAAGCTGCCACGAGACCCGTATAGCACGTTATTGGTCGTCGTTAGATTTGATTAATTTAACTCTTGCATCTGAAGCCAGTTATGATCGTTTTATACTTGTTTTAGAATTTGTTTGTAGCAATAGTCAGCGTCATCAATAATTTGAATGTTCCTTCTGCTGGACTGGACTCCTCTGTATGGCTACATTTTCTTACATTGCGACTTAGTTAGTTAGCTACAGGTGAAGCTAATAAAAGCGTGTTAAAAATAACAGTGAGGACACTCTATAAGAAAATAAGAGTGAGGGAAAAAAAAGGCGACGAGTTTCTTGCCGATTGTAATGATTCTTCTCATTACAAGATATACCCCGAACCGATGGCGTAGCTCACAAGAGCTTGTTACTAATAATAAATGATATTGAATACCTAAAGGCCTTCCAAATGGATGGATGAAGAGCAACAATTATCATCATTAGTAATTTTAATGTTAATGGTTAAAGACCTCCTATGCACCCAAAAAATGTTTTGAATGAATAGGTAATAAATTACCGGCTATCTTTGTTACAAATAAGTGATATTTAATACAGGCCTTCCAAATGGTGGGATGAGGAGCAACTGTAATAAAATAAATCATCATAATTATATTTTCTAAAATAAGTACTTCATTTTCCATTTTTCAATTATATAAATTGCATTGTGAATGCAACAAAGTACAAATTTAAATAATTTTAATGTAAATGGTTAAATACACACTTATGCAACCAAAAAAAAGTTTTGGATGGATAAGTACAACTCGGGCGAGCTAACTTGACACCTGCAGGTTATACCCATCTCTGTCACTCTCCGGGCATGACAGAATCGAGTGAAAGAGACGGGTATAATTTGCAGGTGTTTAGTTAGCTCGCCCGAGTTGTATGCAGCTTGAGATAATAAAAAGTTTACTTTTACGTATCTAAATTACCGGCTATCTATACATTATCAGCGTTTGTTTTTTAAGTTGTCATCGTTTTTACAAGCTTTTAACTTCCCATGTTAGTTAAGTTGTTAGTTAGTTAGTGGGGACAAATCTTGCAAGCTTAATTTGACCCACTTCCCAGTGTCCGATGGAGCTGAAATTTTGTATACAGGTTTGGTTTAGATGACAATACAATATTTAGGTACAGTCAGCAAAAAAGCTTGTCATGTAAAATAAATTTTTACTAAAAACTTCTTTAGAAATTACTTTTGGCTACTCTCGGTGATAGATAACTCTTCTTTCAACAGCTGGATAATAAAACAACAGCAATTCTGCTGGTACATTTCGTGGAAACAGAAAATATCCATTACAGCCTTTCCGGCATTGTTGTTACATGTTTGTCAGATAGCTTTTAAATAGAACTACTGTTCTACTTTTACTTTAATAAACAACATACTAAATTATTCTACTTCTAATTTAAATTTTTACCGCCTCTGTGGTCTAGTGGTTCACACCACCGGTTTCAGACCCAGAGGTCCCGGGTTCGATTCCCTGTGCGGGTTACATTGAATTCGGTTTAGTTTGTGGTACGTAGTCTTGGTCTGAGTTCTGAGTTCTAAGTCCGCCTGGCTAGTTACCACCATCTTATTTAAGTCTGACGCCATAACAACAATGTTTTTTAATCAATGCTGTGTTCAGGCAGTTAGAGAGAAGATAGCCAGTTCCTCAGAGGTTGAGGATTCCGGGAGTAGTGCGCTTCCACCTTCAGCCTTATCATCACTTAACATCAGGTGTGATAAAAGCTAAGTGCTACAAAAAAATACCTTATTTGTATAACTCCGATTTTGCCCGTGGTAACATTTATGTGAAAATGTGGCTGTTGTTATGTGTCTGGGTGTTATTTTTTTGTTTCCATTACACAAGACAAGATGCGAAAGTTTGTGTGTATGGATGTCTGGATGTATGTATTTCTCCTCCCCCTCCATACCAGATTTGTAACAACTCTATAACCGTCCTATAGTTTTATATCAAAAAGTCCATACTTTTTCCGAGTAGCGCCTTAAATAGAGTCCATAATCGCCTACACTCTACCGTTACCGTTGAGAGCCGTATAGTGTTAAAGGGGGATTTTAAAAAGTTTGTTTTTCGTTGGAAATTTGCGGCTTCGTTTGGATTAAACCTCGGATTTTGATAAAAACTGGTCTTCCTCTGAAAATTGTAGTTTGATGCACTTGCTAAAGAAAATACTTTTGAGGATTTACTGTAGCTGAAATTCGTTCCATGCTGAAAAAGATTAACGATTAAAATCATTCTGTATAATGGTTTCATAATGGATATTTTTAAATACTTACCTAAATATTTTTTTATAGTAAAATACTTTTGCATTCACAATGCAATTTTTGTTATTGAAAATTGAAAATGAAGTATTAGAGGAGAAGAAGAGCCTGAGGATTAACGACTCCGTAGCTCAGTGGTTAAAGCATTCGCCCGGACAGTGAAAAGTTGTGGGTTCGAGTCCCATCGGAGCTAGTTGTGAGACGGGTCGATTTTTTCAAATAGGTACTTCATTTTCAACGCTGGCATTATTTTTCTTCCCAATAAAACGTTTAGTATTTTTTGTTTTTGTTTCTCTTCTCAATAAGCGTTACCGATAAAGGCATCAGGGTGCCTACCATCAACTCTTATTGCGGTTTTGTTTAGGACCTAAACTGATCTGCATCGCTTATTCGTACCACGACAGCTTAATATCAATGACAGCGATTCAGTGATCATTCAATGACATTTCACAGCCGCTGAGCTGTCATCAACTCTTATTTGACTTATAACTTGGCCAAGTTAACATGACACCTGCAGGTTATACCCGTCCCTTTCAATCTCCGGGCATGACAGAATCGAGTGAAAGAGAAGGGTAAAAGAAATAAGGACACAAATCGTTCGGTCATTCACATTTAGCAATTCATTTGCGATCCAGTTTTTAGAAGGTCAGAGTACGAAAGAAAGCAATTCATTTTAGGAACCTATTCTGCATCGCGCTATTTTTGAATCGCTGTCTTAAAGTTGATGGTAGGCACCCTGTTCAGTATTTGAATGGTTGTTTCATTGAATCGGTTTATTCTCGAGCCATTGCGTTCGGATATGCTTGCCGGATCGGGGTTGCCATCACAAATAAACAAACGACTGAAATGGCAGTGCACCACGATTGGTAAATGTTTATTTTGGTGTACTTACCTACTTTTGGTTGGGTAGCGAAATTGAGTTTTTATAAAGATAGTCAGATATCAAACGTGGCTGGGCTTGGCTCGGTAAGCTAATGGACCGCCAGAGACAACGATCCTCTTGAGTCCCAAGATCAGAAAAAAAAGTTGTTGGTACAACCGGATGTCCTATAAGAAGAATTTACGTGGCACGTTTAGCCGTTTTGGTCCCGGCTGCGTTTTCAGTCGTTTTACCCACCAATCCGCATTTGGCCCGCGTGGTGGGTCATGGCCCATTCTCCTTAACCATTTACAAGGAATACTATTCAATGTCCCCACCGCTGGGGCACTGGCCTTCCTTATGAATGGATAAGGAGAATGGGCCATGACCCACCACGCAGGCCCAATGCGGGTTGGTAGGTTTTAACGACTGCAAATGCAGCCGGGACGTGCCTTGCGAAGCACGGCGGAGCTCGAGATAAAAGTTTTCGATCACCAATCCCGTGAGCGACCGTTGCAAAAGTTGCTTAACCTCAACGATCGCAGACTGAGCGAGCTAACCACTGCGCCACGGACTCGATTTGGATCATGGAAAGGAGACATGTTACTATGATGAAAACGAGCATTTGTACCTATCATGGTTGTTTTTGTGTATTTCTATAAAAAAAATTACTGACTAATCTATGAATCGTTACAGACGACAACGCTCCACTCGTCGCCTCTTAAGAGCCATTTCGCACTTTGCAATTGTCTCGCTCGCACAATAAACATTTTTAAAGATTGTGGAAAACACATTGTGTTTTTAAGAAAAGTGTTTCATTATGTCCCTACAACGCAATTAGTTATACATTATTAAACTATATTTCAACATTGTCAATACTGCAATTATTCTAGATCTAATCTACGAGCTTAGTTTTCGAAAATTTTCTTCCAATTCTAACCAATACTCAATTGAACGAATAAAATAACTTATAAGTACAAAATATCCGTAACATTGCGTTGTAGTGACATAATGAAACACTTTTCTAAAAAACACAATGTGTTTTCCACATTCTACGAAAATGTTGCATTGTGCGAGCGAGACAACTGCCAAATGACTCTAATTGCGAAATGGCTCTTAAGGCGCTACTCGGAAAAATATGGACTTTTTGATTTAAAACTATAGGACGGTTACAGTTGTTACAAATCTGGTAATCCATACTAATATTATAATTGTGAAAGTGTGTTTGTTTGTTAGTTTATTTGTTTGTTTGTTTGTTTGTCCGTCTTTCCCCTCAAAACGGAGCAACGGATCGACGAGATTTTCGGTATGGAGATAATTTGAGAGCTGGAGAGTAACATAGGCAACTTTTTATCCAGGAAAATTATAAAATAAAAATGGTAATTTTGTATAGAAAACCGTTAAACTGTCATACTTCACACAACTGTCATTTCTTAGCCGCTTCCAAAGAGAAGGTATGTCAAAGAGTATGTAATCACTGACATTTTTGCCGCTTAGGATTTCTTTTTTTTTGATAAGTGACATTGTGTCAGGCAGGTGATACAAAGTTCGTGTCCAATAAAATTTATATGGCAAAACAACGTTTGCCGGGTCAGCTAGTAAGATATATATTTCTTCATACCTTTATCTAGAATCGTATAGTTTCAAAAACACGATTTTATGATTTAGCCTCGACACTTTTTCTTTTCGAAAAGACCTCTAAAAAATAAGAAAAGTGAAGATTATTCTTAAATGGGGTTACTTACACTATTGGAAATTGGTTTAATTAGTGGACACCAATAATATTGAGGATCGTATAGAAGCATTTTTTTAAATCGCTGTAGTTTTTTAATACGAAGCGATTTTGTGTTTTTTTTGCCTAATCTGCAAAATCAGTCTCGCTCCCGCGCGCGTCGTTTTCACATTGCTATGTCGCTTCAGCACATTTTTTCCGAGTATCGCCTTAAGGATATCCAAAAGTAAAACTGCGCTCCAGAAGTCTTTATCATAACAAGTGGGGTTGCATTGCATCTATAGTTGAAGCACGCAATGTGCCGTCTTATATGTATTTCATTCGTTATCCTAGTATTCACGTAACACAAACCTTTACAGTGCTTTGCTTTTGGGCTAAACTTATCGGCGTAAGTGAAAAAAAATGGAGTGCCTTCGTAGGAAGGTGATGGACATAAAAAATATCAATCGAGTTTATCTTTTTAACCCGCTAATGTCTACCGGGGTCATTGTGACCGTAACCTTTAAACAGTGGCCCGCAATTGCAAACAGAGCTCTTTATACAATGACAGACAGACAGAAGAGCATTCAGGCACGTCCGATCGCTTTATTAGTATATCGTTAGTATAAACGATTTTGCATGGGCGATAAATTGTCATCAATGATCTCATTGAAAATGTTACGAATGTACTTATGACATTATTTCTTTTGTCGTAGGTACAGTTCACAGTATTTCATGCTAAGCAGTTCCTCTATGAACAGCGTATTCATGTTGTTTGCGATATGGATGTTATAAACACTATTGTAGAAATAGAACTTGTGATTGTGACACGTTATGTGTTAAAATATAAGTACATAGGTATATCATATAATAATTAGGTAATCTCCAATAATAAGAAGAAGAGAATCATGACAAATTTGTACTTATAGATTTTTAATGTCTGCCTGTGATTTCTTTCAACTTATCAAAACGTAATTTTGTTTTCCAAAAAATTAAAGCTCATCAAACTATAAGTCCTATAATTTCAAGTTTTACTAAATTCATTAATTAACTCTAAAATAAAATGTAAATATTGTAAGTAATATATTTTTATTAAAAAAACAGTTTGTACTTATGTAAAAGTTTTACCGTTTTTATCACGGGATTTAGAACAGTATTCACCAAAAGGGTTTATAAAGGGCACGTATTATTTTTTCGCATTTTTCGCAAAACTAAGCAGAGACATGTTAGATAATATATGTGGGTCGCGACAAGATGGCTGTTACATAAAATAAGAGGTTCTAAAGTCCAATTTATTGGTCCGACAGATCAAGACACGCAGCTGAGGGGTTCAATTCATAAGCGTAGGGTATTTTTCTATTCATAAAATAATTATATATAGGAAAAAACATCTCTTTCCTTTTAGAAAGTTTTTTCACCTAACTTCTTCATATGGGTCTCGAAACCGCTACTTTAGATTCGCGTCTATTTTACAAGCTTTTATTAACTTGCCATGTTAGTTAGTTAGTGGGGGACAAATCTTGCAAGCTTAATTTGACCCACTTCCCAGTGTCCGATGGAGCTAAAATTTTGTCTACAGGTTTGGTTTAGATGACAATACAATATCAAAATACAGTCAGCAAAAAAGCTTGTCATAAAAATTATTTTTTTCCAAAAAACTTTTTTACTTACGTATACATTTTTCAGTAAAGATAGCGATAATTTATAAATATGTATGAGTAAGAACCTCGCATACGAAAGAAACTTTTTTGCAAGCAAATGATTAACAAATAATTAATATGAATATGAAATAATAGATGAAATCACTAGAGAAAATATTGGAAAATGAAGGAAAAAGTCGACCAGTCTCACAACTAGCTCCAATGGGACGTAGTTGCGAGACGGATTGACTTTTTCTAATACTTCATTTTCAATATTTTCAGTAATAAAATTGCATTGTAAATGCAAAAAGTCAAAATTAATTTAATTGTTTAAACCTACTCGTACTTCAAATATTGTAATCACAATGCTGTTTTACTAGATTTAATGTTGTACAACAAAAAAAACCTCAAAGAACTTATCTCCAACTTGCGAAACCTTTATGTGCATTAAGTATACTTAACTTTTTTCCTAAACTATTTCAGTAGTATATTATTTAATTTAAACTAGATAACTTCCCAGATCAGCATGGAGATCTTTAAATAGACTCCGTACGCAAGTTGGTCGAAGTAACGACAACCGGTCCAGGTGGGGCTTCTCTTGCAGTATCACAGACCTAGCGTGCAGGTGTGGTTTTACCCCACAGACCACGGCCCACCTGACTGATTGCTCTGCATGCCCGTACTCCTGCACACGCGAGAGGACCTCATGTTGGCTACGGATAACGCCGTAAGAGTGGCACAGTTTTGGGCCAACTTCATCTGATTTACGCTTGCCATTGACACGAAGAAGAAGAAGAATTTTAAAAAAACGTAATTGAAGTACAAATATCTTAATAAATTAGTGAAATACACAAAATGATTTTCTTGATTCTTACACACAGGTGATTTTCTCTACTCACTTGCGGCACCAATAATCGTAAGTCCCCGCGCACATTGCGAAACGCACTTACTGCCAAATTGCGCAGTTTAAGTGCGCCCTTACTCGGGAATGCAATTAAAACACGAACTAAGATGTCTCGCGGATGTGGAGATGTCTTGAGGATAACGACTGGGTTCACAGATGATATTGTGGAAACATCGGGTTGGGGTGAACCTTTGAGTACCTACAGCGAGGATTGCAGTATTTATTTCATTTTACAAGCTTTTATTTAACTTGCAGTTTTCGATCAACAATAACACCTAGTTTTAGATTAGATACATAGTTGGAGTGAGAAAATATTGAAAACTACCCCCCATTACTTATCCGGTTATGCTAAGTTATCTGGGTGCCTACCATCAACTATTATTGCGGTTTTGTTTAGTACCTAAACTGATCTGCTTCGCTTATTCGTACCACGACAGCTTAATATCAATGACAGCGATTCAGTGATCATTCAATGACATTTCACAGCCGCTGAGCTGTGTCACCAACTCTTATTTGACTTATAGCTCGGCCAAGCTAACATGATACCTGCAGGTTATACCCGTCCCTTTCACTCTCCGGGCATGACAGAATCGAGTGAAAGAGAGGGATAGAAGAATTAAGGACACAAATCGTTCGGTCATTCACATTTAGCAATTTCATTTCCGATCCAGTTTTTAGAAGGTAAGCAATTCATTTTAGGAAGCTATTCTGCATCGCGCTATTTTTGAATCGCTGTCTTAAAGGTTGATGGTAGGCACCCTGGTCTAACAAAGTCCATTCTTTTAGGTACCTATTCAAAGTCCAAATGTCCAATCTCCGGGGCAAGCATACAACATCTTAAACCACATCCTGTTAATAAAAAAGATGGTGGTCAAATGCCTGCCCAGTTTTAAGTATATAAAAAAGATTAACTTGAAAAATGGAAAATGATGTATTTAGAGAAAATCTACCCGTCTCACAACCAGCTCCGATGGGACCACGACCTTTCGCTTTCCGGGCGACTGCTCTGTGAAAAAACTAAAAATTAAAGTAAATTAACTTTTAATTACTTAATTAAAATTTAATTTTTAATTAAGTACAAAATAATGGGATATTATGAATGAGACATGTGAACTCTGAATTCAACGAAACTTTTTAGATAATATCAGACAAAATTACACTAACTATTGCATATAATCCGTTTTAAAAACTGCCTTACATTAAAGAAAAAATGTGTTCGAAGCAGTCAAATTGAGGACAACCAAAGAGGGGTACTTTGAAGCATTTATAAAAATTTTAGGCGCGTATTTGATCATTTCTTTATTAGATGTTTAACATTACGACATACTTTATTTTCGACACTGACTGTTAATCTTGATATTTTGATAATAATAAAAAAAAATTGAGATCAATGGACATGTAAGAAAAAAACGGCAATTACATAAGTAAGGTAAAGAAGACCTATCTATTATTAAATTATCAGATTTTTACGTATCAAACTTCAATACTTAATTCCTATAAAATGGCTCGTCAAACAGAAAACGTAGCTGGCCACACTTGTATAATCTTTCAAAACTTTCTTCGCTATTAAATAAGGTTATATTAACAAAACTTTTTCTATTTCATCCTACTTGAAAATCTCCGAAAAATAACAAAAGTCTTAATTTACCCGAATTCCCTACTTTTTTTTCCGAAAAAAGAGCGACTTTATTTTCGGCCATAAAAACTTTATTCGTCGTCTTATTTTCGGGAAACAAACTGGGGACTATGCAAAATCGGTTTGTAATTGCTTTTAAGGCGTCGAACTTTATTAAAACTGATTTCAATATTAAAATTCTAACCTTCTGCGATGACTCGATAGAGCGTTACGATTACCGAAAAAAAATCGATAAGTATATTAATTAATTTGCAACTAAATACCAGTTGAATTTTGTATTAACTTTGGCCTAGGTTTTCCTATCGTTTTATATTTTGTATGTCTGGAGAGAAGTTCCAAGATACTTTTCTATTAGAGTACATCTCTATTTCCCAGATACAGAAAAGATATACCTATACTTTACAAAGTGCCTTCAATTTCCAAAGATGCTTCAAATAAAAAATATACTTATGCATTCGTGTCTCACAATGTGAACTCTGTTTAGTTCGAAACCAAGTTACTGATACTACTAACAGCTACAAATGACTATGTATTTCATGCGTAGGTATTCGTATTCTTTCTGAAAAAAAGGGGTAATGAAATATCTAGGTACTGCTTACTCTTCAAAAAAGTTTTCTCCAAATTATCGTTATTCATGATTATAACTATCATACCTACATGTCTATTTTTATCTTTAAAAAATCTTGAATTATAAAGTTTTTTATACATTTTAAGGTTCTTAAAGTTAGAAGTGTGTACATTGTCCCCAAAGATCGAGCTTCAGCTTTTTAACTAGTTTAAAAGTCGTTTAAAATTCTGCTACCAAACTAGTGATGCAGAGGATGCAGTAGATACTTTACGAGGGATTCTTTTAAATTTTAGGTGTTTTTACATTAAAAGTGATTAAGTTCTCAGAGATTTAGAATAGCAATCACATAATTTGGTTTAAGTACACTCTTAATTACACAACTATGTATTTAACTTTCAACTTTAATCATCGATTATGGTGATTTACCATTTTAATACAATAACACAAACTACCGAACAAATATTCAGAAATTCAAACTCAACTAAACATAGCTTGCGTTAATTACACAAACTTCAAACTTATTAAAGCCATCGGTTGCCTAAATAAGGATTAACAATGCGGCCCGCTAACACACAGATCCTTTTAGTTTTCGCAATTCAATTGATTCAGAGAATCAAAAATAATCACATTTACAAAGGGACTTCGCACAAAAGGTTAACCTTTAACTTTGTAATTGAATCAAAGGAGACTTAGGCCGAAGATTTGTTCGATACGGGACAGTTATTTTGTACAGAATCTTTTATTTCTCAAAAGGTATTATGACAACAAAGTGACGTTATTAGGGTTAAGGTTCTTGTCTATTACAGTACAAAAAAGGCCCTTTTGAGGCAGAACCTAAGAGGAAAGAGCTGCGCTTTGCTGCACAAATCTAGCGTAGCTAACAAACATCCTACTAATATTATAAACTAGCGGCCGCCCGCGGTTTCACCCGCGTGGTTCCCGTTCCCGTGGGAATATCGGAATAAAAAGTACATATAAACCTTCCTCTTGAATCACTCTATCTATTAAAAAAAATCTCATCAAAATCCGTTGCGTAGTTTCAAAGATTTAAGCATACAAAGGGACATAGGGACAGAGAAAGCGACTTTGTTTTATACTATGTAGTGATGCGAAAGTTTGTGAGTATGGATGTATGGATGTTTGTTACTCTTTCACGCAAAAACTACTGAACGGATCTGGATGAAATTTGCAACAGAGATAGATTATAGGCTGGAATAACACATAGGATACTTTTTATCCCGATATTCCAACGGGAACGGGAACCACGCGGTTGAAACCGCGGGCCGTTAGTAATATATAATATGTTATTTTATTAGGTATTCAGGTTGGCCCATTTAGATAGGTAAGTATGGGCAAGTCTGAAACTATTACACAAAAAACAGCTGTCTTAGCCATGTCATAGATTTAGGTGAAAAAAAAACAAGTACTGCCATCGGGAATCGAACCCGGACTTTGTGAAAGATAAAACTTGCATTATTTATTCATATAAATAGAAATAATAAAACTTTTGAAAGACCTACATACTCGCATATTATGAAGGTCTTTCAAAAGTAAAATGTTACTATGAAACATTATATTCTTATAAAATGCATTGTTTTTAATATCCTTTCATTTTATTTTGTAGGTGTTTTAATAAATGTCAATCTTCTATTTTTTTTAATAAATTCAACTAGTTTTTGTGAATCTACGATTGTAGTTTTTCTTGACACTTTCCCCCTTTATTAGTAAGTGGTTTACCTAAAGTTACATCAAAAAATCAAAATTCAAAATTCAATATCGTTTATTCAATTTAGGTTTGTTTAACAACACTTATGAACGTCAATGAAGCTACGCCATCGGTTCGCAAATCCTACGGCAGGAGACCTTGTAGCGAGAAGAACCGGCAAAAAACTCGCCAAGGGCTATTTTTTTCTCCCTGTTTTAACTTATACAGGGTCGTCAAATTTGAAAAATGACCTCCGGTGTAAATCTGTTGTTGTCTATTAGTTAATAAAAGTGACAACATCAGTTTTAAACTCAGTATAACTTTACACCTAGTTTATTAGTAAGGGGGTAAATCTATACTATACTAATCGATGACATGGTTCGTAAGAACCGATCTTTGTATGTCCTATATAGAGGATTCGATCCCGGTCGATTTTTCTAGTCCCGGGATTTCGGGATTATCGACTGTTAATACCGGGATCCCGGGATAGTCCCGGGATTTTATTGGTAAAGAAAATGGTAGCAATTAAAAAGAAGTAAACATATCAAAATCAACCTTTTATTTTAAATCTTTACTTAAATCTTCAAAAACAAAACAAAATTATTATTTCTTCTAATAAAATTAACAAACTAGGCCCTTATAAAAATTATTGCCTAGTTTGTTTATTTTATATTTTACAATAAACTTAAAAAAATCAACTTCTAATATTTGTCAAAAGAGATCAATGTTAATAGGACTACTAATATTTTAAATAAAATAGACCAGGAACTATAATTTACTTATTTAAGCCACGAAAATAAAATCTAAGAAATAATAACGCATCCAACGTCTCATCCGAAAGCATGCTTCTTAATTTGTTGCACAAATATGAAGCAGCGGAAAACGCGCGTTCAGGCTCGATGGAAGTTGGAGGAATCGTCAATAAATTTTTATAAGCCTTCTCCAAATTATGACCTCGTGTGGAACTAGCCTCAAAAAGATTCATTTCTTGTTTAATGATCTTAGAAAGATCAGTTTCTTTAAATGCTTCAGGATTTATTATTTTCATACTGTTTTCTATTTCGTTCTGAAGCTTTTCTTTTAATGTTAAATCAGTCTTACTAGTTGTCTGCGTGGGTTCAATGTTCATGTCATTTTCTTCATTATCACTATTTTCAATTTTTCCAGCTAACAAAATAATCTGTTTTTTTATAGTCATCTTGCTTGGACTTGAAAATAACTCCTTTAAATCACAATCAGTCTCTAACTCAGTCTTCTCAGTATGAGGATTTTGTAAATAGTTTAATACTCCACTTAACTCACTGCGTCGACGATCTTTCAAGCGGTTCAATAAATGTGTCTTCAATTTAGAAGCCAAAATTGAGTCATTGTCACGCAATTCTTGAAAAAGAAACTTGAGTGTAGCATCCGCTGTGCACAAATTGGCATCAGAACGACAAAGTGCTTCTACAGATAATTTAACGGGCGCCAATACCTTGATTATCTCACTAATGAGTTGGAAATCTGACTCTTCAAATGGTACAGGATTATTAAGATCAATAAGTGCCTTTTTTACGCTAGTTTTTAAAAGATCAAATCGCTCCAGCATTGTAAAGAGACTGTTCCAACGCGTTTTACAGTCCAGTAGTAAATTAAGCTCTCTTCCATGTTCTTTTTTAACATATTTTTGAAGTATTGTATCATTCTTCAAGGATGCTCTTTTGAAAATAAGTACCACTTTACGAACTTTCTTTATTAATTCATTAATATTGCGATCATCATAAGTCAAATCTCGACCGTTTCCAGTTTCAATTACTAATCCTGAGTCTAGTTCTTCATCATCATCCGAGTCATCAAAATCATCACTGGCAGTCTCCTTTACAGGTGTCTTTTTATACAACAAATCACAAACGGCTAAATGAATACCATGTGCAAAACAAACTTGGTGTTCTGCATTAACAAGTTTTCCAACCTTCAGCATTACATTTGGACCATCAGTTATTATTGCCACAATATCTGTATCTAATGAGATATGAAAATCCAAAAGCCGCTTTTTTAAAGTATGAACACAAGTTTCGGCGGTCAGCGATTTATCAATTCGAATAAGTCCCAAATTCCACTTTTTGTTTATTGAATGAATATTTAAATTCATATATCTCTTATTAGACGTAGACGTCCATTCGTCAAAACTTAGACTAAATCGTTGTCCTTCTTTTTTCAATGTAGATAGTTCAGCTGTTATTTGTTTTTTTATCTTTACACTATAGTCTAGTACTCTGTTGCGGATTGTTGAAGCAGATTTAGGTAAGTCTGAGTACCCTTTTGCTAACAGTAACGATCTTAAATCTTTTGATGTCACAAATACGCTAAAAGGAAAACCATCTAGCGCAGTCATACGGGCCAAAACATCGTCAAGAGTATCAGATTCAGGTTTAACAAAATAGTCGGTCATTTTTCTTTTCGAAGGTGGTCCTTCATTATTTTGACTTGTTGAGGAAGATGCCTTAGCAGAATCTATTTTTATGGAATGTTTTGAAAATAGATGAGTATGTAGGCCTTTGGTTGATCCTCCTAAGGTTTTTAAAATAGCTGAACAACGCTTACATTTTGCCGAGCTACCCATTTTGTCGACTAAAAAATGACTCCACACTGACGTAACGTCTTCATCTTTTTTATGTTTGACATAAACACTTTCCTTAGAAAGTGACATTGTTTACTTCTTAAACCTAAAACAATAAGAAAAGAACATTTGAATATTTAAAAGCGTAATTTTTACACTATTTTACACACATAGGTAGGTAAAGTACCTAATCCAACAACGTTTGTTAGCAGAAACAAACGAAATCAGCTGTGTAAACAAGATGGCTGGCAAATTTTGACGTTTAACGTCAAATGAAAGTAAGCGCGTTTCGTTTCACGCACATTTTTAATGAATTATTTAAAAAATGTTTAAGTCCCGAAATTCCCGGGATTCATTGGATTTAATCCCGAGATTTTCGGGACTAAAATATGATCGGGATTCCGGGATCCCGGTTTTCGGGATCCCGGGATCGAATCCTCTAGTCCTATAGTTTCAGACGTGCACATATTAACTGTTCTAGTTTAAACCAAGCTATCTAAAATGATACATACAAAACCATTGTGGTCACTTTAAATATCTGGGCACAGTCGTTATAAGTAATTTCGTTTTTTTTACAGATCTATATTTGTTAAGTAAAATGTTTATAAAGAAACGCCACTTATCGTAACTAATCGCTTTAATGTACACTCTCACTTCACAAAGAGCTTTAAGAGTTTATTTATAAAACGCATCTGTTAATGCTATACATTAGTACTGCAGCATCTAAAGTACATAAAACGATTCAGTTTCAATGCCCCTATTAAACTACCACGCGTGTTACGATTTCTATTTCGAGACTGGTCATAATGGCTTTTATTGCGCTCCGAAACATTTCTAAATGTGTCCCTTTCTTTTGTTACAGGTCCAAAGGAAATAAAATGGAAGAACGACTTCTAAGATTACTCCTCGTGCTCACTTCAGTAGCGACGACGCTTGCGGGGGAAGATTTCACTTCAAACTGCCCAAAAGAATGCAAATGTGTGTGGTCCAGCGGTAACAAACAAGCAGATTGCTCCAATGGCCACTTCCAAGACATTCCTAAAGAGCTCAGCTCAGACATACAAAATCTAGATCTCTCCGGAAACCAATTATTCGAAATTACGAGATACGCTTTCGAAGACGCACAAGTGGTCAATCTTAAGAAACTCTTTCTAAGAGAATGCAATTTAAAAGTTATTCACAAAAACGGCTTGAGCAGCCTCGCAATCATGATCGAATTGGATTTATCGAAAAACGAATTGAAAACATTACACGCCGAGACTTTTAAAGAAACTATAAAAATAAGGAGGATTATACTAAATGACAATCAGTTGGAGAAATTAGAGGATGGCCTTTTTAACAATCTGCCGGCTTTACAGAGAGTGGAGTTGAGTAATAATCGCATCGTTCAGATTGGGATGAAGACTTTCGTAAATGTTCCTAAATTGAATACTGTCAGCCTAAATGGCAATAGATTAGAGAGGCTAAAGATGGACACTTTGAGGGCTCTGACGTCTTTATCTAATTTAGAAGTACACGATAACCCCTGGCGATGCGATTGTTATCTTCAGCCTTTTAGAAACTGGGTTATCAGCAAGCATTTGTACACTTCAGATGTGACTTGTGCTGAGCCGGCAAAAGTGCACGGAAAAATGTGGAAAGAACTGGATTCTAGCGATTTTGCTTGCCGACCCAGTATTGTATATCCTACCACAAGCACGACGCTTCGCTCCGCCGATAGTAATATCACTCTAGCTTGTCAGGTTAACGGAAACCCTCTGCCAGAAGTAAACTGGGTTCTAAACGCTCAAATTATCGATGGTTCTTACAAATACCAAGGGGAAATCAAATACTACCTATCAGAAACTAACAACGAGTACAGTAAATGGGTCAACTTAACTATTGTAGATGCAGGTACCACTGACAATGGAGAATATTTGTGTGTTGCTAAAAATCAAGGTGGAGTTGAAGAGAGAAACGTAACATTGATTGTTATGCACACTGTGCCTGATCCTATAGTTCCAACAGGAATGGATAATGACATGTTACCTGTACTGATAGGAGTATCGTGTACAGCAGCTATACTTTTCATTATTCTAGTCATTTTGTGCTACTGTTGTTGCAAGAGACGAGGTTCTGATAAAAAGAAAGCTGATACATCGAACGGAGAGGCTTTGATTGAAGGGTCGGTGATACCGGAGATGGAAAAGAGTTTGATAACGGCAGTTAATCCGGTAACTAAACCGCCCAGGAGATACGACGCCCCACCTTCAATAACAAGTGGCGCCACTGAGATGTCGGAACTAAACAAGACATTGCTGGACAATGACTCTGTATTCGGTAAGTTTAGTAAAACTAACATAATTTCCTAAAGAATATTTTCAATCAAAGATTTATTGTTTATTAGCTTTCCTCCCGAGGCTTTGCCTGCGTGGTCTACACGACGTTATCCCGCGGGGATGTGATATTTTTCCGGGATAAAAGTAGCCTATGTTCCTTTCCAGGCTACAAAGTATCGGTGTCCCAAATTTCAGCCAAATCCGTTTAACCGTTTTGGCGTGATTGAGAAACAAACATACAAACATCTAAACTTCCACATTTATAATATTATAATAATAAGTAGGATATTATAATAAGTAGGATGTATATACTTAGATTGACATTATTAAAAACATTTCCATTACACTCAATTATATTTCTATAAAAAAATTTAAAGTAAAAGTACTGTAATAGTATATTATGATACAAGTGAGCTTAGGTTGCTCATTATACACGAGGCTGTGGGTTGCAGCCCGAGCCGCAGGCGAGGGCGTAAATCAGCCGAGTGTCTAGTGAGTAAGTTGCTCACGAGTTTCATACGCACTTTTTCAACACACTTGCGAGGAAAAACAAACATTTATTGCATACATATTATATTAACTTAATATTAACTAAAGGAAAAAGCGCGCAAGTTTTTTTTTTTGCACCCGCCAAATGTGAGGTGATTGATTACATACAGCCATACAGCCTACTTCAAAATAATTAAGTATAATAATAGTGATAAAATGCAAATGTTTTATAACAAATTATTGTGAATTATAAATAATTTGATAATAATATACTTAATTATGTTTTTTGTCTTATTTAGGGACACATTTATTTATTCTAAAAACGTAAATGGATTTTCAGCCGTATAAAACCTCTTTGTTGTTACAAAAAAAGAATTGTATCTATTACCCGCTGAAATTGAAAATGCTCTGTTGACTCGCATATAACCTGCAGTTAGGAACTAACTTAACTTTGTAGGGATACTGTATTACCCGGTTAAATCGAAAAGTCTCTGTTTACTCGCATATAATTTGCAGTTAGGTACTTACTTAACTTTGTAGGGATAATTCTATTACGCAACTAGTACTGTAATATTATTATGCACGCGTGGGTTATAGTTCGGTTTATGGCCCTAAGATCGATGTAATAAGGCTCACTTTATGAGCAAGTGTGTTGAAAATTAAATTAATTAATTGTTAGGAATCATCATTGAAAATAATCGTTGAAACAAAAGGAAATCTTCTTAGTTGGTATTTTATGCATTTCCCTCCCCTTTCGTCTCACTGTAAACGTTATGTTATGTCCCATAATAGTAAAATCTTATGTAGTAACAAACTTAAGTCTGCCTGCCCCTTGTATGTACTATTATCGGTTTCTATAAACATTTTGCAAAGGAGGGTCTAGTAATAAATTCATAATAGGTTATGAAGGTAGGCCGTCTTTATATTATCCCTAATATTTTATTTTTATTGTTTCAGCTCACAACGACGACGAAAAACGCTCTCTAGACTTCGAACACCAGTCGAAACGATCGCAAGACGCTTTAAATGTTGAATATGGTCGAACTCCTGACTTATTGATCTCATTCCCACCGAGAGCAGCACAGATCTCGCCTGCAGCGAGCAACGCCTCGACTGTGCCTGACACCACGAGGCTACCAACTCAACTCAACCCCATCAGCCCTATCCACTCACCGATCCAACCCATCTACGGCATGACTAACAATCAGAACTTCAGAACACTCCCATACTCGCGCTCACAGTCTCCTTTCATTGCGGCCATTACGCCGCCAGTCATCACCCCTCGTCAGGGATACGTAACTATACCGCGAAGACCGAGAGTTCCGAGCTGGTCTAGCACAGCCAGCACTCAAATACTTCCTAGCACCGAGGCGCAAGAACCCTTATATGACAATCTTGGACTACGCACTACAGCTGACGGAAGTTCAGTGCTATCTCTAAACAAGGCTGGACTAGAAGCTCAATTTTCACCGATGAAAAACAGACCACTGCCCGCAACTCCTACTGCTTATCCAGCTCAGCATCAAGTTATCTATGCGCCAATCGAAGAACTAGAACCGGCGCCTTCCCCTGTACGTCAGTATGATCCAAGGAATAGCCTTTATTCCCAAATGCCTAATCAGCTCTCTACTCCGGGTCCTCAAGAACCTACTAATCCTCGTATGAGTTGGACGGCCAAGAATACGTCAACACCGCAAGCCGAGCCTAGGAAAGCTTTGTTTAGTACCGGCTCTGACACTCAATCCCATGTGTCAGATAGCAGCACTTTGAACAGGCGAGGCAAACCTGAAACTGGATCTTTGAGAAGAAATATGAAAGCAGAGAACGGGGAACCGCTATCTCCAAGTAAAAACTCACCGATAAAAGAGGATCCATCGAAAACTGACATGAATGTCTCAGCGAACCAGTCTGGCACGTTAAATCGCAGCGGAAAGATCCCACCTAGGCCACCACCAAAGCCTAAGAAGAAACCACCAACTGAGGTCAGTTCCAGTGAGCCTCTTTTCGAAGACGAAGGGGAAGACGGCACAGAAGTTTAGTGTTAAGTGAACAAGGAACTTGAGGTTTCAAACAACCAAAGTGCCAAGCTCGTAGTTACGTCACAAACGGTGATATCAGTGAACAGAGACGATGTGTAATCGAAATACGATTTCTCTTTGCGGTGCTCGTGTAAATATCGATCGTGCTAGATTTTATACTATTGCGTACAATTACAACCCCATGGACCATTTTTAAGAGTTTTATGTAAGCATTTATTGTAATTAGCGTACCGCTTTAGTTTACACACCTATGTACACTTGAGTTTCGTTTTTAAGTATTTATTATGTGGTACTATTTTTAAGCATTTGATATGGCTCCTTGCTTGCCACTTTTATAAGTTTTGCAGTGTTCAAGACTGATTATTCAAAATTGACAGTATCATTTGACATTCCCTTGTGACAATGATTTGAGGTCCGATTCCATTGAAGCTTTCCATAGTTTGCTAGAATGAGTTCACTAACATTAGAATATTTGTGGAAGACTGATAACTGATTGTTAGTCGCTTTTGGACTGTTGATTACGTCAATAATCGTTTAAGCGTGTTTAGTTGGTTTTAAACATCTAATCATAATCGCACATTCGTCTGTACTCGGTGCATTAGGATCAATTTTTAAACATTACAATTTTTTTTAAGATCGACTCAGAATCGCTAAGTGAACCACTTTCTCCTAGAAACATGGATTGATATATGACCATTTTTTGACTCTTCATACAAATCAGACTGATTACGCAATCGATGATGTATGGGAAGTCCGAAAAGTTTTGTCGTATTTCGACCCATATTTCTAGGACAAAGTTGTTCACTTAAGCTAATATTACACGGTTCAACCAAATTGATGCACTTTGTTTGAAAGGCGAAGAAATACAGGCGCATATTGACATTGTATGATTCACTTTTACGTTTACATTGTTCAATTTGGTTGCTTCATCCAAATTGAAAGACTAAAGTGAACCGTTTATTTCCGCCATTACCGATTCTGAGCTGGTCTTAAAAATGTGTGTAGTCTTTAAAAACTGATTCTGTATATTTCAGTTGTAATACGCCTGCTAATGCTATGTCCTATACATATTTTATGTTATAATGGGGAAGTTTTGCTATTACTGCCACCCTTGACAGGCGAGTTGGCAATAGCAGCCGACAAGATAAAAAATGCCGATTCCCATCTTATTATGGCTATGCTCTTACAACAACCGCAGTACTAAGGATAAGTTCTATTCTAGGTTGGTTCCAACATATTTTCTTGTGCATCATTTTACATAGTAAAAAGATTTAGTATCAATGCACATTTTACATCTGACAGTGTTAACAAATGGGTTTCACTCATATTTTTACTTGCGGAACTTTTGTTTGTTGAGAATTATTATAATGTTTTTTTATAGCGTAAACTTAAAGTAAAGATTAATGGGCAAAGCAGTTTTTCTGGTTATAATCGTTTATGTTTTAAATGGTTATTCCAATCCACTTCTAATTGCTCGTGTACGGACTTTATAATCAATGCCTGTTTTGATTGGTTATTTGACTAATTTGATTTTCATATCACTATGACTGTTCAACTTTAATGCCTCTGTCAAATTCTTGAATGCCCGATCAAAATCGTCATTCGTTCATTATCTAAAATATTTAACTTCGCCTACTCTAAGTTAACATCATTTTAGTTTTAACATTGAGGCTGTAATGTTTTGCCGGTTTGAAATTTACACAACCATTGTAAATCTGTAGTTGTAATAAGACATACAAATGTTTTTGTGATTAATTCGCATTATAGTTCCTAAACAATTTAAGTTGCTGTATGAAACACTGCCTTTGGTGGTCGTTACTTCGTTAGTTTTAGTAACAGTGTCGTTTAAGTTACTGGTGCTTTGTAAACGAACATTTTTAACGTAACATTATTATTTATTGTGACCATTTTAGTTATTTTTAAAACAATCCGAGGAAGTACAGTGCTAAATGAACTTGATGTTCGTGTTGTAGTTTTATTTTGCATATTATTATGTGCTCTAAGATGGTTACTTTCTCCCGAAATGTACAATGTATTAAATTTTTACAATGTTTACTGTAGAAATCCAGTTTTATAGTTTTAAGCTGTGTACATAGAATCATTATTATTAAAAGTGATTAAAGCTATATTTCAGTAAATGCTTTGTTTTAATTTCTGGTTCCATCGCTTATTTAGTTCATCAAAGAAAGAAAAAAACATTTGAAAATATTGAACATGAAGTACCTACTTATTAGAAAAAATCGCCCTCATAGATTCGTCATGTCTGTTTGTCTGTCTGTCCGTCCGTCCGTCCGTAGATATGTCACAGCCACTTTATTCCAAAACTATAAAAACTACACAGTCGATACTTGGTAGGTACAAAAATAAAAAATAAAACCAAATTAAGGGGCTCCCCATACATGAAACTAAAAAGTATTTTTTTGTACAAACATATTCGTGTGGGGTATCTATAGATAGGTCTTTGAAAATAACAAGAGGTTTTTCACATCGTTTTTTCTCAAACTCAATATTTTGAAAGATAGAGCCTTCCAAAGTGGTAAAATGTGTGTCCCCCTCAAACTTTTGAAATAAAAGAGTGAAAAATCTAGAAAAAATATATGCTGTAGATCTCAATAAAAAATTTCAACGAAAATTGGTTTGAACGATATGTAGTAAGTACTTTTTGAGATATAACACATTTTCAAAAACCGCAAATGTAACTTTGTCATTCATACAAACACTATGAAAAACAAAGTTAAATTTTGCTGACGAAAAATTATGGTGGAATTGTGGCAAGGTATAGGCAATCGGTGCATTAAGTGTGTACGGGACCCTTTATGGGCGAGTCCAACTCGCACTTGGCCGATTTTTCTAATAGTCTCATCGGAGCTACAGTCGTCACAAAATAAGATGCCCGTTTTGACACATGCCAAAATGACGTGATTAGGCATGTAACCATACGAGTCTGTGATCGATTCTCGCGATTAATCGATTAAGGTTCTGAGTAACTAATCGATTATAGTAGGTTTGCAACTTATGTGGATTAAGACTAAAGTTATTATGATAAAATGTTAAACTTACTATATAGGTGCCTACTTGTACTTTTAATAAACATATTATTAAAGTATAAAGTGACCTTTTATGGTCTAGAAACTTGAATCGAATCCACTTAAATTGCATCATTTATATAAAAGAGCAAGTATTTTAACTACAGCTCACAGCACAGACATGCTCATAGAGTAGGTACATACATTACTTATTATAGCGGCCTGTATATGTTGGCCCAATCATTGGCCAATACGTCGCACATTGACACTTTTGAAAGAACCTTTTCAAATTTGTTCGTTCAAAAGTGTCAATGTACGATGTATTGGCCAGTGGTTGGGCCAACGTGTACAGCACGCGTAGCATGACAAACCCGAGAAGAGTTTTGTCTACCTCAAAAGTCGATAATTGACAGCCGAACAATAGCCTTGTCTACGATGAAATGTCATTTTTGACGTATGGATATAGACAAAACCTTTCTCGAGTTCATCATGCTACCCGTGCAGGCCGCTTACGGTGAACTCACGCTTGTCCCATGCGAACGCATCGAACGAGCCAAACGAAACGTATTTTAAGAAATCTCTTGAAAAGTGAACGTGACGATTCGACATGGTGAGGTGTGCAAGGTTGTCTAGGTTTTAGCCAAAGAATTTTTTCATTCGGTTCGTTCGAAACGTTCTTCTTGGATAAGTGTGCGTTTACCTAGAAACCGTTTTATCGAAATCATTGTTGCCAATTCATAATTTCACTAATGCTTTAAGCGCCAATCTAGTTTTCACACAAAAAAGATCAATTTTACAAATTAATCTATTAAAGTGGTTATAACGATTATTTCGATAAAATTGAATGAAGCTGGAAAAATCCTGCACACAACGGTTACAACACTAGTAATTAAAAAAATAAAGACTGAGAACGTAACTGTTTTTCGAGACGCTTCGTAGTTAATCGAATTTGCGTTTACTTTAGAATAAACGCAAAAATAATAGGCGGAATACACTTTGCCTTAATTTATGATGCGTTAAAAAATGTAACATATTTTTTTCAAACATCTTTGATAAGTAATCAGCATTTATATTTGATTTTTTGGTTTTCGTAACAAGTTACATTCTAGGGTCATTACCATGTGTCAAAACGGGCATCTTAATTTGTGACGACTGTAGTTGTGATCAACTCGTTCCCACGACCTTTCGCCGTCTGGACGAATGCTCTAACCACTGAGCTACGGAGTCATTTAACGACTGTGTGAGACGGGTCGATTTTTTCTGATACTTACCTCATTTTCAATATTTTCATTAATAAAAATTACACAAAAAAAAGGAAAATTAAATTGAAAAAACATTTGCCTATTTGGGGCATAAGAAGTTTATGCCCACGGCAGCCAAAGCAGTACAATGCCATACTTACACTTATCTGTCTACAGTTATATACTTACTCATCACACATCTTAAACTCAGCGTAGTAGTTTTTATCCTTGTTGAAAAGTGGCAATTGATCCATGTTCCCTTCTAGCAAATACAATTAAAAAAAGAAACTAACGCCCTATCCAAAAAGGGAGTCAATTCAGCATGTTGTCTAGGCCAAAGAGCCTGACGCTGATTTTCAATTAACCCCTCGATCCCTTTTTTGACAAATAAATAAATATAAATATACTTACTTACTTTTTTGTAAAGATCATTTAAATAGAAAACACCTATGCCATGAAATGGATTCCACACATGCAGTTATACAAAATAACAGCAATCTGGTATACAGAGCAGGGTGCCTACCATCAACTTTAAGACAGCGATTCAAAATAGCGCGATGCAGAATAGGTTCCTAAAATGAATTGCTTTCTTTCGTACTACGACCTTCTGAAAACTGGATCGCAAATGAATGCTAAATGTGAATGACCGAACGATTTGTGTCCTTATTTCTTCTACCCGTCTCTTTCACTCGATTCTGTCATGCCCGGAGAGTGAGAGGGACGGGTCTAACCTGCAGGTGTCATGTCAGCTTGGCCGAGTTATAAGTCAAATAAGAGATCTGACAGCTTAGCGGCTGTGAAATGTCATTGAATGATCACTGAATCGCTGTCATTGATATTAAGCTGTCGTGGTACGAATAAGCGAAGCAGATCAGTTTAGGTCCTAAACAAAATCGCAATAAGAGTTGATGGTAGGCACCCAGAACAACACAACATGCAGATGGCACTGAAAACAAAGGTAAGTGATTGAATAAGCAACAGTTCCTTACAATATACATACTGATATCCTTAACTTAATTTTCTTCACTTTAATTGACGACGCTGTGCGCAGGGTAATGTACCTGCCTTCTGCGTTGAGGTCGCGGGTTCGATTCCCGCACAAACATGTCTATAGATCTGTCTTGGTCTGAGCTGGATAATTTCTTTATTTATTGTTTACAAAAAAACATATACTTACCTTATGAAGTATGTTTATCTATTGTCAAGTATTCATAGCACAAGTTGTTCTTAAACTTTAGGTTTAGGTACATAATAATGTGATTTTTGGAACTTTTTAATTGGTTTGTAGGGAACTGTTTAAAATTACGTTTGCGCCTAAAAGTTACACAAGCAGTCGCGTGGGGCGTGAAACACTCCGACCAGATATATGTAAAACCAAATTTTTATTTTAAAAAACATTTCCTCTATTAATAAACTTTCAAACTATTTTTTTTTTAAACTTACCTACGGCAATAATTTTTATCGTAGGTACTAGTACTACTAGTATTCTTGGTTTCAATTTTGCCAGGCTACAATCGTTGCTATCTGTATGGTCATATACATTTTTGAGGAGTCGAGCACACTAAACACGCTCTTCAAGCATAATCGCTCACAATCATAATAATAATAAATATTGGACACCATAACATACATTGTTCCAATACCAAAGTATCTATAGTAGCATAAGCAATAGTATTATGGAAATTGGAAACGACGACGGGTATTACCACATACACCCAGACCCGAGAAAATATTGAAAAGCTAGTTTCCAATATTGACCCGACCGGGGATCGAACCCGGAACCTCTAGAGATAGCGGCACCTTGAAAACCGGTGTTTATATCTCTCGGCGACGGAGGTCGTCTATAGTCGTGTCTGCGATGCGGATCGGTGCAGACGCGTGCTAAAATTTTCTGTGAATATTGTGAAACGCGGCCA
This sequence comes from Crambus lathoniellus, assembly GCA_949710035.1. Lineage (NCBI taxonomy): Eukaryota > Metazoa > Arthropoda > Insecta > Lepidoptera > Crambidae > Crambus > Crambus lathoniellus. The sequence continues at coordinate 5,085,307 of OX453312.1, forward strand.
AGTGCCGCGTTACGCATAGAGCCATGAGCGATAAACTTGTGGCTAACGAACTCCTGGCGTTCCTACAACAAAAGCTGGACGTCATGGATGAGGTGAGCGCGCTCCAAATCTGTAAGTCTAACTTCAGTGAGGATGATGTGGCCACAGCGAAGAAGCTGCTTTACGAGTCTCTCGGCAAGATTGACCAGATGGTGTCCCGAAGGCGTGATGGGACGCAGAAGAGCCTGCAGGAAATCATCACCCTGTTCAAGGAAACCGATCCAGATGACGTGCCCACTTTCGTGGCGAGGGATCTCAACAAGCTGCCTCCCGTCACCTTTGATCACGTCGATGTAACCAGCCTTTTGAAGGATATTGTTTCCTTGAAGAAGAGTCTGGCTGATATAATGATCAAATTTCAAACATCTGAAAATACTGTAAGCGAATTGCGTAAAGAAGTTTACGATTTACGTGAATCGCTTGCAGTAAGTAGGTCACCGATCGCAGGCTCTAATGTAAACATGCGACGCGGGGCATGCCTAGATACGTCGACGACGTCGAGTTGCAAGTCAGCAGTTTCGTCGCCGACACCGCCACGGCCCGACAGAACTCGAGCGCCGCCGCCGCTGGCCGCGAGCGCCGACCCCGTGAGCAGCTCGCCTCCCGCCCGCGCCCCGCCGCCGCCGCCTCCTACCGCAGCGGCGCCGCTTGCGCCCGCGCACAGTCAACTTGACTATGCTGCTGTTGCTGCCGCCAAAACAACTTCGCAGTCGCAGAAGCCAGACCTGCCAGACCGAAGAGTACCTGCGCCGATTGTTACCTCACCGGGCCAAGATGACCAAGGTTTTATGGAGGTTCGGAACAAAAGGCGACATCGTCAGCGCATAACGACGAAGAACCACTATGGTACCGCACCGACAGGGCCCAACCTCCTGCTGCGAGCTGCCATACCGACCACGGCGGTATACCTGTCCCGTCTGCACCACACCGTCACCGTGGGGGACGTGACAGAGTACATCAAGAAGAAGGCCAATTTCTGCTTGAGAGTCCAGCCTTTGGAATCGCGCCACAATACGAACTTCAAGTCGTTTGTGGTGCGCGTCCCGACAGCAAGGTTGGATACTTTCATGAAGGAGGATTTCTGGCCGCAGGGCGTGGTGTACCGGCGCTTCCGTGGGACGTTGCCTACTGCCACGGCCACCGATACGACGACGAAAGTCAATTAAAGTTTTATAATAAAATTGTCTTATATAAATATATGTATGTTAGTCTGTAAGGTATTTATTGTATGGGCCATAAGTCGCCTGAAATAAATGATTTATTATTATTATATATTATTATAGAGAGAGTTCTATTCGCGACTGAATTGTGAACTTCACATTCATTTACGAAGCAACAGAGAAAAACCAGTAAAAAGTTATGAGCTTGGAAACATTCATTGGGGTGTGGAACACCCCACGCAACCAATTAAGGGTTATTTTTCTTTATCCACAGCCGGGTAGTACTTAGTCGTGGGCCACACTGGAGCGGCGCGTCTTGCGTCCGCGTTGAGCGGGAAAAACAAATATATTGAGACGGACGTGAGAGGCCACACTGGCGCGTCTGGCGGTCGCCGCGACCGGCGGAGGGAATAGTACGTGTTCGAGCGTCCTGCGGATCCGCAGGTCGCCTCCGCGCCCCGCGGTCGCTCCAGTGTGGCCTAGGCTTCATCACACCTGATGTTAAGTGATGATAAGGCTGAAGATAGAAGCGCACTACTCCCGGTATCCTCGACCACTGAGGAACTAAGTAACTGCCGGAACACCACAATGCTGAAAGCATCATTGTAATGGCGTCAGACTTAGATAAGACGGTGATAGCTAGCCAGGCGGACTAAGACCAGTCCTACCACTAACCAAACCGAATACTGGGTACTGTGGGTAATACCCCACTGGGAATCAAACCCGGGAACTCTGGGTCTGAAATCGGTGGGGTGAACCACTAGACCACAGAGGCGGTTAGAAGTTTCGAGCTTGGAAACATTAATTGGGGTGTGGAACACCCCACGCAACCAACTAAGGGTTATTTTTCTTTATCTACAACGGGGTAGTACTTGGGCTTCCTCACACCTGATGTTAAGTGATGATAAGGCTGAAGGTAGAAGCGCACTACTCCCGGAATCCTCGACCACTGAGGAACTAACTGCCGGAACACAACGATGCTGAAAACATCGTTGTTATGGCGTCAGACTTAGATAAGATGGTGGTAGCTAGCCAGGCGGACTTTGAACAAGCCCTACCACCAACCAAATCGAACAATATGTACCTCCTCAGTGGTCAGTGGTCCCCCACTGGGAATCGAACCCGGGACCTCTGGGTCTGATACCGATGGTGTGTACCACTAGACCGCAGAGGCGGTTAAAACTAATTATGAGTTACTATTACTAGAGAATTTGAAAACTGTTTGCACAGAAATCTTTAACATTTCGTACTTACCTACCCTTTTAACCCTGGAAGTCGAAAAATGGAATAAAAAATGTCAATCTTGAAATTTATTCCCAAATATAAAACACAAAAGGTCGAAGTCACGGTCGTAAACTTAACAAACCAATTTAAGAAGAAACAAAGAGTGTTGGCGCTCTGAAAGTACCCATTGTATTTTTGGACATAAAATATTGAATAGCCATATAAAAAGAAAACTAAGAAAGCCATGTTTTATGCCCGTCAGCGTTTGGGCAGTAAAATCACGTTTTTGGGTCATGGATATTCATATTTTTTGGGGCGGCGGGCTCTAGTATTGTTACAAATTAACAAAAAAACAACAAAATAACACCAGCGCTAGAAAGGCATAATCTTATTTTTTTGTACTTACAGGATAATCATACGTCTTAAGGCGATACTCGGAAAAATTATGCTAAAGCGAGATAGCGATGAGAAAACGACACGCGCGGGAGCGAGACCGATTTGGCCGATTACGTGAAAATAACACAAAATCACTTTGTATTCAAAAACTATAGCGATTTAAAAAAAATGCTCTATACGATCCTAAATATTATTGGTGTCCACTAACTAAACCAATTTTCAATATAATCTTGATATTTCTTATTTTTAGAATAATAGCCAAAATCATAAAATCGTGTTTCTGAAACTATACGATTCTAGATAAAGGTATGAAGAAATATATATCTTATTACTAGGTTTATAACAACTCTAACCAACCGTCCTATAGTTTTATATCAAAGAGTCCATACTTTTTCCGAGTAGCGCCTTAAAGACGTGTTGTAATTTCGGAGTAACAATCTGTCATGTGGTAAGTACTCGCGTTCTTTTTCATTGAATATGTTTAATAGGCTTGTGAAATTTTACAAAACGGAGTTTGCCTACTGGACCACGCTCATCATCAACACCTAACGCAAAGGGCAGGCTGAGGCCTAATCATCACTACATAGTATAAAACAAAGTCGCTTTCTCTGTCCCTATGTCCCTTTGTATGCTTAAATCTTTGAAACTACGCAACGGATTTTGATGCGATTTTTTTTAATAGATAGAGTGATTCAAGAGGAAGGTTTATATGTACTTTTTATCCCGATATTCCCACAGGAACGGGAACCAAGCGGGTGAAACCGCGGGCGGCCGCTAGTTGTGTATAAAGCGGGCTCCAGACGAGTCAGACGACATGATATCGGTGGCGATCTAGGGTGGAGAGAAATCGAGGCATCGGGGATTCGGGGCAGACTCGAGCCGAGCAGTGCGTGTTCGAACGTGGAGCGGAACCAGCGTTGCCAGAATGTTACTTTTGTAACATTTTATGTTACTTTTTACCCTTTCATGTTACCTCCATGTTACACGACTCAAAATGTTACATTTACGTAACTTTTAGGGCTTAATAAAATATATTAAGCCCTAAAAGTTAATTAATATTCAAATACTTTCCAGCAAAGAAAAAATAATCGTGAAATGGAACGCACCAAAGGAAGTTTTCATTTGTGTACTTGATTTTGAGCCGTCGTTTTATTTTCTATCTCTTTCTCACACTTGAAGAATGAGTAACATAGTCGCACAGCACGAACTTCGATCGAAGACCGATCAAAGTTTGTTATTTATTACGGTTTTTTAAACTCAATTCGTTTTGTGAACTTTGTTTGGTTGAAGTCGATCGAGTAGTAGAATATATTTTAAATGTTTAAAGTGGTTGGTTTGCATTTGGTTTGTTTGTCGTGTGTTGACTTGTACACACACACAAGTTAAGTAACATTACTTATAGTATGTAAAAGTTTTATGGTTTTATCATGGTTTTATGTAAATATTTAGAGAATCAGGGAGGCTACCGCGTAACTTTATGGGTAGGTATGAACTTCAAACGTTTTTGGGAACTTTAAGTCAATTTTATAAAGAAAATATCAGCTATCAGTTCCTTGTTTTGTGACGTCGGGTATAATGATAACTAGCTAGCAACGTTCAACAGAACAAAGCAGCAAAAATCTATCAAGATATGGAATTCAAATGACAGTTGAAGCCCATACCCATATCCATATTTCTTAGCCGGTTGTTTTGTTGATTAAACTGTCATTTGAATTCCTTATATTGATAGATTTTTGCTGCTTTTTTCTATTGAACGTTGCTAGCTATGTAGCGTTGCGTCGCTCGCTACTATCCTCCTTTCATATAATTCGAATGTTTTTGTGTATTGAGTTGTAAAGTGCATTTTATCTGTTTCGGTCCATTTTTATATCTAAGTAATTATATTGTTATTAAATGGTTATAGAACCTGTTATTTACAGGTTTTATTTTTATCATTGAAATTTGAAATATAATACTATCGCTGTGGATTTGGGTATTTCATTTCTCACCCCCACGCGACAGCTAGTTATCGTTATACCCGACGTCACAAAACAAGGAACTGATAGCGGCTATTTTCTTTATAAAATTGACTTAAAGTTTCTAAAAACGTATGAAGTTCATACCTACCCATAAAGTTACGCGGTAGCCCTCCTGTTTGCAACTGAAATAGGTTCTGTTTATTTTGTATACTTACAAAATTGTATGACACCACTTTCAAACGTGTTTTTTTTCTATTATTACCACACTTTTATTAGCTTCACTTGTAACTAAGTCACAATGTAAGAAAATCTTGGAATTCAATTTTAACCTACTTCTAATTGTTGTATTGATCTGAAACTTTACAAATCTATATGAATCTGATGACAATACAATAATTTGCTACTATCCAGCTGATCTGATGATGGAGTCAAGAGGTGGGCAATAGAACTCTTCAATGGCTGCTAGGAAACCCCTCGAGTTTAGCCTCAATTGTTTTGTTCTGATGAGACCTATTCGGTACACTTGGTGGTGAGGGTCTGATGATGGAGCAGGGAGGAAGCCAGTGGCACTCCTTTATCACCAATAGGAAACACCTCGAGTTCCGGCTCATTTGTTTCGTTCTGATTAGACCTATTCGCTACACTTGGTGGTGAGGGTCTGATGATGGAGCAGGGAGGAAGCCAGTGGCACTCTTTAATGGCCAACAGGAAACCCTTTGAGTCTGACTCATTTGTTTCGTTCTAATGAGACCTATTCGTTACACTTGGTGATGAGGGTCTGATGATGGAGCAGGGAGAATGCCAGTGGCACTCCTTAATGGCCAATAGGAAACCTCTCGAGTTTGGGCTCATTCGTTTCGTTCTGATGAGACCCATTCGCTACACTTGGTGGTGAGGGTCTGATGATGGAGCAGGGAGGAAGCCAGTAGCACTCCTTAATGACCACTAGGAAACCCCTCGAGTTTGAGCTCATTTGTTCATTCAGATGAGACCTATTCGCTACACTTGGTGGTGAGGATCGTATGTTGGAACAGGGAGGAATAAATTAGTCTTATACTTTATTATATGTACCTAATTATGTTATTTATTACATCTTATTAAGAAAGCTAGTGGCATTAATTAATGTTAATTTGGTTTGCCATTTATTAAACTAAAAAGAAAGAAATAAATATATAGTTTAAAAAACTAAACAAACACACTTTTAATAGTAACAGAATAAAAAGTACAAAATAACCGTCTATTCAGTAACTGAAATTAAAAAGCGTGGTGCGCCCTTTGCAAAGCATGAATTTCAAGAACTTAATATTGACAACGCGCACCACGCTTTTTAATTTCAGTTACTGAATAGACGGTTATTTTGTACTTTTTATTCTGTTACTATTAAAAGTGTGTTTGTTTAGTTTTTTAAACTATATATTTATTACAATATGTGTAGGGTGCCCTACACTTTAGATGATAATGATAAGAAATTGATAATATGATATAACGATAAATGATACTATTTGATTGATATAAGGAAAGGTTAAAAATGATAACAACCAATTCCGATGAATGCGTAATTAGCACTGATTTATTGCTTTTAAATATAAAATAATTATTGCACGTATTGCAAAGTAAGCATTGTAAACAATCACGTACGATGACTCGTACATCTTGCCAATCCAAAAAACAAGAAAAAATTATAAACAATAATTAAAATATAACAATGGTAAAGAATTAATGTAAAAGTATTTAATATGTAAAAAATGCTAAAATAAAACTTATGTAAACATTGCAATAGAAATAAATTAATTTGATTATTATTCATTAAACTGAATGTCTTTAAATTTAATTGGAAACATTAAAATGGACGACGTGGTTATCATCAAGGAGGAGAACATGCCCCCCGGCAAGTGGGCGTTGGCACGTGTTTGTGAGTTGCACCCCGGGAAAGACGGACACGTCAGGGTTGTAACTTTGAAAACTCAAAATAACATCCTCAAGAGGCCAATCAACAAGCTGGCATCAAGGCATCAAATGAAAGGCCTTGATGAGCACATCACAGAGAAAGTAATCACTTGGAGCACATTCCAAAACTATAATTTGTCACTAAAATGTGTGAAAAAATAAATAAAAAAACACGACTGAAATGCCAAAAATGAACTAAAAAGTTAAATAGTAAGTGACATTGCAGTCAGTTCCCTAAAACGGTCCCCCGACTGCAATGACACTGTTATTTAACTTTTTAGTTCGTTTTTGGCAGGGCATTCGTAATCTTCATAAAAAAAAATTTGTGTGTAATTGTAATATTACAGTAACAGTCGTTTTCTACATGAAATAAGAAAATGTTACTTTTCTCGTGAAAATGTTACTTTTTGAGCCGTCTTGTGTTACTTTTGACTATTGGCCACTGGCAACACTGAGCGGAACGCATGTGCTGAAGAGCGCTTCAAAATGCTTCCAACTCTTTCGAAACACCAACAACGTGTTGGTTTGGCATTAGCCCTCGCTGTCAATATACACACACGCAGTGCGGAGGGGACGGTGCCCCGATCTATACCCCAAGAACTATCCGATATTTTTGTAAAAAATTCAATAACAGGCCAAATTTTTGTAAACGGCCCTTAAATATAATTTTAAGAGACTATATTTTGGAATCCAACATAATATAGCTTTGGAAGGTATAAAAAAAAAGTTATACCCCGAAAATGGTGCAATTCTTTCAGCAAATATGCTATCACCGTTAACATGTGTTTATGTTCACCATATCTAAGCACCAAAGTCGAAATCCATAAAGTTATAAAACGGGAAACTAATACTTTTGGAAGAAGTCGGTTGTTTCTGATAGCATTTTTAACATAGGTGTAATGCCAATTTGAGTTTACGTAGAGAGTTTTTTTAAAAGTTTATTTGTTTTTCATTTACAAATATAGGGGGATTATATACTTTTACGAAAGATAATAATAAATGTATTCAAATGTAAAGTGAATAACACTTATACCATTTTTGCCTATTTTTTTATAGATTTTTTAAAGCTTTGTATTTGTTTTTTTTTATGTCGCGGTCATAAATATTGGTGGATTACTAATGAATTATTTATTAAACTAAATAATCTAATTTTCAATGTTAAGAAATTACTGATATAGAATTATTGTTGAGTCTCCATAGAACGAATTAGTTTGGCTCTCGGGCTACTAGGACGAATCGGCTGCATTTTTGCTCCTGCCAGCCAATTCAGGAGGCGATATCGGCCACGATTAAGGATGGCCCTACATACGACACGATTTAGAGGCAATCTAAGAGGCATCCCCACCTCTCCATCTTAGATCGCCACCGATATCATGTCGTCTGTAGCCCGCTTAACGCAACATCTAACACGATCGCTTTCAGTATAGCAATATGTGAGCACCCATCACTGGCTTACAACGATTGTCGTCACAGTGAGCGAGTCCATTTAAGCCCAGCTTACCCAAACAAAATGTACCTAGTTTGTACCTATTATTATTTTTGTGTCTTAGCCGATATTTACAAAAAATTGCTCACTTGGCGGCAAACCTTGAAGTTTGGTCGGGGTTCGGACTCGCGAAGTACCTACATGCATTTGCGTTATCTAGTAAATTCTTTATCTGTGATAACGCCTCCACGAACTAAAACAAAACGCGACTACGTCACCGTTGTTTTAAGGCGTTACCCTGACCGAAAGTGGCGCCCTCAGAGGTTTATATTTAATAAGTTGCGAACAGAAAAGGATTTTAATAAAACTTTACATGGAATTTTTAGGTCCCATAGTCTAGTATTTTTAGAGGTTCACCCTTGTTTGGTAGATTTAAGGCGATTTAAGGCGATCGCTTCGCTGCGCTTCGCGATCGCCTTAAATTTCGTGGTTATTTTTTTGTATCAATACAAGTTATGAATTTAATATTATTTTTATGCATTCACAATGCAATTTTGTAAGTAAAGGAAAAATGTGATTGTAAAAAACCACGAGCCCTATAAGTAGCTACGCTATCCCGCCTGAAAGCTACTTATAGGGCTCGTGGTTTTTTACTATCACATTTGTCCTTTAAGTTATGAATTGTTTCACAAAAAAATATTTTTCAGCCTGAAAAGGCCGGGCCTTCAGACGACTCAATTGAAAAGCTACCCGTCGCCTTTGAAACAACAGTCTTTTTTATCAGTGCCCGTAGTGTAAGTTTTCATACAAATTGACATAAATACGGACTCACGATAGTTTGCGTTTTTTGACATAAAAACTTACACTAGGGGTAGATTCTTAGTATTTTAGGTTAAATCAATGAACAGTGAAATTAGACCCTCAATTTAACGTCAAAAGATCTCAATTTATTTTAGTTTTTTATTTTTCTTTACTAACAGTCTGCCCGCGAATTTATCTTTTGATAGCAATTTTATTAACTTATAATTTTCTTTGTCTTACTATTTCCTGAAAACATAATAATTATGTATTTATTTACTTGTCACTGACATAAAAATTCAGGTGTTTTGTTCGTGGCGTATGAATTATAAAAAACTAGCTTTCCGTTCGCGGCTTCGTCCGCGTGGACTACACGACGTTATCCCGCGGGAACGTGATATTTTTCCGGGATAAAAAGTAGCCTATGTTCCTCTCCAGGCCACAAAGTATCTGTGTCCTAAATTTCAGCCAAATCCGTTGAGCCGTTTTGGCGTGATTGAGTAACATACAAACATCCAAACATCTAAACATCCAAACATCTATACTTTCACATTTATAATATATTAATATATAAGTAGAAAGTAGGATAATCATCCTCAATCATAAGACATTTATTTGATTAAAGTTCCAGTACTTTAACGACTCCGTAGTTGAGTACACCACGCACCGGTTATCAAGGTGCCGTTATCTCTGATTCTGAGTTCGATTCCCGGTCGGGTAAATGTTGAAAAAGTACTTTTAAATATTTTCTCATGTCTTTGTATTAAGGTAATCGTAAGGCCTTCGTTGTTTCCAATGCTATAACATAATAACCTTGGTGAGTTACCGGCTAAGAAATATGGATATTGAGCTAGGGTTGTATTTGAGATTTGAAATTCATAATCATAGATTAATAACAGCTTCGCTTCGCTAAGTCCATAATAATGTACATGCATGGGCATAGGTCTTCAAATGTCAAATGAAGCCCAGTTTCTTGAGCTAGGTAGTTAGTTTAGAATTGGAACAATGTGATGGTGACCAATATTGTTATTTAGGTATTAAACTTTTATAATTATCTGGGTGCCTACCATCAACTCTTATTGCAATTTTGTTAAGGACCTAAACTGATCTGCTTTGCTTATATGTACCACGACAGCTTAATATCAATGACAGCGATTCAGTCATCATTCAATGACATTTCTCAGCCGCTAAGATGTCAAGAACTCTTATTTGACTTATAAATCGGCCAAGTTAACATGACACCTGCAGGTTATACCCGTCCCTCTCACTCTCCGGGCATGACAGAATCGAGTGAAAGAGACGGGTAGAAGAAATAAGGACATAAATCGTTCGGTCATTCACATTTAGCAATTCATTTGCGATCCAGTTTTTAGAAGCTCATCATAGTACGAAAGAAAGCAATTCATTTTAGGAACCTATTCTGCGTCGAGCTATTTTTGAATCGCTGTCTTAAAAATGATGGTAGGCACCCAGTTCTGTCTTAACCAGTTTCAATTTTACATGAGATCCCTTGCGTTAAAGAACGAACGAACAAAATCATATCTCTACTTTTGGCAATAAAACAAAAACATCAAACAATCAAGTCAAAACCACAATTTGGACGAAACCACCGCAAAATAAAGGAAAATATTATATGTATCCTACTTTCAACCACAATGGCTTTTTTGACAGATGACTGTGCCAGCCTAATCTAGGTCAAACCAGTTAGGACATTGCCCTTTTCACCCTTATTTCGTGCCTATAAAGTTTAGTTTCCAATGGCCAATTCCGATAGTTTATTGATAAATTGATAAGGTTTTATTATTAGGGGTAAAGTAGCAATTTGGCTATCTAAACTTTTGGGCTAAATGGTTTAGGAAAAATTATTAATGTTTAATGTTTTGGATTTGGTGTTAATTACGCTGATTTGTTACAGAGCTTAGTTTATTTCTTGTGGTAAGGAAAGGACACTTTTGCATTTATTTGAACGATTATTAGATAAATGTCGTAAGTTCGGATTCCTGCAGGGGTGAATGTCTTTGTTAATAAGCAAAATCAATTTTTTGTTATCCTTAAGGCGCGCTTCGTAAGTTCGGATTCCTGCAGGGGTGAATGTCTTTGTTAATAACAAAAATCAAATTTTTGTTATCCTTAAGGCGCGCTTACAAGGGCAATTAAACTACGCTTATGGGAAGTGCTAGTTCTATTTTGAGCTCAGGAGGATCACCCGCGTGGTACCCGTTCCCGTGGGAATATCGGGATAAAATATAGCCTATGTCACTCGGGAAGAAAGTAGCTTTCTAATGGTCAAAGAATTTTTCAAATCGGTCCAGTAGTTTCGGAGCCTATTCGATGCAAACAAACAAACAATAAAATCTTTCCTCTTTATAATATTAGCACATTAGTATAGATGAGAAAACGCTGACACATATTTGCTTCTAAACACGCAAATATGTTTCAAATACTTACTTGTTGCTGTCAATTGCGATTGACATCCCAATATTCTTTAGGTAACTACATGATAATCAAATAGTTGAAAGGGTTTTCAAATAACCACTAGATAAATACACCAGCCATAAAACCTTACCCTACAAGGGATCTCTCCAAATGTAATCCGTTTATTGCCAGATTAATCATCTTTATGGCTGTGGCATAAGGTGCAATTTGGCTCGCTAAGATTAATAGTTCAGCGAATAAAGGAGCAATTGATTCGGTATCAGATTACTGACATTTGGTTGTATAATGAAGTCGTATTTGGCGGTATTATTATTGAGAAGGGTTTAACTATTCAACTATTGTATGTGGTTTGAAAGGTCACAATATGTTATACCTATGCGTTTTTCCCCGTTTATATTTCTAAACTAGACTTCCGTCCGCGGCTTCGCCCGCTTCTACACGACGTTATCCCGCGGCAATGCGATATTTTTCCGGGATAAGAAAGAAGAAAGAAAAAATCGACCCGTCTCACAACTAGCTCCGATGGGTCGTGGGTTCGTGTCCCATCGGAGCTAGTAGTGAGACGGGTCGAGTTTTTTAAAATACTTACTTCATTTTCCATTTTTCAATAATAAAAATTGCATTGTGAATGCAAAAAAGTAAAAATTTAAATAAGATGAAAGAAAGTTTACATTGAGCTAAGAAATATGGATGTACAAACTTTTGATTTATTATTATCATGTCAAAGATTGCTTCCAAAATGTGGAAGTTGTATTAAGAACTAGCTTTCTGCCCGCGGCTTCGCCCGCGTGTACTATACATCGTTATCCTGAGGGAATGTGATATTTCTCCGGGATAAAAATAGCCTATGTCACTCTCCAGCTCCCAAACTATCCCCATACCAAAATTTACCCGTATCTCCATTATGACGAGAAAGACGGACAAACACACAAACAAAAATACTTTCACATTTTATAATATTAGTATCTATATCTATCTATAAAGTTTTTTATGCAATGGAAATGATTATGTAGGTACTTTTTACTACCGACCTACGTAATTCTAATCAAGAATGACACATTTGTTTTTTTTTCTGGCAAAAAATGACAGTGGTATTTTTGAAAAATGGAAAATGAAGTACTTACCTACCTATTTAGAAAAAAAAGAAAGTATTTTTGCTAGGTGTACGTAATCGGTACGTTAAGTGGGTACGGAACCCTTCATGAGCGAGTCCGACTCGCACTTGGCCGATTTTTTTTTCTATGTAAAATATCTAATCAAAATCGTGGTAGGTAAGTAATAAAATTATTAAAAGTTGCCAGATACGGTCTTAATGTAACGTAATATTCGAGAAAATATATATTTCTACTGTAATTTTTCTTCTGTTTGTCTGAAATAAAAGTTATTTGATTTGACTTTCTATATAGATTAGGTACTTACACAATTCGGAAAAATTCTTGTAAATCTGAGTCTGCACTCAATATTTGATGCTTTTATGCGAAAGTCTTTCTTATACCAGCACACGAAGTTTCATTTTGCAATGTCTGTGCACCATCCCATGGTGATTTACACATCTGAATGTCATAAAACAAAGATCCGCTGCAGGGTTGTCAAATGTTACAGAAAATATATTGATCAGATAATATTATTATTATATTTAAACAAAGTATGTTTACTTACATCTTATTTCAAAAAAGCTCCGGGGCAGTCCATTAATCACGTGAGGCCAAAGGGGCCGAGGTGGGGGGGGGGGGGGGGGGGGTCAGGTCAGTTAAAAATCACTATGTATCACAATCATATAGTAAAAATGTAAAAAATATATATCTAAACATAGCTTATATATATATACTGTGGTACTTACCTAAATAAAGGCTGTTAACCAGTCATCACATAACATTGAAAATACTGAAAATGAAGTAAGTATTAGAAAAAGTGGACCGTCACACAACTAGCTCCGATGGGTATATAGATAGATGGGTGTATAATATAGTTGTTGTGAGACGGTTCGACTTTTTCTAATACTTCATTTTCAATAATAAAAATTGCATTGTGAATGCAAAAAAGTAAAAAAATTTAAATAAGTAATAATAATAATAAATAACTTTTTTACAATCACACCAATTATCTAAGCCCATGTAAATTTCATTGAGAAACTGTGTTATGGAAAACTTGATAACGGATAAATATATACTTAAATACTTTTTGTTTGGACCTCTGGGTCTGAAATCGGTGCTATCTCCAGAGGTGCCGGGTTCGATCCCCGGTCGGGTAAATGTTGAAATTGTACTTGTCAATAATTTCCTCGGGTCTGGGTGTACGTGGTTGTACAAACCCGTCGTTGTTTTCTATTTTAATAATACTAGTGCTTAAGCTACTATACTTTGGTATTGGAACAATGTATGTGATGGTATCTGATATTTATTTTATTATATTTTTTATAAAGTTGTCAACCCTATAGTCCTTGAGTGGAATCTGAAATGACACCCCTGCATATTTATTTTCCGAGTAGCGTCTTATTTGAGACTGATGCTGCGTACTGTCTGTTCTGTATGTTATTTATTATTTATTTCTCTGTATGTACAGTCACGAGCGAGTAAATAATTAAATATATTTAGTAACTAGCGGATCCGTGAACAAATACAATAAAAAAATACCTACATATAATAGCATACATACATAGCTGAGACTTTTTAGGACTTTAGGTTTGCTCCAGTCTTTAGGCATGACACTTGATGTAACTGCTCTTGACTTGTACTGCAAATTTTTAGTAGTTTAATAATTTGTATTTGCGTTACTGCTTTGTTTATGTACTGTGACACTGACTTAACCCGACTTCAATTTGACTGGCCCACTGCCGATCACTCGTGTCAAGTGACTCCTTCATCCTACTTTGCACTTAACTTTTTATCCCGCCGATGGTGGCAATCCTCGCTATTTTTCCACCATCCTGCATTTTCCCTCCTATTCGTCCATTTTTTCCTCTGAATCCTGCATTTTTCCTCTCTCGCCTGCATTTTTACTCTGTAGTGAGGTCATAAATATCGATATGTTGTGATATGGAGTAATTCAGGTGCACATTTTGTGGTCTTTTAATAATAAATAACGGTTTACGCTCTATAGGCCCGTGAGGAAGTAAATAAAATAGTGTGCAGTTTGATATATGAGTGTTTGAATTTTTAACGGTGTGGTTGGATTGGGATGACAACTTATTTTAAATTGTGATTGTTTCGTGTACAAGTTTCCGTTTCCAATAACTCGTTACTTATTCACTTTTTAATTTACGGTAACAGATTTTACCGATTTTATGCCTACTTTTTGTGATAGATAAGAAATGAGCCGGTATCTGTTAAAAGTTTTTTTTATTATATATTCATTGCTATTATTTATTATAGCCTGAGGTTAGAGGCCTCTCTACTTTCCTTCCAATTGTTGCGGTCAGTCATTTCTAAAGGTCATCAGTCCGCCTGTTGGCAATGGTCTGTCAGTTGGCCGCAATTGACCACACACTGACAGTACCCTTTAACATTTATGACTGACAGCTAATGCGCAGGCAAGGCATAGTGTGTGGTTGGGCCGCTGGGTGGCGCGGACCAATGTTAACAGTTATCGGCCGGACAGAAACTACCGACTAAAAATAAAACTGGCGACTATCAACTGCTAGTGTGTGGCTCAAAGCTGGTTTTCGAATATTGCGGATAGGCAATGATCGTACAGTGTGTGGCCGATAGAGGTCTCCAACGTCAAACGGCCGATCTGATCTACGACAACAAGCGGATTGATCGTCTGTTGGGCCTTAAACAATATTTTTTATATTACTGTGTGTTTTATATGGCAAAATAATTTTGCCTTAATAATAAAAGTGGAGTAAAGTTAGTGCCAACGTCGCCAATTTAATATTACTTTGGAATTTATTTATTGCAGCTTACCTAAGTTAGACAAGATTGTCATCTAGTTGTACAGGAACTAAGAATAAGAGTCCAAAAAGTATCGATACTTTTGTAATCGAGATCCTTAACAAAAACTTAAGTCACCAAGACCGTCGTCGTCTTGTCCAAAAGTATGTCGAAGTCGATCGATGTCGAAGATATCGATTCAAGTATCGGCTTAAATCGATATCTTCGACATCACTACCCAAAGTCGAGCACGAGCCATTAGTCCTAGTCGATGCAATCCAGCGCTAAATCTGCCGTGATTCGAGCTCTGTAGCCGATTAAAACAATGATTAGTCCCGATTCCTCTCTGGAATACGTTTGTTAAAGGTTTAGCGCTAAGTAGTTCCGTGGAGGTATGCACATTTTTCTTCTTTGAAGGTGGAAACCCACCGCTGTGCATGCTGTGAACGGGCGGGCACGCGGCTCATTTTAGTTGCATTTATTTGATTACATACAATTCATTTAATACACTTCTTAATAAGAAATAAGAGGTGGTTCACCGAATTTGTCCCTGGTTGTACCATTAAATAACTTGGAGGTGTTAAAAAACGAAAGCTAAACAAAAAACCTTCGAATGATCAACTCTCTAGCAAGTAATTTTTTTCACTAAATTGTCCATAGGAAATTATTTTTCCATACGATAAAACGTTATTCGCCGCCCGACTAAAACGAAGTCCGCACAAACTAATTCATTATTCTATAGAACTTTGCCGCTAATTGCGAAGTTGTTGAAATATGAATTCAACTTTCCACCATTTTACTGGTTAATGTGAAAAATACATTTTGGTGTATTAAGCCGTTGGTCAAGTATGTACCTCTGCCTCTGTTTTTGTTATAACGTGTTAGGAATTCCATAATTACACTCCAAGACTAAATTTAATGAGATTGAACGAACGAGAATGAACGCCAAGAAGAAAAGAAGCCCCGGTTTTGGCCACTGTACTGGTTTTCGCCACTTTTTGCTCTAAAAGTTTTCTAAATAACTTTCGTCATTTTTGCCAAATACATTAAAATAAGGTAGTTTAAGGTAATAATAACAATCGTTAGAATTCCTCATTTCATACGATTTCTTTTTCAATAAACGCCATTAATTTCTATTTAAAAACATTTTATATCAAAATTTTAAGATTACCCTGGGTTTGGTTTTGATTTTTCGCTATACTTACAAAAGTTTGACTATCGATAAGTATCCAAACAATAAAACTGGCGCATTTGGCACCTCTCGCACACTTTGTGCTAAATACAAAAAACTAGAATCTATTTGCATCTCTGCAATTATTTTACGACCATACGATGATACGATACGCTCAACTTGTCAAATCACTGTTTCAAAAATTGACAAAAACTGCTCAATTTTCTCAAAAAGAAAAACAATAAGTTAACCTTTATATCCCATATAACGTTATATGGAGTGTAGAACAGAGTTGCAATTTAGAAAAAAGAGAGTCCAAACTCTATCTACTCAAACTCTACGTCGTAGAGTTTGGTTTATGTTTTTATTTTTGGAAAAAAATTAAGATTGAAAATTTTTAAATGAAGTATTTTAGAAAAACAAGACCCGTCTCACAACCATTCCCATCGGAGCGGGAGACGGGTCGATTTTTTCTAAAATACTTCATTTTCAATTTTTCAATAATAAAAATTGCATTGTGAATGCAAAAAAGTAAAAATTTTAATAAAAATTAACATTGTATGAAGATTTTTGAAACTAGCTATGGAGCGTTTGGCCTCTACATTGATGTTAAAATCATCGCGGAGATGCAAATACGTAGGTTTCCGATAAACATACATAATACCTGTGCATAATACCATTATTATAGTACACCACATATTTCAAATTCGTCCACCACCGACAATCCTACCAAATCCACTTTTATTCTTATTTCTCCACGACTCGAACTGGTGACCCGTAAAATGAGTTGCTCCGGGCATCACTGGCTAAGCTATACGGTACGGGGTATAATGCACCTTGTACCCGGGATTCGGGGCTGTCCCACGGTACTTCGCATGCAATTCTAATGCCAACAGGATTGCATTAAGGGTTGCCAGTAGGTCGAATCTCTAGAATTTGGTCACAAATTCGCATTTTAATTTGACAAACTTATTGGAAAAATTGTGATAGAAACAAAACACCAGCCCTGCATTTAGATTTTAGAACGGGAATCGAACCTGAAAAAAATGGGAATCCAACTTATGTAGTTAGTTGTAACCAAACTTACTGTCCCACGGTACTTCGCATGCAATTCTAATGCCAACAGGATTGCATTAAGGGTTGCCAGTAGGTCGAATCTCTAGAATTCGGTCACAAATTCGCATTTTAATTTGACAAACTTATTGGAAAAATTGTGATAAAAAAAACACCAGCCCTGCATTTAGATTTTAGGACGGGAATCGAACCTGAAAAAAATGGGAATCCAGCTTAAGGATGACAAAGTCTTCGAATTTTTCCATCATTTTTAACGCTCTAGGCTGTAGCGATGCTTCTTCATTATTCCGTTCGAAAATCTACTTGCGATGCTGGTGGTTTTCAGCAACGTCATCATAAATTTTCTCTTGTATTTTTCGCTTGTCTTTCGCTTGGTTTTTTGGTACGAATTTTGTCATAAATAATCGTTTTCGAATGTGGAGTGGAGGTGAAGCGACGACGGCGGAATCTTCTTAAGCCGTAACGCCATAAAACCCGGCAACATATCGTACTATACCACAGCCGTCTCTATCGTCTTCTACAAGCCATGCTATGATACGGAACGGCAACATTGCTGTGAACCGGTTTACTCCTCTGAGTACTAAATCCTATGGAGGTGGCATACCTACGAAAAAGTGAGGTGTAACTAAGTCACAATGTAAGAAAATCTTGGAATTCAATTTTAAACTTCTTCTAATTGCCGTATTAATCGGTCCAGCCGTTTCAGAGATTAGCCGGAACAAACAGACAGACAGACAAAAATTGTAAAACATGTCATTTTGGTATATGTACCGTATATTAAATCATATGCACGTAGTAAAAAGCGGTTATTTAATGTTACAAACAGACACTCCAATTTTATTTATTTGTATAGATGTATAGAAGATATGCCATCTCCATAGGATTCAGTACTCGAGGTTTACTCGGTGTTTACCTGTCAAACGGTGCAAACGATGTCAAATCGGTTCACTTAAAACTACGTTGCCAACTTTATGCGCATGGCTTGTAGAAGACGATAGAGATGGCTGTGACTATACTGATTTTGTAGCAAATAATGTTTTAAAGGTTCTTTTCAAAGAGGTAATGTACGTTGCAACGTGTGGAGCCGGCATTACAGAATTGCACCCCAGTTCAAAAACACGACGTTGTTTTGAAATTATTTTACTATTTGTACTTATATCTGTTAACGACAAACAGACAAGACTGCCAGAATTGCTGGCTGATCTGTTGAAAATATCTATTGAATTTTTGTTCCTCTAAACGACCGAAAGTGGAACTGCTTTGGCTTTCCTACAAAATTATACGATCGCAATAATTATTACGATAACGCTAGTTCTTTGTGCTAGGGGTACAGGGTGCCTACCATCAACTCTTATTGTGGTTTTGTTTAGGACCTAAACTGATCTGCTTCGCTTATTCGTACCACGACAGCTTAATATCAATGACAGCGATTCAGTGATCATTCAATGACATTTCACAGCCGCTAAGCTGTCAAGAACTCTTATTTAACTTATAACTCGGCCAAGCTAACATGACACCTGCAGGTTATACCCGTCCCTCTCACTCTCCGGGCATGACAGAATCGAGTGAAAGAGACGGGTTGAAGCAAAAGGACACAAATCGTTCGGTCATTCACATTTAGCAATTTATTTGCGATCCAGTTTTTAGAAGGTCATAGTACGAAAGAAAGCAATTCATTTTAGGAACCTATTCTGCATCGCGCTATTTTTGAATCGCTGTCTTAAAGTTGATAGTATGCACCCTGTTATTGAAAATCCGATCGGACCTGGACAACCCTAATCGCAATCCATTATTTTGTAAACCTCCCGTTTTGGAATTGCTATGTCCGAGAAAGATTGAAACAAGATTTTGTATCGTGAAACACGGGTTGTTTTAAAAATAAAATGGAGTAATGTTTATAAGATTTAAATGGAAGGTAAAATAGAATAGAACTTAATGAAAGTTGGATAAATGAATTGGAAAAGGAAGTAACGATTGGATTATAAATATGGAATTTACCATATGTAAACTTAAACAAAATTAAAATGTAGGTATAGATACGATGAACCAAGATTTATTTAATTATTTGAAAATGTAATTCGTTCGTATATTTATTGACACAAAGGGAATTCACAATGGCAATTTAGTATTCTGTGACAATGGTCTATATTTATGCCCCCTCGCTAAAAAACATTAATTTCGCACTAAAATAGTCACAAATAATTTTAGTGCGAAATTAATGTTTTTAATAAGTACTTAAGTGAGATCTACGAAGTAGTTACGTATCAAGATTTTTAATTATTTTTACAAGCTTTTTATTAACTTCCCGTGGTTAGTTAGTGAGTTCGTTAGTTAGTGGGGGACAAATCTTGCAAGCTTAATTTGACCCACTCCCAGTGTACGATGTATACAGGTTTATTACCACACTTTTATTAGCTTCACTTGTAACTAAGTCACAATGTAAGAAAATCTTGGAAATAAATTTTAACCTACTTCTAATGGGCGTATTGATTTGAAACTTTGCAAGTCTATATGAATCCGATGACAATACAATAATATGCTACCATCGAGCTGATCTGATGATGGAGTCAAGAGGTGTGCAATAGAACTCTTCAATGGCTGTTAGGAAACCCCTCGAGTTTAGGCTCATTTCTTTTGTTCTGATGAGACCTATTCGCTACACTTGATGGTGAGGGTCTGATGATGGAGCAGGGAGGAAGCCAGTGGCACTTCTTAATGACCACTAGGAAACCCCTCGAGTTTGGCCTCCGTTGTTTCGTTCTGATGAGACCTATTCTTTACACTTGGTGGTGAGGGTCTGATGATGGAGCTGGGAGGAAGCCAGTGAAAGTCCTTAATGGCCTCAAGAAAACCCCTCGAGTTTGGGCTCATTTGTTTCGTTCTGATGAGACCTATTCGCTAAACTTGGTGGTGAGAGTCTGATGATGGAGCAGGGAGGAAGCCAGTGGCACTCCTTAATTACCAATAGGAAACACCTCGAGTTCTGGCTCATTTGTTTCGTTCTGATGAGACCTATTCGCTACACTTGGTGGTGAGGGTCTGATGATGGAGCAGGGAGGAAGCCAGTGGCACTCCTTAATTACCAATAGGAAACACCTCGAGTTCTGGCTCATTTGTTTCGTTCTGTTGAGACCTATTCGCTACACTTGGTGGTGAGAGTCTGATGATGGAGCAGGGAGGAAGCAAGTGGCACTTCTTAATGACCACTAGGAAACCTCTCGAGTTTGGGCTCATTTTTTTCGTTCAGACGAGACCTATTCGCTACACTTGGTGGCGATGGTCTGATGATGTGAAGATGGAGCTGGGAGGAAGCCTTTGGCACTCCTTAATGACCACTACGAAACCTTTTGAGTTTAGGGCTCATTTGTTTCGTCCTGATGGGACCTATTCGCTACACTTGGTGGTGAGGGTCTGATGATGGAGCAGGGAGGAAGTCAGTGGCACTCTTTAATGAGGAAACCCCTCGACTTTGGGCTCGTTTGTTTCGTTCTGATGAGATCTATTCGCTGTACTTGGTGTGAGGGTCTGATGATGGAACAAGGAGAAAGTCAGTGACACTCTTTAATGGCCACTAGGAAAGCCCTCGAGTTTGGGCTCATTTGTTTCGTTCTGATGAGACCTACTCGCTACACTTGGTGGTAAGGGTCTGATGATGGAGCAGGCAGAAAGTCAGTGGCACTCCTTAATGGCCACTAGGAAACCCCTCGAGTTTGGGCTCATTTGTTTAAAGGGTTTGGCTCGCGCTTCCGGTAACTAATAAACTCTACTTGAATTAAAACTGAATACATACAATCACGCCTTTTTTCCCTTACGGGGCATTGAGTTATAATGTTCACGGGGTGAAAAGAAAAGAGACATGAATGAACTGTGAAATCCATTACCATCCATCCATGGCTTGCCGTTTACTAAACTAAAAAGTAAAAAATAAATATGTAGTTTAAAAAACTAAAAAACACACTTTTATTTTTATTAGTAACAGACTAAAAAGTACAAAATAACCGTCTATTCAGTGACTGAAATTAAAAAGCGTGGTGCGCCCTTTGCAAAGCCTGCATTTCAAGTACTTACCTAATATTGAGAACGCGCACCACGCTTTTTAATTTCAGTCACTGAATAGACGGTTATTTTGTACTTTTTAGTCTGTTACTAATAAAAATAAAAGTGTGTTTTTTAGTTTTTTAAACTACATATTTTTTTTGATGAAAATACAATATTAAAGTACAGTCAGCAAAAAAGCTTGTCATACAAATGAATTTTTTTCTAAAAACTAATTATGCATTCAAAATGCATTTCTGTATGTACTTATACTTACGAAAAATTATAATAGAAAAAGAGAAACTGGTGATACTTTCTATCACATTTTTCCTATATCTAAGTTATTATTCTTTTTGTAACTTATACGTTAGATGTAAAGAAACGGTGTTTCTGTCTTAACATTTTCACACCGTAATCACGTACGACTAGTTGTATAGTTAACTACTAAACGGAAATTGTTTACGTCACAATTTTCTATTTATTTCTTTACTAACCTTTCGCCCGCGGCTGCGCCCGCGTGTACTACACGACGTTGTGATATTTTTCTGGGATAAAAGTAACAGCCTATCACTCTCCAGTTCCCAAACTGGCCCCATAATAGAAATCGCGTCGAACCGTTGCTCCGTTTTGACGTGAAAGACGGACAAACAAACAAACTTTCACATTTTTTATATTGGTATGGATTTCCACTTCATATGTTTTTACAAAACTCTGTTTGAATACGTACCTATAAATTAGACAGTAGGTACCTAGTAGTTAGAATCACACCTTAGCACCTCACTAGACGCTCTGTCATTCTCTTTGTGATCGTCCCGCCCCCGCCTTCGAAATTACAGACAACGTATGATAAGTCTAGGGGTTGGAAGGGTTGTAGGTTAGGGTTGCCATCTCGAAACTTTGAAAGCCAGGATTCGAAGGTAGAAATACCAGGACATTTCGGTTTAAAGCCAGGACTATATACATATAAGGTATTCTATTGGTGAAGACCTGTAATTAGCTTTCTGTTGTTATGTGTTTAATTAATCTACTCCTGTAATTTTGCTGTTGGTCTTCCGAAAATAAATAAATAAATAATAAGCAGGGTCGGACTGGGCCAGACTGGGACTGGGACTGGGAAAACAGGACGGTTGCCAACCCTATTGTAGGTAGGGTTGCCAGAAGGGTCCGGATAAAGTCGGACAGGGTCAGGCTTTTTGGATGCTCGTCCGGCCACATTAGACGGTGTCCAGCCTGCCCGGTTTTTACCTCATTGGCCAACTCGCAAACTTGCCGGCAGCTGCGCTTGAGAAATATGACTTTTATTTAAGACCTAGCTGTGCCCTGTAGTTTCACCTGTGTTAATTTGAGTAAAAGGAAAACCTACTAAAATATAAATATTTTTTTCAACAATTTTTCATCAGGTAATGCTCTGCTTCTGTTGGTCGTAGCGTGATGTTATATAACCAACAGCCTTCCTCGATAAATGGACTATCCAACACAAAAAGAACTTTTCAATTCGGTCCATTAGTTTCTGAGATTAGCGCGTTCAAACAAATAAACAAACAAACTTTCAGCTTTATAATATTAGTAAATTTTTTTTGACGACCGATTTGGCGCAGGGGTAAGGCTACCCACCTTCTGCGCCAGTGGTCTAGGGTTCGATTCCCGAACAAGATAAATATTTGTGTGCATGAACATGTCTATTTGTCTTGGTCTGGGTGTTAACTATGTATTTACAAACAAAAAGTATTTAAGTATATATTTATCCGTTATCAAGTTTTCCATGATACAGTTTCTTAATGAAATTAACATGGGCTTAGATAGTGGTGTGAATGTAAGAAGTTATTTATTTATTTTTATTTATTTAGTATAGACTACGGCATGAAATCCATGGTTTTTTAGGGAGTCCGTCCTTGATACCCAAACGCCTGGATAAACCAGCAGGCTATAAAGTGGCTAGCTGGCAGCCGGCTTTTCAGTTTTAAGACGTGGCAACCCTAGTTGTAGGTTGTAGTGTAGTCCTTTCATTCTGTCCGTGGCGCAGTAGTTATCCGTGGCTCAGTAGTTAGTAGCACACCTACTGAGACGGGGTCGTGGGTTCATAAACCTTTCATCATCTGCCATTTATGTCCCCACTGCTGGGGCACTGGCCTTCCTTATGGATGGATAAGGAGAATGAGCCATGACCCACCACGTGGGCGATGCGGGTTGGTGGGTATTAACGACTGCAGATGCAGCCGGGACCAACGGCTTAACGTGCTGTTCGAAGCACGGAGGAGCTCGAGATGAAAAGATTTTGGTCACCCATCCCGTGACCGACCATTGCTAAAGTTGCTTAACATCAACGATCGCAGCTCCTCCTATAAACATTTATGAGATGAAAATTTCTAACACTTTGTACCTAAAACATGAGACTTTCAGTGAAATTTGAGTCTGAGACGTGTGAATTCTATAAAATAAGCTTTATTTTAGTAAATGAAAATCCTTAGTTAGACCTATTACAGTTGTTTAATGAGATAATTAGCTACGTGTTTTCACCTGAAAATAAACAAAGGCGTGATTTACTGAAAGCAGTTCAAAGGGCATTCACCTCTGAACACCTGGTTAATGTCAATGACCCTTCATCGCTTTAAGTAAATAACTTAATTTAGTGTGGAAAAACTAATGTTGGACATGTACGATTTATGTGTTTTTCTCTATAACTTATCTGTGCCACTTAACTGTAATTTTAGACTTGTGTAGGTACCTATGTATGAGTATACTTATTGTTGAATGTTTTAACACAGTTTCATAAACATTTAGTACAAGAGGGCTTCTCTATTTTTAACCGACTTCCAATTTCAAAAAGGAGGAGGACTTTTCATATGTACTTTTTTCCTGTTCCAATCAAGAAAAAAAAGAAGTAAATATTTTTTTTTACTTTACTTCACGATACCAATAGGTAAGCACTTAAAAGTTTTTTCCAGCGCCATATATTTAATTATACTTATTGATGCAAAAAAATCAAACTTGATGTTGTCGACGAGAAAGAATAACCCTTTGTACCCCTAGAATTGAAAACTGTCGCTCTTAGTAGTAATCGTATTCATCATCATCATCTGTCAGCCGAACGACGCCAACTGCTGGGCATAGGCCTCCCCCAAGGATCTCCACAACCATCGGTCCTGCGCTGCCGGCATCCAGCGGCTTACCGCGACCTTGACTAGATCGTCGGTCCACCTTGTAGGGGGCCTGCCCACGGAACGTCGTCCGGTACGCGGTCGCCATTCGAGGAGGACCTTTCCGCCCCGACGGCCATCGGTTCTCTGCGCTATGTGTCGCGCCCACTGCTACTTCAACGATGTAATCTACATCGTACACAAATGTCTGTCAAAACAAAACTGTCAAAGTGCTGCTGCCAAATATGTAAATGCCAGCTGAAAATCAGCGATTTGCTTGCATTGCAAGTATATGACGATTGAGTACTGCTGCGGCACACACACATTTTTATTTGGAACTTTTTGTCTTATTAGATAGAATTTGTGTTTTCTATTCTTGTTCGTAATATAGTGCTACCTAGGTACTCTTATATTTAATGAATATGTGTGTGTCTGTAGTAAGAAAATAAAGTGATTATCTATCTATCTTATCTATGTATAGAATTTCAGTTCCTTAAACGACCAAAACAGGCGCTTATCTGGTTTACATACAAAATACAACAAAATATTACAGTCTTTCATGCTAAGGGTACAGAAGTATTACTGCATTTTTTATATGAACACACTACTTATTCAAAAACTGGAATATTCAAACAGTACCTACCTACAAAGCAATCTTCCTCAACTTTTAAAGACTGTTATCCTTACTTTACTTTATTATTTTATTTTTTATTATTATATTATAAATGCGTCTCTGTCTGTCTGTGTGTTACACAATCACACCTAAACTACTGAACCGATTTGAATGAATTTTGGTACAGAGATAGTCTAGAGCCTGAGAAAGGACATAGGCTGCTTTTTATTCCAGAAAAATATCACCTTCCCGCAGGATAACGTCGTGTAGTACACGCGGGCGAAGCCGCGGGCGGAAGGCTAGTAAAGACTAAAGTAGTGAATAGGTTTCGAAACTAGTTAAAATTTTCCTAAAACCGTAAATTAATATGACATACGTAAGTTACCATATTACCTACGTTTCGAGTGACACACGGGTGTGATGCAAACAGCAATCTCAAGAGTAGATATTATTGAAGTTCTGAGATGTGACAAAAAATATTAAAATTAAGTCAGTGTCACATTGTTATTGTAATATGTGTTTGAATGATAAATAAATATTCCTATTCTTAAGTTCTCCAACAGTAGGGCTTTTAAATTAAATAACATTTAATTTATACTTGTAAATAACTACACATTCGGCATATGCGCGTAGGTATGCCGAATGTGAAATTATATGAAGCGAAAGATGACATAGTTTTTCAATGAACTAAGCTCGAACATTGTCCCTGACTGACAGGAAAAATGGCGGGTTGATTATTGTTATTTATTTTAAAAGCCCTACTGTTGGAGAACTTAACGCCACTGAACTGACAAAAGGTTTTTTTATCTGTTTACTAGACTAAACTAAGTTAACTAAAATAAGTTAACTTAGCTAGTAGGTAATATTAAAATGAGCAAGTTTGGAAGTTTAAATGTTTGGATGTTATAGTTTCTCAATCACGGCAAAACGGCTGAACGGATCTGGATTAAATGTGTGGCATTGAGTTAGATTATTGTCTAGAACAGCATATAGGCTACATTTCAGCCCACTAAATCATCTAATTTCTACTGGAAAACTACTATTTTAACTGCAGGACGTCTGTCGACAGCGTTCGTATCATCGATGGGCTATTTCTAGAGCGAACGCGCACTTGTGGTGATTTTTATCGGGCGATAGTTTGATCGTTCTCGGATTCAGTATAGAATTAAATGGATCAAACTATCGCACAGCACAACTATCGGCCGGCCGGTAATGTGCATGAAGTTTGATCACAATCGGCTTACGATTCCGACTAAACTATCGGTGGATTAAAAATCACAAATGCGCGTTGGCTCATCGACAATAAATGAGTTGCTTGTTAAACTGCAATAAAGTGTGTCACAAGCAAGGGTGTTTTAATAAGAAGTAGAGTGATATATAACCTTCGGCATAATTAAATGTTAAATCATTTTTGTTCACACGGTAAATCACGTCGTTTCGGAAACGGGACTTTACGAACGGATACGAATGCGATTGGTGAAATAAGTGTTTTAAATTTCACGCGTGAACGGTTGATTGACGTGTTTGTTTATATGTATTTTATATTTTGTATTTGGCACTTTGTTTACACGTTTGGAAAAAAGCACTTGAGCTATTGAATGTTCACAGAATACATCTAAGAATAAAGTGGCTGTGACATACGGACGGACGGACGGACGGACGGACAGACAGACAGACAGACATGTCGAATCTATAAGGGTTCCGTTTTTTGCCATTTGGCTACGGAACCATAAAAACACAAAATTGCGGGCGGCAGCTAGTAAAAAGTCAGTTTAACTCTTAATACCATACCTAACTAAATTCTCACATGTCCTATTTTCTAAAAAACAAAATAGCTAGTAATATAATACCTACCACAGCTAAAATTTATTAAAACTATTTTGCTTTCATACGTTATTATAAGTATTATTTATCTGAGTCAATAACAAGGTTCACGGAATGTGCTAATTAAGTAGCCGTTAACTCCAAAATTGTTTGGTTAAGCTATGATTTACATTGACTGTTAACCGCTCATAGGCCACTTGAGCGGTTAGGTACGATGTGAAGAGTTCTATTATTTAATTTTCTAGGAACTTGCGAGGATTCCAGTTACAAGCTTTGATTTTAGATTTGAGATAAATAGGCGAATTTAACGCGAAGTCTTTTCATGCTTTATTTTTTTCTTAATTTAAAAAAAAACCCATTATTTAGCCAGAAGGTAAAATTATTATTATTAACTTATGCCTACCTATATGATCAACTACTCAAAATTTTTATTATTTGTTCATTCATTTTCAAAACGTTAATTATATTTTAAACATATTCACGCAGAGAACATTAAAAAATAATTTTAATTTAATTTTTTTCTAAAGTTCTGGTGGTAAAAATAAAACACGGCTTTGGGTGTTCGCTCTTTATAAATTAGTATGGCTTTAAATACCGTTTTATGTGAATATGGTCTTACTTCGTAATCTAATGTCGGAGTTATTCTGCCGGATACACTCTTCAAATACAGCTTAATATGATTATTCCTTTGTTGAAGAGTTCCGCTATTGAGGTCAAATAAATATTTATATGTTGGGTTAGTACTCGCTCATATCAAAGTATAGTATAAGTAGTTCCGGTATCAGTTCGAGTATAAGTGTATTGAATGGGAATATGGTGTAAGTATAATATAATAGTAACTCTATTTTCTTAGTTTCTGTCTAATACCCCGTTGGAAACAGGCGTGAGTGCCTATATCATGTATCATCGTGTCAAACGAACGACGCCCACTGCTGGGCATAGGCCTCCCCCTAGGATCTCCACAACGATCGGTCCTGCGCAGCCCGCATCCAGCGGCTTCCCGCGACCTTGCCCAGATCGTCGGTCCACGTTGTAGGGGGCCTGTCCACGGAACGTCGTCCGGTACGCGGTCGCCATTCGAGAACCTTTCCGCCCCAACAGCCATCGGTTCTCCGCGCTATGTGTCCCGCCCACTGCCACTCACTTCAATGATGCAATCCTTCGAGCGATGTCGGTTGTTTTAGTTCTCCTGCGGATCTCATCATTTCTGAGTCGATCGAGCAGGGAAATACCAAGCATAGCTCTCTCCATTGTTCGCTGGGTGACTTTGAGCCTTCTTATGAGACCCATAGTAAAAGACCACGTCTCACTTCCATAGGTCATTACTGGCAACACACACTGGTCAAAGACTTTCCTCTTGAGACATTGAGGTATTTCGGACTCGAATATATGCCGGAGCTTCCCAAACGCTGCCCATCCGAGCTGGATTCGACGAGAGATGTATGTATAACTCTATTTATATCCTTTTTTAAGGCGATACTCGGAAAAAATATGCTAAAGCGAGATAGCAATGAGAAAACGACGCGCGCGGGAGACCGATTTTGCCGATTACGCAAAAAACACAAAATCACTTCGTATTCAAAACCTATAGCGATTTTAAAAAAATGCTTCTATACGATCCTAAATATTATTGATGGCCACTAATTAAACCAATTTTCAATAGTATATGTATCCCCTTTTAAGAATAATCTTGATATTTCTTATTTCTTAGAGGTATTTTCGAAAATAAAAAGTGTCGAGCCAAAATCATAAAATCGTGTTTCTGAAACTATACGATTCTAGATAAAGGTATGAAGAAATATATATCTTATTACCAGATTTATAGCAACTCTAACCGTCCTATAGTTTTATATCAAAGAGTCCATACTTATTCCGAGTAGCGCCTTAAACCACAACGGGGTAGCATTAGCCTTCATCACACCTGGGACCGTACTCTGAAACGCTAATCCGAAACTTCGGTTACCCCGCCCCTTTCACTCAATTCTGGGACCGTACTCTGAAACGCTAATCCGAAGCTTCGGTTAGCCCCGCCCCTTTCACTCAATTCTGGGACCGTACTCTGAAACGCTAATCCGAAGCTTCGGTTAGCCCCACCCCTTTCACTCAATTCTGGGACCGTACTCTGAAACGCTAATCCGAAGCTTCGGTTAGCCCCGCCCCTTTCACTCAATTCTGGGACCGTACTCTGAAACGCTAATCCGAAGCTTCGGTTAGCCCCGCCCCTTTCACTCAATTCTGGGACCGTACTCTGAAATGCAAATTCAAAACTTCGGTTAGCCCCGCCCCTATCACTCGATTCCGTCATGACTCGAGTGTGAGAGGGACGGGGCTAACCGAAGTTTCGGATTTGCGTTTCAGAGTAGGCCCCCTGTCCCGACTAGAGAGTGAGAGGGACGGGTATACCGAAGTTTCGGGTTTTACCTTTCAGAGTAGGCCCTCTGGTGTTACGCGATGGTAAGACTAAAGGTGGAATCGCACTACTCCCGGAATTCCCAACCATTGAAAAATTGGTTATTCTATCTCTACGTCACTGCCGGAACACAACAATGCTGTAAGCCATTGTTGCTATGGTGTCAGACTGATAATATGGAAGATGGATACCACCAACCAAATTGAATATAAAATTTACCACTGGGAATCAAACCCGGGACCTGCGGGTTAGATACCAGTGGTTAGGGCATGGACACCGTTATACCGAAATACCGATATTTTTTTTCGGTATTTTGATACCGGTATTTGAGGATAAAATACCGTTAATTTGGTAATTAAAAAAAGTGATTTATTTTTGCAAGGGTATTTAAAGGCTTATAATTATAGGGTATTTAAGGTTATTTAAGGGTATTTATAAGGGTATTTAAGGTTTATAATTATAATGGAACGCGAAAGTTTAAAATCTTATATTTAAAGTCTATGCAGAACGCTCGATTTCTATGTTTTACAGTGTTGTTCATACTGCAGATGAATTTTCATATGTCACGAAATTTTAATACCGGTATCAATACCGGTATGCGAATCATTCCGGTATTCCATGCCCTACCAGTGGTATGTATCACTTGACCATAGTATCTATTAAAAGAGATTCCTACTTTTCACAACTTTTAAAGTCCTCGCTTCTAGACTTTGTTTGACAAAATTTTACTATTATTTGGTTGTTGATTTAATAAATATAATAATTATTTTGTTCCTTTTAATTTTATTAGGTATCTACAGTAGCTTTCCGCCCGCGACTTCGCCCGCGTGGACTACACGATGTTATCCTGCGGGAATGTAGTATTTTTCCGGTATAAAAAGTGGCCCCAGTTCCTCTCCAGACTGCAAAGTATCTGTGTCCCAAATTTCAGCTAAATTCGTTCAGCCGTTTTGGCGTGATTGAGTAACAAACATCCAAAATTCCAAACATCTAATTCTATTAGTACGAAAGTAGGATTATTTGACTCTGTCATCCCTTGTCATAAAAATATCAAAAAATCTTACGATTGTGTGCTCAGTGATTATAAGAAATATTTAATTGTTATAGAAAAAACCTAATATTTATAATTCATTTAAAATTTATAACGTCTTTTCAGTGATTTAAAATTTGTCTAATTTATGAATTTCTGCTGCTGCATTGTTGTAGTGAAAACTTCAAGACATTCAGCCATTCCCCGCTACTGAAAAGCACATTTTTAACTGTCACTTAACGACGGTTCTAAATATATGGCCCCTTCTCTTAAAAACTACACCTATTTTTAACTCAAACCGAAAGCTAATTAAAGTAAATACTTATGGCGATTACATCTTAAAATAAATCTCTTGGAAGCTGCTCTATATCAATCAAACACGGATTACCTGTTGTCCTAGGTGGGCGACGCGACGCAATGCGACGTATAGATTAACGCTGACCGATTAACGTGACAACGTAGGACACACATGCATAAAGGTGAACGCATATTCTTTTTTTATATTTATTTATTAGGAACAACAAACAATTATATAATCAGTCTTACTAGTAAAATACAACTCTAAGTTTTACTTATTATGTAACCAACTACATTCTTCACAAAATAATAATATATGATTTACAAAAAGCATGCCTTCAGTTGCTTATCAAATTAAGTTAGTTTACTTTCTTCATATTTTTTACATTATTTTTTAGCTGAGTCATGAACAAGGTCATCCGACCCAATCGCATCGAACAAGCCGAAAGAAACTAATTTTGAGAATTATTTCTAAGAAATTTTATGAAACCTCGCACACCTTCCGGAGTCGAATCGTCTTTGACGCGACTTGCATACGAACGAATGCAAAAATTGCGCGTTGAACGCGGTGCCGTGGACAAGGTGTGCGCTATCTTTAACGCGACAACGTAAGACACACATGTTGGTATTAATTATGGCGGTACCTGACCGAAAGTGACGCCGCGGTGAACTTTATTTAATATCGTAATTCGAATACACAATTTTAATAAAACTTTACAACGATTTATAAAAATCCTTTTCTATTAGCAACTTATGAAATAAAAACCTATGATGGCGCCACTTTGACATCATCGCGTCGCATCGCGTCGCGTTGGTCTGTCACCTAGGGCAATGGATTAGACACAGATATGTAGCTACAGTTACAATTAGACGCAGATTAGACTTGGTTTAACGCATAAGTTAAATTGCCCGTTGGTTGTTTATAGCCTCACATTAGAACTGAGTTTATTACCTACCGATGCATCGATATTATTGAAGATAAATGTCATAAAAATATTAATAGAGTTTCCAATTTGTTTTATTTCATGCAGTTTTCTGAGCAGCGCAGCCAAAGACTGAAAATAATAAATAAAATAAAAAAATATCTAGCGTTTATCTCGCTTTATACCTATTTTTCAATACAATTTTCGACGCCTAAGTGAATGTGAAGTGATTGTAAAACTGTGAAGTAACTGCAGTATATCCTTACAGAATGTTGCTTCAATCGTTTTTACATTGTTTCTTCTATACTTATAAATATTATAAAGAGGAAAGATTAGATTGTTTGTTTGTTTGTTTGCATCTAATAGGCTCCGAAACTACTGGGCCGATTTAGAAAATTCTTTCACCATTAGAAAGCTAGTGACATAGCCTATATTTTATCCGGATATTCCCACGGGAACGGGTACGACGCGGGTGAAACCGCGAGGATCTATTATAAATTTTATTTTAGTTACATTAATTCAAATTTGAAATGCCATCATACTCTTCATACCCTTTAACAAACAACTTTCTTAACTTACTAAATAAATCATAACTTAATTAGTCTAAAAACAGATGACGTCAGACCCCCTCTCACTCAGTCCAAATCCAATTTCCTACAAACAACTGATAAACCAACCCCGATCGAAGGAACCCCACGGATGTACCTATGGCCCTCTCTCCCCAAATTACCGGAAGTAGGGGGGAATGTTTAGCGTAATATATAAATGATGGTGCATCCATCTTGGTTTGGTTTAAGCCAATTTCTAAAGTTTAACTAGCTGTGTTACGCGGTTTTTGCTCTGTCCCGTTTCTATGGGACAATCGGGATATTAGGTAGGTAATGTACTTATGTACTTACCAGACAATGATCTATATATAGATCCGTTTAGTTGTTCTTGCGTTATGAAGTAAACAAACATCTATCCATATTTATCCTGTGCCAAAACTCTCGAAGTTATGATAATGTGAATCTAGCTATCTCTATAAAGAACGAGAATAATTTTAATTTAAATTTCTCGAAATTTTATATGGCGGGAGTACCTATATGGCGCTAGGGCGCTACCCACCACCCACCCATCAAAAGAAGGTAGCGCTCTGTCATTATAGAATAAAAAAAATGATGCTCTATCTCTGAAGTAGTATGTAAATGTCTCTGAAAAATATTTGAAAATAAAATTACCTGTGTTGTCTTACTGATATTTTTAAAAACATTTTAAACACCTACTTAAATATAAAAAAACAGCACGATCCCCTATTCCATAAATTTATATCTTCTGGCGTTAATTATTTAGAAATTTTATATTGCAAATTGTTACGCTTAATATGTCGTCTAGTGTACGATGCCTGTTATTATTTGAGAAGGGAAAAGTAAATGGCGAGAGAAGTATGATTATGGAGTCCTTATCTATCCTCGGATTATTTCCATAAATAGGGGAAAAGCTGTTGTTTAAATAAATATTTAATAAGCGAGAGGTTGCAAGCCGAAAATTCACTCAAGATGAAAGATCTTAAATGAATTTATACTGCGCTTAAGTTTACAAACGTAATAGGTAGGTGTAACTTTTTAGTGTAGATATATGTTACGGCTAAAGATGGGAATGATATGCACATCCGGTATGATTAGCCGGCTAAACTTAAGTTTATGTTTCACGTGTAGCTAATGTTTATTTCACCTATCTTTAGCCGGCTAAACTTAAGCAGGGGGGTGTCACTCGGCAGTTTAGGCTTAGCACTATTATTTATTCTGTGGTTTAGGTACGTTCGTCTCCGGCGCGCCTGCCGGGCAGGCGTATCGCAGAAGGATGCCGCTCGGCTCGTACGCTCCACGTTGCGAGTAAACGATCGATTATTTCTGTGATTTTTGTGCACCGAACAATGACTACTACACGTTCTTATAATCCGTATAAAACAGTACTGGTGTGTTTACGGGTGTCTAAATAAAAGAAAGAACAAAAGAAACAACGAAACCGAACTCGCAAGTCGCTCGCAACCCTAACCAGCGAGCGAGCTGTTTGAGAATTTCATTTTTTACTCACCGTGAGAGGTTCACTAAATAAAATTAATTTTAATTTTAAGGCACTAAAATGATTCTGGCATATTTTTGTTAGTTTAGTTTACTTATATTTTTAACTTTCTAGTTAAACCTTCTTTTGATTATAGTGAGAGAAAGAGCACTGCACCTGAGATACAGGTTTTCTAGTTCGGGTGCAGATGTTTACAATTGTCTTGTTTTTATTAAGGTTTAATACAATAAGCTCTAAGTTATGTTTATGTTTATGTTTATAGCAATAAGAACTCTCGCGCGTAGCTGTTGGATACAGTTTTGCTTGCATGCGCGAACTTTAGGTTATTATAACAGTAGACAAGCGATGACAAAGCGACCGGAATTGGACTTTATTATCATGCAGAAAAAATTATTTTTATTTGAATGAGTTTGCAGAGTGAGCCTTCTGTACCTTAGTACTAATATATATTTTGTGACTTAAGTAAGTAAAGCCGCAGCTTGGCTAAAAAAGTAGAGGCAAGTGAAAAGGAGGTAAATGTATAGTTAGTTTTTTTTTACTTTAGTAACTTAAATTCTTAATATAAAAATGCAAGCAGGCACGTAGCATACATACAATATAGATATAATATATCTGGAAAAGGTTGGCAACCCTAGCCATGGCAGAAGACTTAATATCAATACAGTATGACATTACAGTATAGACAGAGTATTAACTCTGTCTATAGGAAATACAAGATTCCTGCGAACTCTTACGTGTAAAGGTCACAGCAGACATATCAACTCGTAGACGGATCGTAAACGTATCGACTCGAGCGGTTCAGTATTCTTTGTATGAAACCCCCTACTGCAAAGCACACTATTCGGAATCGTAACGTAATCGCCTCGCCTCGGGACTAGCTCACGAACCGCTTTGCGGGTCGCTCAACTTGCTATCCCCGCGCTTACCGCTAGTCGTCCACGCGCTCACGTCTCTCCGTACCCGAGCTTACGGCTCTACGCACAGTGTTCTGAAAATGAAAATGAAGGAACCACATCAATTTTTTTTTGTTTTTTTTATATATATTTTTTAATATTTTTTTCCAACCACTGTGCGGCGAACCGTAAGCGCGGCGACGCCTAGCCGTAAGCGCGGCGTCGCCTAGCCGTAGCCGAGCCGACGTACCGACGCTGATCCGGTTTGGTTACGTGCTTGCGTTAGGTTGACGCCTGGTTGACGGCGAGGCGAAAGGCGATACGGTGTCGATCCCTTTCCGAGTTGATGTAATGTGCTGTGACCTAAGAGATAACAACCGGACAAAAATGAACAGGCCGGTCACCGTCAAAATTGGCCGGATAATCATCCGCCTGATCCTTTACGGCTTTATCCGCCTGACAACCCTATTAATTTGTAATGGATACCTACACTCAAACACTACAGGGACGATTTTAAAAACTCTTTCACTATTATAAAGGTACAGTCTTCCTGATTCATCATCATCAGCCATTTAATGTCCCCACTGCTGGGGCACTGGCCTTCCTTATGGATGAATAAGGAGAATGAGCCATGACCCACCACGCGGGCTCAGTGCGGATTGGTGGGTATTAACGACTGCAAGTGCAGCCGGTACCAACGGCTTAACGTGCCTTCCGAAGCACGGAGGAGCTCCAGATGAAAAGTTTTTGGTCACCCATCCCGTGACCGACCATTGCGAACGTTGCTTAACCTCAACGATCGCAGGCCAAGCGCGGTATCCACTGCGCCACGGGCTCCTGATCCCGATATTCTCACGGGAACGTGTACCACGCGGGTAAAACCGCAGGGAGCCACTACTCAATATAAGCGAGACTACGCTGTCGCGGATGAGAGACGACATTATTTATCTCTATTTGGCCTACAGTAGTTTCTGGAAACTTCTTTTCAATCAGTGGCGGATTTACCAGTAGGCTGAGAAGTAGGCTTAAAGCCTATAGCGGCATATTTTTGGAGAGCGGCTTTCGCGCATATTTTTTAATTAGACCATACGTGGTGACTTAGATAAATTATTACATCACTAGCACCCGCCGCCCTAACCCCCCACTTTTTATCCTACAGGCGGCAAATGTGTAAATTAAAAAGTTTCCAGAAACTACTAATTCTAAGTTTTAAACTCGCTTATTCAAACGCTTTCACAAATATTATATTAGAGATGGTTTATACATATTACAAAATTATTTAACAAAGTTATAATAATGTTAAACTTTGAGTAGGTAAGTACAACCTAAAATTTCACCTCTCCCTTAAAACAGAGAAAGCATTAGTTTAATACCAGACCATTTAAATAACACCACTACCTATAGTTGACAACCTATGAGCAACGCGAAGTTGACAACTATACTTTAGTTATACTGTTACACAAAAATTTAATTTTAAGTAACTCTCCTAGCTTTCTGTCACATAAACTTCTGAAAAGTTTCTCAAACAAATTAGCTACGGACAACAGTGTGTTGTACCGTAAAACAGTTTACGGTACACTCGACAGCACATCAATGTAAACAGTTGAACTGCGACAACAGCTTTATACGTACGGCATAAAGGCGGTCACAAGGTCAATATGTATAGTCTGATGTGCCGCCGTGTGTACGGAACACACAGTGGTCCGTAAAAGTGACACGTTTTGGTGTACATTTTCCATCAAAACTGGCACTTATTTTAAGGGAATAAGGATCATATTGCCGTGTAAAATTTGGGTCTTCTGCCTGTAGCTTTCATAATATTCCGCTTTGATGTAAATAAAGTGGTTTGAAGTTGTGTGCAGCTTGCACAAAACCAATATGCAAGTTGTTTGTACATACCTGAACAGTAATCTCTTTAGTAACAAAGTACTTATAGGATGAACGATAGAAAATATGAAAATCAATAAATCTATTCTAATTGGGCCCTGAGAGTCTAGACAAGTGGCTTTCTTTTATCGATATCACCAGTAGAATAGAAAGAAAATGTATGAGATTGACATTAGCGGTCACGTGACATTTCGATCGGTAATGTCAATCTCATACATTTGTCTTTCTCTTTTACTGGCGATATCTTTATCGATAAATAGAAAGCCACTTGTCTACAGTACAGGGACAGTGCTGATTGGTGGGTTTTATTGCAGTCAGGAGCAACAGCTTCACGTGTCTTCCGAAGCACGGAGGAGCTCGAGATGAAAAGTTTTTGGTCACCCATCCCGTTTATTTTCCCACTCTTGTGGCACATGCCTTCCTTATGGATGGATAAGGAGAATCCAATGTGGTTGGCGAGTATTAACGACTGCTAATGAAGCCGGGACCAACTGCTTTACAGGTCTTCAGAACCTAATCTCAACGCCACGGGGTCATCGAAATGATTCGAAAAAGCGAAAAAAATATTTTCGCTTTTTTGAATCGCGTGGTGAGCCATGGTCAATATCCTTATCCATACTAATATTATAAATGTGAAAGTGTGTTTATTTGTTTGTCCGTCTTTCACGTCAAAGCGGAGCAACGGATCGACGAGATTTTCGGTATGAGGATAATTTGAGAGCTGGAGAGTAACATAGGCTACTTTTTATCCAGGAAAATTATAAAATAAAAATGGTAATTTTGTACAGAAAACCGTTAAACTGTCATACTTCACACAACTGTCATTTCTTAGCCGCTTCCAAAGAGAAGGTATGTCAATGAGTATGTAATCACTGATTTTTGCATTTTTGCCGCTTAATATTTCTTTTTTTAATAAGTGACATTGTGTCAGGCAGGTGATACGAAGTTCGTGTCCAATAAAATTTATATGGCAAAACAACGTTTGCCGGGTCAGCTAGTCTTTTCATAATTCTATGAAAAAGTGTGAATTTGGGGATGACACTTTGGACGAAGAATTTGGAAGAAGAAGAAAACAATAGTAAAGCATGGGTAACTTAATTTAGTTACTTAGCTAAGTTTTTTGATGAAGCAATTGAATTGCAGTCTTATTTTACTTCTCTGCTCTTCTACTTAGATATTCTTTGAATTCCACCCCCCGTTGATGGGGCGCAATAATTGCCTCCATCTATAGCCTATTTCGAAGAAATATGAAGAAAATACTAAGGGCACACCGAAATGATCGGGAATAGAAAAATATATGCTATGGAGTGGAGATATCTAATAGTATATTATGATACAAGTGAGCTAAGGTTGCTCATTATACACGAGGCTGTGGGTTGCAGCCCGAGCCGCAGGCGAGTGCGTAAAGCAGCCGAGTGTCTAGTGAGTAAGTTGCTCACGAGTTTCATACGCACTTTTTCAACACACTTGCGAGGAAAAACAAACATTTATTGAATACATAACATAATTAAAATAACATAGTATCAGCTAAGGGAAAAAGCGCGCAAGTTTTTTTTTCGCACGCGCCAAATGTAAGGTGATTGATAACATACAGCCATACAGCCTACTTCAAAATAATTATAATAATAGTGATAAAA
Source organism: Crambus lathoniellus (assembly GCA_949710035.1). NCBI lineage: Eukaryota > Metazoa > Arthropoda > Insecta > Lepidoptera > Crambidae > Crambus > Crambus lathoniellus. The sequence goes on from OX453312.1 coordinate 5,123,558, forward strand.
TGCAAATGCTTTATAACAAATTATTGTGAATTATAAATAATTTGATAACAATACACTTAATTATGTTTTTTTGTCTTAATTAGGGACACATTTATTTATTCTAAAAACGTAAATGGATTTTCAGCCGTATAAAACCTCTTTGTTGTTACAAAAAAAGAACTGTACGTATTACCCAGTGAAATTGAAAATGCTCTGTTTACTCGCATATAACTTGCAGTTAGGTACTAACTTAACTTTGTAGGGATACTGTATTACCCGGTTAAATTGAAAAGTCTCTGTTTACTCGCATATAATTTGCAGTTAGGTACTTACTTAACTTTGTAGGGATAATTCTATTACGCAACTAGTACTGTAATATTATTATGCACGCGTGTGTTATAGTTCGGTTTATGGCCCTAAGATCGATGTAAAAAGGCTCACTTTATGAGCAAGTGTGTTGAAAATTTATTTTTATTGGTTTTCAGTCTTCTCCGTTACAGTCAATGCACTTTTGCATTCGGCCAAACCAATTATTAAAGCAGTAATTCCAGTCTGAAGTTGACTCTTAGTCGAAATTATGGCGCGGAAATGTTCGCGCGTAAGCTCCATTTTCTCGACTGACTTGTCAACTTCAAACTTCTGGTATTCTATTTTCAAATGTCTTTAGCTATTTTTTTTACTAAAACTTTTTTTTAAAAGGCCATTTTTTTGGAACAATATAAGTAAATTTAAACTGTAAGTTTACACTCAATTCCCGATTATTTCGGTGCGCCCCTCGTACTATATATTTAAAGTTAGTTATAGGTAAGTAATAATATCGTACGGCTGAAATGATGATGATGATGATGATAGGTAAGTATTATAAATTAAAGTTTTGCTGATTCTAAATTATTTTTCTTGTTGTAGGTGTTTTCTGTGTATATTATATGTGTTTACAAAAAGTAAGTAAGTATGTTTATCCGTTATCCAGTATCCGTAAAACCTTTTTTTATGAAACTTTATTTTACTTGATAGTTGGTGTGATTATATGTTATTTTATTTTATTTTGCTTTATTTGGAAAACATACAATAACAACTTAACAAAAAAATAGGTATAAATAAACGGACATTAAGCACTATTTACATGTAAAATATCTCGCATATAAAATAAATGTTATCGACAGTCAATAAGACGCCATTTGTAAACACAGATGATGTACCCAGGAACTGTCAACGTAATTGATGCCCATATCAAAGCAATCCAGTATTATTTGTATGCATTGCATCATTGCATTGCTGCTGGTTAGTTCAAATATGTGGTGTGGTTATTGCACTTTACTGCAGCGAATCTCAATTTGTACCTGTAACGGTATATAAACATTGGTGTACATGGTGGTGAAATAAGCCGTTATTAATTGCTGATGTTTTAACGAACAATCTTGATCCAACATTTCAATCTAACTAAAGAGTAACACAATGTTTTACCGACATTTTTATTGCACTCTTAATTTCATTGAATAGTAAAGTTTTCGAATGACAACCATAAATTATTCAGTGGAATAAAGGGTGACCACACTGACCACACCAAACAAGTTTTTTTATCCTTTCGTTATAAACAACGGTATGACACTGGAATCAAAATATGGATACAAGGCAAGCCCATTAGACTAGAATATATTTAATCTTACCTAAACACTATTCTTTATTATATCTGATATAGGATTAGAACCATCATATTCTAGTGGGTAATTTATATTCTATTAATGTAGAATAAGTAGCATACTACTATCTACAAGTAGTAGAAATTGAAGAGGTTTTGATGGTAACATTATGCAACTTTGAAAAATGGAAAATGAAGTATTTTTAGAAAAAATCGACCCGTCTCACAACCTTTTTTCTAAAAATACTTCATTTTCCATTTTTCAACCATAAAAATTGCATTGTGAATGCAAAAAAGTAAAAATTTAAATAACTTATGCAACTTTGTCAAAACTAGGGAGCGATTCCACTTATAGTACCTACCACAGTCCTATCTGTTCCAGTAACAGAGGAGCCACTTGTATTACAAAATTTCAAAATGACTGTCGTATGAAAAATGTTTTAGTTCCAAAAATTATGACCGGAACCGAATGCTTGTCGCCAACAGGTAAAATAAAATTAAAAAATTTTGAAAACACCCGAGAAATAAAAGTCAAATAATAAAATTTCCCTCTCGGTCGGCCCAACCACAAAAAGAGAAGTACTGAAAGTCTGTATTATACGTTGGGGGTCCCCCGACCGAGAGAGAAATTTTATTGATAGACTTTTTTTTCGGGGTTTTTTAAATTTTTAAATTTTATTTTTATTCCATCCTTTTTAAATTACACTCAAAATTAAAAGAACCGCATTGAAATAAATAGCTTGATCCGTTTAGGTACTACGAATATAAGTACAGACAGAAAGTTATTTAAATTTTTAGTTTTTTGCATTCACAATGCAATTTTTACTAACACCTTAACTGCCACATACAAATATATTTTTTATAATTTATGAATGAAACACTAAAAATAAATGAACAATTAGAAAAACGTTTGTAGAAAATTTCAGATACAATATACAATATCACTTCTTCTATTCAGCTTCCTTCTGGAAAAAATAATAATTACAAACTAATTTTTAAACTCCGGTCACCGGTGACCTACGCGGCAGTTAAGGTGAAACTGAAAAATGGAAAATGAAGTATTCTCACATTCAGTCTCACAATCAGCTCCGACGGGAGCTGATTTTTTTTTCAGTACAGACAGAAAGACATTTTTTTGCCGCCATTTTGTTTTTTTTATTGCACCTAAATTTGCCTTGTACATTATTTTAGTCAAAGCACCACCTCTGTATCTTTTACCGTTTCGGCAGGCAGTTAACCATCTCCATAAATGGCCGGGTGGCTTTTCATTTAGCTAAGAACTCCCTCGATTAATTTAGTTTTCAATTAAAAAAAAACGCATCAAAATCGGCCCAGTCGCTATGGAGCTACGTTGCATCAGACAGACAGACAGACAGATACACACACACGTCAAACTTATAACACCCCTCTTTTTGCGTCGGGGGTTAAAACACACCTAGGAGCTGCGCAGCACAGCTGCTAATGTGGTAACTCACCTTACCCAAGTTTTCTAATCAAAAAGTTCTTGAAACTAGACGGCAAGATCATAATTTCTTACTTTTTCAAACTTCTGTTTTCTTTAAACGCTTAAGGATAAACCAGAATCTTGCTTTAAAAAATGACAGCACTTCGTGGTCGTGTAAGCTTTTTACCTAAAAAGATGGAATTTTAAGCTAGATCTTATCCGCACCAATCTCGCAGTGAATAGACCAGACTTGGCGTGTTGTCCTGTCTGGAATATGTGCTAGGTCTGAAAAGTTTCGTGGCTGCCTAGAATAAAGCTCAAACGGCTAACAAAACGGTTAAGTGATTAGGGTTAGGTAAGTTTAGCGTCTAAATGGGTTCTTGACTAAATTTTTTTTATTGACTTATATTGTTTATTGAATTAGTAGCAACACAACATAGGTATTTATTTTCAAATATCGTGCATACTTTCAGCGATATAGAGCATCAATATTTCAAATTAGACACGGAGAGCACTATGGAAAAGTGACGTCACATTTCTATGGCGCCATACTCTCGCCATAGAAAATTTCGTTTTAGAAAGAGATATCTAGAATTAAGTAGCTCATAATTCGCTTGTTATAATAAAGATTGAATTTCTTTTTTCACATTTGCTATTCAATAATGTTATATTTCTTAATGTCATAATTAAATATCTACATTTCAACAACAGTCAAATAGCCAATTGAAACGAGTTGGCTTAAGAGAAAATTGGTTATGTACTTATTGATGAAACCAAGGTGATATTCATAAGTGGAATCTATTAAAAGTTATTGCATTGATTGCATCCACAATGCAGTTTTTAATATTGAAAATGAATATTGAAAAATCTAAACCGTCTCACAAGTCACAACTAGCACCGATGCAAAAAAGCAAAAATAATTTGTGATTTAATTAAGTACCTACATATTTCATCTTACCTTACTGAATAATAGAGTTATTACACACTGGACTGTCTGTCTCCAATGACAGCCAATTTTGTGTGGCAATTTGAAGCGCTACTACAAGTGTTCCGAGAACTAATTTTGACATAATCATTACCACAGTCGACATAAAAACATCACTAATTTTATTTTATTTATTTATTTATTTACACTTTATTGTACACACAGATAATACAGATAGACAAAAAAAAATATACAAAGGAGACATACAATTGGCGGCCTTATCGCTAAAAGCGATTTCTTCCAGACAACCTAGGGATGGACAGGATAAGAAAACAAAGTATGATGGGATAGCTAAAGGTGTACAAAGTGTTAAGTAAAAAAACAATAAACTTACTACTTACATCTAAATAAATTAATATATACCTACATATTTACACATTAATACGTCATACTTAATAACTTATAAACATTATACATATTTACATATAAATACATACTCAACAACCAATAAAATAAGCAATAAACTTACATGAACCTACATAATAACCTATAATATACCTAGATAAGATAGTTTGTTACTGGCTTAGTTCAGCAACATCAGGAGAGATAATGCTCTTTGACCTCTTTTTTGAATAAGCGGATAGTCTGTGCGGCCCTAATTGACACCGGTAATGCATTCCAGAGGTAGGCAGCTTGCACCGAAAAAGATTTTTCGAAGAACCTGGTTGAATGCATAGGTGTTTCCAGTCGCAAGTTTTCTGATGATCTCAAGAAACGAGAATGGGAATCTTTGACGAATTTGAAGCGATCTTTAAGATAAGAAGGAGTAAAGGGGTTAAACAGAATATTGTACAATAGGGACAAAATATGCGCATTCCGGCGAAGGCGAATTGGCAACCACCTGAGCTTCTTACGAAATTCAGAAATATGATCGTATTTGCGAAGCCCAAATACAAATCTTATGCAAAAGTTTTGAAGGCGCTCAAGCTTATTTAGTTGCTCTTCTGTAATATCAAGATAGCTGACGTCGGCGTAGTCTAGAATTGGAAGAAGTAAAGTTTGTGCTAGCGCAACCTTAGTGGGAGTTGGTAAAAAGTTACGGAGCCTCCGCAGAGAGCCAGCAGATGCAAAAAGTTTTCGGCTTACCTCCTGAAGCTGCACGCCCCAACTTAAATTGCTATCGAAGTGCACGCCTAAATTTTTAACCTGGTCACGGGGTGGGAGATCAGTGCCATCGAAGGTGATGGCTGGCACTTGAGTAAAATCAATTTTGGATCTTTGCCGGGTGCTTCCAATTATAATAACTTGGCTCTTAGCAGGATTGACCGTTAACCCGTGCGCTCTGCTCCATTCGCTGATTTGAACCAGGTCCCTATTGATGTTATCTATGGCTAAAGAAATATTGTCCGCAGAGGCTTGAGAATAAATTTGTAAATCGTCTGCATAAAGGTGGTAGGTTGAAATTAATTGACGGGAAATAGGATTAATAAATATACCGAAAAGAAGAGGAGATAAAACGCCACCCTGTGGTACGCCAGCGGTGGTGTTACGCCACGAAGAGAAGGAATTCTCTATACGGATCCGTTGCCGACGACCTAACAGGTAACTACGAAACCATTCAACCACTGATATGTTAATAGAGCTAAGTGTCTCAAGAAGGACATCAAAATCTACCGTATTGAAAGCATTGCTGAAATCGAGCAGGGATAGGACTGTAAGATTCCCAGCTTCCATACCAGATCTGATGTCATCCGTGATATTGACTAGTGCAGTGGTAGTACTATGGCCAGGTCGGAAACCGGATTGATTGGAATTCATGATATTGTTCTTGCACAGGAAAGTGTTCAGTTGATTATGGACAAGACGCTCTAGGACTTTAGATAGGAATGGAAGGATGGATATGGGGCGATAATCAGAATAGGACGAGGGATTGGCTTTTTTAGGGAGTGGCGTAATCTGGGCATCTTTCCATAACGATGGAAAGACACCATTGGACAGAGAATAATTTAGGATATAGGTGATGATAGGAAGGATTTCGTCAAGGATGAGGACTATCATTTTCCTGCTAATACAGTCGCTACCAACTGCATTGGAGGTGACGGCCAGTATGCTCTTCTTAACATCACAATCAGTGAGTTGAGTAAAAAAGAAAAGATCGTGATTTGGGCGGGAAACTGATGAAAGAGTTCGCAGGGTGTTAGCTTTCGTGATCCCATCAAAGTGTGACGAAGAAGTAAAGTGCTGATTTAAGACATTAATATCAAAGTCTTTTGAAATAACGGCTGGCCGCTGTTTCCCGATCCCCATCGAGTTAAGAAATTTCCAGACCTTTGCTGGATCTCCATTTTCGACAGAACTGTGAAAGAAGTGGCGTTGTGCTTTCCTACACACTTTATTGCAGCGATTGCGAATGGCAACATATTTCTCCCAATTTGAATCAGTTGGACGGTGTTTATACCTTGTTTTGGCGACAGCTTTAAGGTGACTCAATGACTTAATTTCATCCGATAACCAAGGAGAAGGTTGATGTTTTAATTTAACGGCGCGAACTGGGGCAGTTTCCATTGTTTTGAGTTTCCATTTTAGTTACATGGAAACTCTTAACTGCCTACAGCCGCAGAATAATATTAAAGGCTACAGCTAAAATGGTGATACTCAAATAGCCACAAAAATACATGTCCAGTGTGTAATAAAATAATATTTAGAGGTCAGTGTTTCATCTTTATCGATAGTCAAAGTTGTTAAATATCTGGAAAGGTATTTCTTTCGAGTGTGAGGTTAAAAATATTTTCACATTGATGAAATAAATTTACCGGACGACGTTCCGTGGGCAGGCCCCTACAAGGTGGACCGACGATCTGGTCAAGGTTATCTCCCCCAAGAATCTCGGGAAACCGCTGGATGCGGGCAGTGCAGGACCGATCGTAGTGGAGATCCTTGGGGGAGGCCTATGCCCAGCAGTGGGCGTTGCTCGGTTGACATGATGATGATGATTATGAAATAAACGCTGGCTAACAGCGCGTTAGAAGTATTGGATAAATTCTACGCTTCTCCTAACGACGCCGTACCTCAGTGGTTAGAGCATTCGCCCGGACAGTCAAAGGTCGCGGGCTCGAGTCCCAGCATCGGAGCTAGTTGAAGGCGGGCCGATTTTTTCTAATACTTCATTTTCAACAATTCAAATTGCATTGTGAATGCAAAAAAGTAAAAATAATTTTCATACTAACTATTATCATTAAAATGTAAAGAGCTCAACATTGCACTTGTATTCAAATAATTCTGACCGCGCCGTACAATTTGTGCAAACAGTGTAGACGTAATTTTGCTTGAAATCCTGGGTTCGTTGTCTTTTGGAATAAAATCTGTGGGCCCGGGGCTTTGGGGCTATGAAAGTAGCGTTAAGTTACCTACTATAAATAATGATCTGTTCATCATCTAGCTAAAAATCAGATCTGACAGATAATAGCGAGCTCCTCTAACGTTGAATTATGTGTTGCTCTGTCAGTCTAACGGTTGCCATAGTAGCGGCTTCACATTAGGTCGCAATAGAAGCGGCTTCACATTAGGTGGCAATCAGTACGACAGCAGCGTGACTTCCTTAATTACTGACATAAATATACAGGGCGTTCCAAAACTGTGCCACACGGAGGGAAAGTACCTTAAATAGTTAAGATATTAAATTTTACTGAAAGGAGACTTTTATTTTAAAAAGAAAACGAACTGCATTCAAAGAATTTTAAATGATTGCCTGTCTGAACTGGGAGTCGAACCCGCAGAATGTAAAAAAAATATGTCTTTAATCTTATGGTACCGATCGAAAAGCTCGATTATACATAAGAATTTCTTATAAGTAACATAGCATCTTAAATAAAAGGAAGTCTACGAAATTTAACATTTAATGTTGAATAACAAGTTTGTGCAGCGTTATGGATAGCCTTTTCTGTGACTGTCGAAGTCGTGCTCAAAACAACTGAATTTAACATTTCAATGTATTACTAATGAGTGAAGATTACTACTACTACTTCTAATGATGTGATGATAACACCACCTCGAGAGGTTTCTTTCCCTCCATGTGGTGTAGTTTTGGGACGCCCTGTATATGGAAGTCACGCTGTTGCCGCGCAATCAGTGCGGAGGCGGCAACAGCGCGACTTCTATAAGTACATATTTAAGTAAGTAATTAAAGAAGTCACGCTGGTGCCGTACTGATTGCGACCTAATGTGAAGCCGCTTCTAAGGTAACCGTTCCGTTACTGACTGACAGAGCAATACAGAGCTGAACTATATTAAAGAAATGCTTTAATAGCCATAATAAGTACCAATGTTGGCTCCGTTTTTCTTCATCTTCTGTAGGTAGTAGATTTACTACGCCCTTATCTATATAGGTAGTTGTATAAAAATGAATTGCTGTTCGTTAGTCTCGCTAAAACTAATGATTTATGATTATTTAGTTTTATCTGTCTATTTTTATTAAATGTAGGTGATACGTAGTTCACCGGGTTAACTAGTTTAAAAATAAAAATAACGTCAATCCGCCCTTGTTCCCCGTTACAACCGTTGGTCTAACAGGTAGTGCCATGGACCGTTGCGTTGCTCCGTTTTGACGTGAAAGACAAACAAACTAACACACTTTCACATTTAAAGGAAATTTTTCATTTTCGGCTAGGACATTGTACACTATTCGTACTAATAGTATAAAATATAGTAAAGTCAAATAAAATATTGAAATTCTCATTGTCTTTCTGGATAAATGGTACAAAAATAAACTTTGAAATAAAAATTCTTTGCCATCCATGGTCACACTGGCAACCATATTTAAATCTCGTTCGGAAACTTTGATGTTTCTGTACGAAAAAACGATGAAATTGACGACTGATGATAATCTGTCAAGTCTCATAGTCTGTTAGTGTGACATGTAACCGCCATATTGAATCGGGGTTGCATAATTATTAAGACTAGATAATGCTCTTGTACCATCAAACGCGTTAGCTTATTGCGATATAATTAGTTTTCAGTTATTATAATTATCTTTTGCTTGCCTATGGTATAGTGTACAAAGTCCTAGCCGAGGCTCCATACAAAACTGAAAAATCTCCTTTATAATATTAGTAAATATTGATTCAAAGCCGGTTTACCTTAAAAAAAATACTCGCGGTCTTCGTGGCCCGACGTAGCGAGCAATCTTCACTTAATTAGTGGGGTATAATGACTACGGTGATGTTAACCTGAGCTGCCGAAACGGTACGGCACCGCTTTTATTATCATTGCGGAACCCTAAAAAAGGTTAATTTGTTGGAAATGGACGAAATAGCTGTCATAGGATAATTAAACATTTTGAAAGTTTTTAAAAGATTCGGGCAACACAGAGGAAAGCTAGGTTTAGGGTTTAATTTTCGCTATAGAAAGCTTATCTCTTTTTTCAAGTCCTATAAGTACATAAATTATGTCAAAACGTAATTTCATCCAAATTGGATCAGTGGTGGATAAGGTGTAAAAATTTAAAATAGTTAGCTAAGTACCTACCTACTTTTGCATTTAGAATTATAGGTAAGTATTAAATTGTACAGTGAAATCTATATCAGAATCTATACTAATATTGTTCAGAGGAAAAAAAAATGAATAAACTCAAAAACTAGACCAATTTAAAAAAATCTTTCACCACCAGAAAGCTGCATTTCTCCTGAGTGTCAATAGGCTATGTTTTATCTTGATATTCCCACAGGAACATGTACCGCGCGAGTAAAACCGCAGTATGTAAAATAGTAGAATTAAGTACTATAATACCAGATAATACCCATCCACTTTTATCAGACTGCGCTTCTCTCTTCTTACAAATTGGTATAGTAAGTATCTTTTTTAATTTAAAAATTCTAAACAAAGGGTGTTTTGTAAACTAAGACAAAGTAGTGATAAAGGATGTGCCCTAAGTAGGGTAGCCGTATATCGTGTTTTGAAAGGAACTTTTTTTATTCTTACGTTTTCAATTTTTATTATGGAAAAAATAGACCCGTCTCAATACTAGCTCCGATGGACAGTGAAAAGTCGTGGGTTCGAGTCCCATCGCAGCTAGTTGTGAGACAGATCGATTTTTGCTAATAGGAAGGTATAGGAAAAAACATTGTATATGCATAATAGTAGATTGTACAACAAGTGCATAAAACGTACCATTTTACCCGAGACGTATATATCCGTGTATATAGGTACGTGTATATGGATAGTCAATTCGAGGGTAAAATGGGTTTTATGTACGAGTTATGTTATACACTCTGCTTTTCACTTCGAGTGTGAGGAAAATAAATAACAATATTGCAAAAAAGAAAAAATAAAGACTTCGCCATATTGGCGGGAAGACTTTCTTTTTCTTTTTTTTTATAGGTGGCAGTGGCAGCTCAGTGACTTTAGCATAGATCGTAGTCCATAATGCTCTTGAAATACTTATTTCTTAGAAAACTCATTAATTTTGCCTAGTTTTATTAATTTAGTAGTTTAACATGGATTATGTACAAAATTTAAGAAACAGAATGAAACAACAAGTTTGTTTAACGAAGTTTAATTGCGTGTGTGACTGTTTATCTGACGACCTTTGTCTTAAGTCTGAGACTTAGGTAGATGAAGATTTTACTTTATGCACTAGAGCATAAAAAGCGATTTTATGCAGCCTATATCCAACATAAACACAAATTTACGAGCATGAGAAGTGAAAAAATAATTTTAAATCTTAATAGATATGTACTTTATTATCAAGGACCTTTTATTTTAATTTAAAATTAAATGTGATAAGTTTTCTGTTGTCAGTTTTTTTATATAACACTTGGCACTTTATATCATCATCATCCGTTCGTAAAATAATGCCTTCTTATAATTTAATAGTCTTCGTTTAGTCCTTAATCATAGATGCCTTAGTCACCCTAGCCCCGAGCCGCAAGGAACAAAGGAAAGGCCAATTAAAACTTGTCTGCCCGTTCGCGATGTATGTGTTCCCAATCTTGGCCAACTTCCATTTAAGATTACACCCCCCCTTCGGAGAGCATTGTCTTGTTCTGCGGTGGCATTTCAATTTACAAAAAGGACCAAAAAGTTTGGACTATTAGTTTTGAAGCAGTATTTAATTAGTTAACTATTGTCCGCGTTTGCGTCCGCGGTAGGTGAAATATTTTAATTTTAAACCCTGAACATTGCCCTGAACCAATTTTCAGTGCCAAACCCTTCGAACAACAATTAGAACTTATAGTACCTACATAGCATTTATTATAAGCTTAAGTATTTAAATGTAAATCTTTTTCTGGTAAATAAACAAAATTATTATTATTATTTATTATTAACAATACCTAGTACTAGATGAAGGCTTACGAACTAAATCGAAACTTTCTATGGCACTTATGGGAGAATAAAAAGTTTAATAATGTTACGATCTTACGTCAAAAATTACAAGAACTACTTACTTATAAATATACGCTCAAGTGGGCGTATATCGCTCCGCCATGTTTGTCAATCAAACTATGTATCTAGCTAGACCTAGATATTATTGTTGATCGAAAGCCAAACCAGGAAAATTCGCATCGTGCGACTGAGAGATTTTCTGCCAGCAAATTAAAAAAAAAAGTTTATTTATTAGCTCGATAGATGGCGCTGACCAGACATGTATCTCATCTGATCTGACCTACACTTCTATTTTAAAGTTGTGCAAGAAGGTGCAAGGCCAAAAAAAAGTTGACGTTGACGGAAGAAAAGAAATCCATACTAATATTATAAATGTGAAAGTGTGTTTGTTTGTTTGTTTATTTGTTTGTTTGTTTGTTTGTTTGTTTGTTTGTTTGTCCGTCTTTCACGTCAAAACGGAGCAACGGATCGACGAGATTTTCGGTATGGAGATAATTTGAGAGCTGGAGACTAACATAGGCTACTTTTTATCCAGGAAAATTATAAAATAAAAATTGTAATTTTGTATAGAAAACCGTTAAACTGTCATACTTCACACAACTGTCATTTCTTAGCCGCTTCCAAAGAGAATAAGGTATGTCAAAGATTATGGAATCACCTGTAATCACTGACATTTTTGCCGCTTAGGATTTCTTTTTTTTTAATAAGTGACATTGTGTCAGGCAGGTGATACGAAGTTCGTGTCCAATAAAATTTAAATGGGAAAACAACGTTTGCCGGGTCAGCTAGTGTCATATAATCCTATTCCTCTTGTTTTGCGTTGCAATACCATACCGACCATACCGCGAGTTGTAGATAAGCCTTTTCAGTCCTGTAAATGTTTTTTTTCCTTCTGCAAGTGTTTTTTTTTTAAATTGACCGTCAACGTAGACTCCTTGCCAGCAAATAAAAAAAAGCAGACCCATGTCTGATGAACGCCATCTGTTGCGTTTTTTGGAACTAACTTTTTTCTTTTTTAATCATCTGTCAGAAAATCCCTCATTCATGCGGTCGATGCGTGTCAAGTATTTGACAGTTAATAAGGTTTCTTCGGTTTTATGTGGGCGCACAAATGACAGGAAGTCACAGGAACTACAAGGAATAAGAGTGTGCTCTTATAAGCTACCGTTTTGACACTCCAACCGCTTATTGGTATTTAAAATTGCTTTATTTGCTTTTTATTTGCATACAAACCTAAAGATAAGCCAGTTATGTAAATCATCCAGCACAATTACAGAGTTGCTACTCGTATATGAGAGGTTTTTTAAGCTAATCCCTTGTCAAGTGGCGGATAATTGTCTGTCCTTCTATGGACATTTGCAATTTGTATGCTGGACTCACTGCTGTCACTGCGAGACGAAAACGCACTTTATCATTGTTGGGTTTAAAGCTAATTTTCTTTGTCGCTAATAACGTTGGCTGAAAAATGGATATCGTGTAGTTTTTTAAGTGTTTTCTTTTTTCAGTAAGGAAGTTATTTGCTGAAAACGGACTTTGAACTCTGAAGCCTGAACGAGACTAAAAAAATGTAATGAAACAATGGCCTTACTAAAAGCTACACGGCGCCATATTATATATTCTGTGCTATAGCTTCGTCCTTTAAACAACATTACTTTATTTAGTACTAGCGGATCCTCGCGGTCTCATCCGCGAGGTACCCGTTCCCGTGGGAATATCGGGATAAAATATACCCTATGTCACCCGGGAAGAATGTAGCTTTCTAATGGTCAAGGATTTTTTAAAATCGGTCCAGTAGTTTCGGAGCCTCTTCGATGCAAACAAACAAACAAACAATCAAATCTTTCCTCTTTATAATATTAGTATAGATTATACAAAAAACCTTTCTTAGTGCTCCCCTACACTCCCAAAGGAACATCCATATCCATACTAATATTATAAATGTGAAAGTGTGTTTGTTTGTTTATTTGTTTGTTTGTTTGTTTGTTTGTTTGTCCGTCTTTCACGTCAAAACGGAGCAACGGATCGACGAGATTTTCGGTATGGGGATAATTCGAGAGCTGGAGAGTAACATAGGCTACTTTTTATCCAGGAAAATTATAAAATAAAAATGGTAATTTTGTATAGAAAACCGTTAAACTGTCATACTTCACACAACTGTCATTTCTTAGCCGCTTCCAAAGAGTAGGTATGTCAAAGAGTATGTAATCACTGACATTTTTGCCCATGAAGCTCGACTTAATACTGAGGTAACTGGAGAGTGCAGTACGAACAATTTTTTGAATACCACAAATAACACAGTGGCTGTCTTCCGTCTCACCTACACTTTAAAAAAATACGTATGGTCATATGAGACAACTGACAGCCACTACCTGCCACTACATACATAAATGTCAAATTTGCTGGCGACACTTTTTTATTCAGGGTGAGAGCTCCAGTTACCTCAGAGTATTAAGTCAAACTTCATGTTTTTGCCGCTTAGGATTACTTTTTTTTTAATAAGTGACATTGTGTCAGGCAGGTTAAACGAAGTTCGTGTCAAATAAAATTTATAAGTATGGCAAAACAACGTTTGCCGGGTCAGCTAGTAGGTATATAATTATACCAAATTTTAGCTTCTTGCGCCCAGAAGTTTAGGCTGTGCGTTGTCTGTCAGTCAGTCAGAAACGCAAGAGTTTTATAAGTACATAATATATAGAATGCTATAATAGCAGATGGTATTAGTTAGGTTCCCTGTTATAAGTTTCAGTTAATAGCACAATTACCTTTAGGTCAACTTAAGTAAACTTGCCTGTAGTATATATTCTGTGCTGTATATAGGGAAAGTTGAGCCAGTTGCCAATGTTCTTAATTTAGTCGTATAAATAAAATAAATAAATAAATCACTTTTTACAATCACACCAATTTGTCTAAGCCCATGTAAATTTCATTAGGAAACTGTGTCATGGAAAACTTGTTAAAAAATAAATACCTATAGGTTTGTTTGTAAATACATAGATACTTAATAATTAGTCATAGTCGTAATTTTTATTGCATCATATTGGTTACATACTTAATATACATAGAAAACACTCAGACCAGGACAAATAGACATGTTCATGCACACAAATATTTTGTCTTGTTCGGAAATCGTACCCGAGCCTTCTGATGCAGAAGGCAGGTATCCGTACCCTGCGCTAAAACGGTCGTCAAAGAATGTGTGCAAGTGGCTCAATTTTCCCTAATCATCAAATCGGATCAGATATAAGCGTCTAGAGTAGTCAAAAAGATCTGAAAAACATAATCGCAATTTGATCAAAGCAGTTCGAATCATCATATTGTTGTAATCGCGCAAGGTGTTCAAAATATCTAGGCACTCATTGTTTCATATTTATATGAGCAGTCAGAGTGTTCAAATTTATCTAAGCAAACAAAGCTATCAAAACATCTGTGCATAATGTACAACACCATATTGCACAGATATTTTGAGAGCTTTGTTTGCTTAGATAATTTTGAACACTCTAGACTGCTCATATAAATATGAAACAATGAGTGTCTACATATTTTGAACACCTTGCGCGCTTACAACAATATGATGATTCGAACTGCCTAGATCAAATTGGTTTTATGTTTTTTAGATCTTTTTGACTACTCTGGACGCTTATATCAATTTGACGCTGACTGTACCTATAAAACAGAGTAGTCTTACCGCCTGTGATCAAGCTCATTCAAACTAAGTATTTGATATGACTATGCCTTTCATTAAAAGACACTAGTGAATCAAGACAAAGGTTTATACCTAGTACCTATAACTAGCGGCCGCCCGCAGTTTCACCCGCTTGGTTCCCGTTCCCGTGGGAATATCGGGATAAAAAGTATCCTTCGTGTTATTCTAGTCTATAGTCTATCTCTGTTGCAAATTTTATCCAGATCAGTTATGTAGTTTTTGCGTGAAAGAGTAACAAACATCCATACATCCATACTCACAAACATTCGCATTAATTTATAAAAATAAGTACCTAGGATACACCTTCATTGCACCTACGTCATCATCATCATCATCATCATTATTAGCCATTTAATGTCCCCACTCACAGCTGGGGTATAGTACAGGCTGGATAAGGAGACGTCTTAAGTAAGTACGTACTCGTCCTACTATAAATAAACTAGTCCCAGGGACCAAATGTCCCTTAATAGGAGCAAGGAGCGAAGCGACGATTATGATAGGTTACAAACATTATTCACTATGAATGAACCAATCGCGCGAGCCGAGCGAGCGAAGCGAGCGTGCCACGACACGGGGCGGCGGGCGGCGCCGGCGGCGCCCGGCGAAGCGCTAGACTTTTTAAACAAACGAATTCCATATTGTTGATCGAGTGGGACGAGCTTTCCCCTAACTATATTTACATTGTATTGCATTTTTCATCAAATTTCTAATTTCAAACGTAATCAACGTTAACAGTTTTCGTATATATAGATATATAGTGCAAGAAATGTCTATTTACATTTTATTGCATTTTCCATCAAACTAAGAATCTAATCTAATTTACGTAATATTTCTATTTTTATCCCAGAAGCATGAATAGCCTGTGTTGTAATTAGTAAAAGTGTTCATTGTGTTCAACTAAAACATTTCTATAGTTCTCCTGTTAAGAAGAGCTACAATATTTTTCTTAGAAACTTATTGTTTCGTGTTTGCGTATAAACAACTCGTTCGAAGTTAAATAAGTTGGAAATGCAAGTATTAACATTAAGTAGTCTGCACGTTTTAAAACTATCACGGTTCTACAAAGTGTTCTAAAGAAACAAGTGAAAAAGTTACGTGAATTTCAAGATTCTACAAAGGGTGAAGGACCCAATTATCAGCACTCTAAGAGTTAGTCGTTTATTACATTGAAAAATACTTTTTAACCCGTTATGACGAGTTTTCTAGTTTCAATATTCAATAGGTAAGATCATATTAAAAAAAAAATAGGTTTATCTTTGTCCAATTTTTTTTAAGATAGGCAAGAGTAAAAAATGACCCTTGCACCATTTGTTAGGACCATCACTACCAATTATCAGCATAGAGTGAGCCAATTATCAGCACTGTGATAGTGGTATTGAAATTGACTATCACAGAAAAAAATGTTGATTAAATATTTTTTTATATAGGTAGGTACTCTGTAAATAAACATAAAAAAATATTTTACTTAAAGTCTAACAGTATTTATAAACAAGACAAAGTTTAGTTTTAGTTTAGTTTAGTTATGTAGGTATTTAAATTTGGTTAAATCTTACTAGAAAGTGACTTACTTAATAATATGGTATGTAGGTATTTATTACTAGCAGATAGGTAGGTACAATTATTATGGAACATAATTGCACTTAATAAATAGAGTATAGCAGTAAGAAAATTTAAATAAAAAGGAATAGTCCTTGCTTTACAATACTCTACATCTTCAATCAAATATATTCTTTTATTTTCTTCTTCTATTCTCTTGCTTCTTCTTTCTTTTATTCTTCTTTTTTCTTCTTCTTCTTGGTTTTCGATTGTGATTTTTTTCTTTTATTAGCTTTATTTACTTCCTTTGGTTTCATAAGCTAGGGGGTCTGAAAAAAGGAAAGATGATGAAATGCTAGGATAACCAAATTGTTAGCATGCTTTTGATCCAATTTTTTAACACTATGCTGACAAACGGCAAATGCAGTTTCAGCACCATGCTAAAATATAGATTTCGAAGGTATAATCCACTTTTAGTAAGTTGCTCACGAGTTTCATACGCACTTTTTCAACACACTTGCGAGGAAAAACAAACATTTATTGCATACATAATGTATTAACCTAATATTAACTAAGGGAAAAAGCGCGCAAGTTTTTGATTTGCACGCGCCAAATGTGAGGTGATTGATTACATACAGCCATACAGCCTACGTCAAAATGATTAAGTATAATAATAGTGATAAAATGCAAATGTTTTCTAACAAATTATTGTGAATTATAAATAATTTGATAATAATATACTTAATTATGTTTTTTGTCTTAATTAGGGACACATTTATTTATTCTAAAAACGTAAATGGATTTTCAGCCGTATAAAACCTCTTTGTTGTTACAAAAAAAGAACTGTATCTATTACCCGCTGAAATTGAAAATGCTCTGTTGACTCGCATATAACTTGCAGTTAGGTACTAACTTAACTTTGTAGGGATACTGTATTACCCGGTTAAATTGAAAAGTCTCTGTTTACTCGCATATAATTTGCAGTTAGATACTTACTTAACTTTGTAGGGATAATTCTATTACGCAACTAGTACTGTAATATTATTATGCACACGTGGGTTATAGTTCGGTTTATGGCCCTAAGATCGATGTAATAAGGCTCACTTTATGAGCAAGTGTGTTGAAAACTATCTTATAAATCAGAGAAATCAAAAGTTTCAGTATAAAATATCACAATAGCAAACACATGAACTTACCTTCGATCACAAGGAACTGGCAAAAACAGGACAAACTGCAGGATACAAACGTTTGATCACAATTTTTTCGCAAATTTTAAGTTGGAACTATGGCATATATGTACCTATCTATAACTTGGTTTGTTGCTCATATCTGGTTAAAAATTGGTAACTGTTGTACTATTGTAAGATTTTTATATATTGTAAGGACTAAACTATGTCATACTTGGCGATGATTAATTTCATGTAATTTTAGGACTTTG
This sequence comes from Crambus lathoniellus, assembly GCA_949710035.1. Lineage (NCBI taxonomy): Eukaryota > Metazoa > Arthropoda > Insecta > Lepidoptera > Crambidae > Crambus > Crambus lathoniellus. The sequence continues at coordinate 5,141,602 of OX453312.1, forward strand.
ATCCTTTTATGACTCGTAGTTGCTTTTTCCACCATTTGGGTGAAGTGTTTTATAAAAGTTTCTAGTTAACAGACTACAGCAAAATTCTGTACCTATTCCTATTGTAGCATCCTTGGGGATTTTGCTTTTGACACCGTCTAATATTCTCGAATGTAACTTGACAATGCATTGATGTATACTAGTACCAAGCTAACTCATTTTTCTTTTATTACCCATGACTAATGCTTATAGATTATAACCAGACTTTACTTTAATCATTCCATATACACATAATTAAGTAACAAGTATAATTCCAAAATAAGTTTTCTATTAATAATAGTCGCTTGCTAACGAATGTCATGATTACATTAATATTATTTTGTACATTGATTCGAATACTCATTGAATAGTTTGTTGTTGATAATTTATTTGATTTGATTATGTATTAATTTACGATTTACATATAACAACGTTTACACAGGTAAATCTAATATCTATATTGTAAACGAATGATCGTCCAAATATTATGTAGTTGTAAATGATTATTGTTGAGCATTGTGAAATATAATGTATTTGTTTCAATTAAGTATGTTTTAACTTAAGATTTACACGATCTTTTATTGCCACTCAAAGATGAATCTAAATAAAGATAAAGATAAGATAAGATAAAGAAATAAGATATATAGAATAAAGAAATAAGATAAGATAAATATGTATATAGTTGTAAGGTTTTACAGTCTTTGCACTAGAAATGAGGATCTGCCGAGTCCTACCAAAATTTTGGAGTAATACCCTCTCCCAGGTGATATGGGTAGAGCGGGAATTTAAAAAAAAATGCAAATTTTACAAACTAGGCAAGTGTATTTTTTGCACTGAATCTATTGAGACTATAGATATTTATAGAAGTCTTCACTTTTGATTGTATAAATTATTGCCTAACATTGAATATATAAAAAAAAGTTAATTAAATACTTACATCAGCTTCTTTTACAGCATGAGAGGCAATAAAGAAATGCGTGAAATACTGCTCACATGAAAACTCGACAATAGAAAGGTTTATTGACACATATTTCTGGAAAACTCGAGAATCCACGCAATATTAAAAGGTACTTTATTTCATAAAAACGACGGTTAAATGTTGATTATTTGTTTGTCAACTCTCAGTTTGAGTTAAATAAAGTCATACTTACCTTCAATGACATTTCTAGTAGGTACTTAACTTATCATATCTATCTATATATATAAAATCCTTTGTCCTGAATCACTGACGGATAAACGCACAGCCTAAGCCGCTGATCGTAGAAACCTGAAACTTGCAGGGTATGTTCCTTGTATGATGTAGGCATCCGATAAGAAAGGAATTTTCGAAATTCTACCCCTAAGGGGGTGAAAAACGGGGGTAAAGTTTGTATGGGACAACGTGATTCCTTTGTCCAATCTTCTTCAAATTTTGCATAAACATTCTTTAACAGCATTAATCGAAGATGTGTTTCATATTTCATTGAAACTCATCACCTAACAGGGTTAAAAAGGGATAGAAAATTATTTTGGGGGTGATTTGCATCGAAGTTGATATCAATACTCCTTAGTGCTTTTGATTTTTAATTTCATTTTGTTTTGACACATGTTTAAAAACTCAATCCGTTTCTACAGTGCGACGTACCTCATTGCCACCACAGAGTGCGTATTGCCACTATAAAAAAAAAAAAAAAAAAAAAAAAAAAAATAGATTTATTTCTCTCGTCACAAATAGGGTCCTTAATATAAATACTTAGTGCTAGTTAGGTGGTAGTGTAACACCATATTTGTGCGAGACTGGTGCCCGAAATAGGTTTCTGTAATAGAAACCTGGGTTACAGGTCGCCAGGCCCACCCAAGAACAGTAGGTAAGTACGTTCTAGTCGATTTGAAGACATGGACTGGACGTATTGAACAAAGTAGAACAATAAAATAAAAAATAAAAGATATAAACTAGTAAACAATAAATGATTAATGCTAGCATAAAGAGCTATAGTGTGTTATGTATACGAGTGTTTATGGTGACTATGTGTGCATGTGTGAGTGAGTGTGTGTAGGAATGTGTTTGTGTGTGTTAAACGTGTATTATGTAACGATCTGCGGAAAATAGAAGCGGAGAGACATCGAACTATAGAATAAACGTAGTGATTACATGCTCTTTGCTATAGAAAAAAAGCTTCGCTTTGCACGAGAGAGCTGTCATAGAACCCATGCCACATTAAAAAGTACCTTAGCAAAGTATTGACTTGATTTTTTGCATTTTGGTAGGTAGTTCAAGAGTAGCAGAATGTCCGAATTTTTGAACTTTCATGTTTGGTATAAAGTATAGGTAGCGTGCTCGGGCTGCGATCGCTGAGGTTATGTGACTTTCGCAGTGGTCTTTCACGGGATGGCTGTTTAAAAATATATGGTGCTTCGGAAGACGCGATAAGCCGATGGTTCTGGCTGCATTTGGATTGGTTAATACCCCATAACTGCAACGGGCCCGTGTGGAAGGTCATGGTCCATTCTCCTTATCCATCAATATGAAGGCCTGTACCCCAGCAGCGGGGACATTAAAATGGATTGATGACGGTGCTGACGAGACCTTAGAGAACGCCTACCTATCTACCTACTTTTTGACATGAAATGTTGCGATGTACCCAATTTTGATTACTCACGGACGGACGTAGTCGCGGCCGGCCAATCATATTCATATTTCTACTATCCCTTTTATTTATTATAAACTAGCGGCCGCCCGCGGTTTCACCCGCGTGGTTCCCGTTCCCGTGGGAATATCGGGATAAAAAGTACATATAAACCTTCCTCTTGAATCACTCTATCTATTAAAAAAAACGCATCAAAATCCGTTGCGTAGTTTCAAAGATTTAAGCATACAAAGGGACATAGGGAAAGAGAAAGCGACTTTGTTTTATACTATGTAGTGATGCGAAAATTTATATTTATTTGTCTGTCTGTCTGTATGTTCTGTTTTTACGTCAAAACTGCTGAACCGATTCAGATGAAATTTGGAATGGAGATATTTTGTGACCTCAGGAAGGACTTTTTACCGCGGGAATAAGGATCATTCCCATGGTAAAATAAGTTTTAGCACGAGCATAGCTGTGGAATGGAATTAGTATTTAAAGTGATAGTTTAAGTTAATGGAAAGGATTATATTTAGAATAGAGACAGTTTAAGGTCCTGGAAAAGACATAACACTTTTTACCGCGGGAAAAATTTCATTCCCATACGAAAATCGTTTTAAGCGCGGGTTAATTTGCGGCTTCAAAATTGGTACCTATTTAAGTAAATAAATTTGAGACTCTGGGAAGGATTATAATAGGCTAATTTTACTTTTTACCACAGGAAAGTATCATATTCCCACGGGAAAACCAGTAGGTAGGTATGTTTGTAGGTAGGTAGGTAGTTATAATTTGTTTATCCGTCTTTCACGTCAAGACGGAGCAACGGATCAATGTGATTTTTTGGTATGGAGGTAGATTGGGAGCTTTAAAGTGACGTAGTTTATCCCGGAAAATATCACATTCCCTGAGGATAATGTCGTGTAGTACACGCGGGCGAAGCCGCGGGCGGAATGCTAGTAGTTTTATAAAATTATGTAAATAGCAGTTATAGAATGACCTGCCTGGCAAGCGATAGAATAACCCATACTTGCCTATTGAAAATTTAATGTTTCAGATGTGAAAATTTGGAGACATACAAAAAATTTAGGGACATAGGGGTGTTCCGGCCAAGACGCGATGGAAGTCGCGGGCAACAGCTAGTTTTAAATATTTTTGGTTCAAAAGACTTATCAGGTGTCGTCTCATCCTCACCCGTGAGCGTCAAACAGCGCACAAGAGTGTCAAGTTTAAGCTTTAATCCGCTACCAGCAGCGTGAAGGCTGTTGGATAGCTCTTGGCTGACAGCTCGAGTGCTCGAGACTACTTAGCAGCTTATCTTTGGCGAAAGGGCTGATTTCTCACAAAGCGTTAGTAGAGACGTCACAATATCAGGCTTCGCAATCACACCATAAAATCCTCTCTTATTACGCCAGCGACAAAGTATGCTATGTAACAGACAGACAGAGGTAATAAGTTATTTTCTCATTTATAACATAAGTACTATCTTTCCGCTGCTCGTGACTTTGCCGTTAGCGATAGCGAGCGCTTGACGATGTTTTCCTGTGAGAATGAGATATTAGATATCCCGGGGTAAAAAATAGCCTAATACATATATACTATTTCATATGGTAGGAAAATATTGACGATTCATAAGTACATATTTATTATGTCTAAGTGAATAAAGAAGCTGAGAAGAGGAGCCCGTGGCGCAGTGGATAGCGCGCTTGGCCTGCGATCGTTGAAGTTAAGCAACGTTCGCAATGGTCGGTCACGGGATGGGTGACCAAAAACTTTTCATCTCGAGCTCCTCCGTGCTTCGGAAGGCACGTTAAGCCGTTGGTCCCGGCTGCACTTGCAGTCGTTAATACCCACCAATCCGCACTGAGCCCGCGTGGTGGGTCATGGCTCATTCTCCTTATCCATCCATAAGGAAGGCCAGTGCCCCAGCAGTGGGGACATTAAATGGCTGATGATGATGATGAATAAAGAATATTTTTATCTTTTTTTATCTTATCTTACCATAATCTATCGCTGTACCAAACTTCAGCTTGTATGAAATTTAATCAGCTTTCATTTTGCACATAGTGAGCATTTCGCTGGGACGCATAGTTTCTGAGATATAATCCAAAAACCAAAAAATGAGACCTTCAAATCCCCCCTCCCCCCGGACTTTTGATATGTATATTTAAGTAGTCCAAACAAAGTTACGAAGGAAAAAATTTTGTTCCAAGCAATACCCTCTATACTGTTTTTGGAGAGTTCGTTGACTGGCCTATGGTAAGAGGTTGATTCTAAGAGGTTTCAATCGACGCGCGACGGTCGATGTCTCATCCTCTTAGCGCACAAGAGCGTCAAGTTTAAGCTTTAATCCGCAACCAGCAGCGTGAAGGCTGTTGGATAGCACTTGGCTGACAGCTCGAGTGCTCGAGACTACTTAGCAGCTTAACTTTGGCGAAAGGGCTGATTTCTCACAAAGCGTTAGTAGAGACGTCACAATATCAGGCTTCGCAATCACACCATAAAATCCTCTCTTATTACGCCAGCGACAAAGTTTGCTATGTAACAGACAGACAGAGGTAATAAGTTATTTTCTCATCCTACTAATATTATAAATGACTGTGATAGTTTAGATGTTTGGATGTTTGGATGTTTGTATGTTTGTTGCTCAATCACGCCAAAACGGCTGAACGGATTTGGCTGAAATTTGGGACATAGATACTTTGTAGCCTAGAGAGGAACATAGGCTACTTTTTATCCCGGAATCCTACAATCTTACTATATCCTAGTTAATATTATAAATGCGAAAGTTTAGATGTTTGGATGTTTGGATGTTTGTTACTCAATCACGCCATAACGGCTAAAAGGAATTGGCTGAAATTTGGAACACAGATACTTTGTAGCCTGGAGAGGAACATAGGCTACTTTTTATCCCGGAAAAATTTCACATTCCCGCGGGATAACGTCGTGAAGTCCACGCGGGCGAAGCCGCGGGCGGAAAGCTATTAATATTATAAATGTGAAAGTTTAGATGTTTGGATGTTTAGATGTTTGTATGTTTGTTACTCAATCACGCCAAAACGGCTGAACGGATTTGGTTTGATTTGACTTGACTGGCCTATGGTAAGAGATTGATTCTAAGAGGTTTCAATCGACGTGCGACGGTCGATGCCTCATCCTCTTAGCGCTCAGGAGCGTCAAGTTTAAGCTTTAATCCGCAACCAGCAGCGTGAAGGCTGTTGGATAGCATTTGGCTGACAGCTCGAGTGCTCGAGACTACTTAGCAGCTTAGCTTTGGCGAAAGGGCTGATTTCTCACAAAGCGTTAGTAGAGACGTCACAATATCAGGCAACGCAATCGCACCATAAAATCCACTCTTATTATTACGTCATCGATAAATGATGATATTAACAGACAGACAGACACAATAAGTTAGTTTTTCATTTATATCATACTATCCTTCTGCTGCTTTGCCCATGTGAGCTTGACGATGTTTTCTCGTAAGAATGAGATATTTTCCCGGAGTAAAAAGTAGCCTACGTATATGCCATTTCATACCATAATCTATCGTACCAAATTCCATCCATATTTGTCTAGCTGTTTCGCCGTAATTGTGAAAAAAGTAAACATCTAAACATGCAAACATCCAAAATTTTCTTTCACATTTGCAATATTGGTAAGAGGTTGATTCTAAGAGGTTTCAATCGACAGTCGATGTCTCATCCTCCTAGCCCGCAAGAGCGTCAAGTTTCTTGGACAACTCTTGGCCGACAGCTCGAGTGCTTGAGACTACTTAGCAGCTTAGCTTTGTGCGAAAGGGCTGCTTGCTCACAAAACAAGCACAGTCGACAGACCATCAAACCTGACAATAGAACATGATAAATTTCTCTTATCGTGTCTGTGATAAGGCGTGTGTTGTAGTCTCTTTCTTTCCTTAGCTACGCCACAGTAGGTATATATGCTATGCTACGCCCTTGGCAATTATCTTACAATATTTTTTAAATCTTTGAATTTTTTAGATCTGCGGGGCTTATACCGCCTAAGCGCTGTCGGCTTGATTACGATTACGACACATCGTGCCATCCTTGTCTTGTCGTAACATATTTGGTATTGCATGAGAAGGATGGCACGATGCATCGTAAGGCCGACGACGGTGCTTACGCGGTAGGTGGGCTGGAGTGTACCCTAGTCTGTCAGTTGTCTGTACAGATGCTGGCTATAATAATTAGCGACGTAAACTTCAGCTACAATTTATTGCTGAGCCTTCAGACAATTTCTGAATGTCATCATTTTTTTTTTCAAAAAATAAAGCAAACAAAGAGATCTAACTAAACAAAAGGCGTCGGCATAGGCTGTGTTCACACGATTTCAGCCATAATTAAAGCAGCTGGGATTAATGACTGCTGAGCAAATTCGCCTTGGGACAGGAGAAGTCAGTAGGTTATCTTATGGACTTTTACAAGATTTTGAAAATAATGATTAATGAAATTCTTATAAGTATCTATCAATCTAGGTATATGCTCCTAAAAAACTAAATCCGGCCCCATTTAATGATTTGGTCATACAGTTATAGTCCGTTCGGTTAGATAGTGTCGGTACACCCGCACGGCATTGTGGCAGAGCGACACTATCTAAGCGAATGGACTATACTCATGAATTGATGGGATTGAATGGGACACATTATTCATGCGGCTAATTTGCGTATGTGCCAAAAGCGGGTAATATTATGTTATTTATGTTTTGTATTGAAAATAAAGTATTAGAAAAAGTCGACCCGTCTCACAACTAGCTCCAATGGGACTCGAACCCACGACCTTTCGCTAGCGAGCGACCTGAAAATACATTGCATTGTGAATGCAAAAAAAAGTTAAAATTAAGTTATTTGAAAATGAAGTAGGTACCTGAAAAATGGAAAATGAAGTATTTAGAATGAAGTACCTAGGTATTAAAAAAAAATCGACCCGTGTCACATATTCTCTAATCTTACTTCATCTATATTATAAAACTAGCTTTCCGCCCGGGGTTTCATCCGCGTGGACTACACGACTTTATCCCGCGGGAATGTGATATTTTCCGGGTTAAAAAGTAGCCTATGTTACTCTCCAGGCTACAAAGTATCTGTGTTCCAATCTGTTCAGCGGTTTTGGCGTGATTGCATAGCAAACATCCAACCATCTAAGCTTTCACATCCTACTTCCTACTAATATTATAAATGTGAAAGTTTAGATGTTTGGATGTTTGGATGTTTGGATGTTTGTTACTCAATCACGCTAAAACGGCTGAACGAATTTGGGACACAGATACTTTGTAGCCTGGAGAGGAACATAGGCTACTTTTTATCCCGGAAAAATATCACATTCCCTCGGGATAACGTCGTGAAGTCCACGCGGGCAAAGCCGCGGGCGGAAACCTAGTTTATAATATTAAATTAAATTAAGTAGGAAGTATGACTTGCGTTACTGACTGACTGTCAGACTACGGACAGCCGAAACTACTGGGCGAAAGAAGCTGAAATTTGGCATGTATGTTCCTTGATGAGTCTAGGGGAGCACTAAGAGAGGATTTTTGGAAATTCCTCTCTAAGGGGGAAAAAGCGTCCACGTAGACGAAGTCGCAGGGGAGCGCTAGTGTTCAATATTTTGAACACTAGCGCTAATTAGTGAATGCAAAAAGGAAAAGTTCTTTTGTCATCCTCCCCGTTGGCTCTTCAAAATGAGTGTTTAAGCCATGTTTAAGCTACTTAATTTTGGATACATAGATAAAATAACTTTCAAATGGTATTTTTACTATGTTTACCATCGGGGACTCGATAACTTTACGTTTTTCTTATGTAATAGTGAGAATAAAATATTTAAAACTAGCTTTCCGCCCGCGGCTTCGCCCGCGTGTACTGCATGACGTTATCCCGCGGGAAGGTGATATTTTTAAGGAATAAAAAGTAGCATATGTCCTTTCTCAGGCTCTAGACTATCTCTGTACCAAAATTCATTCAAATCGGTTCAGTAGTTTAGGTGTGATTGTGTAACACACAGACAGACAGGGACGCATTTATAATATAAGTAAGGATAAGTAAGGATAAGTAAGGATTTATTCAGTAGAAGTTGTCTGTCTGGTATGATTTTAAGCCGAGCAAATTCAATAAAACACTAATCAGTCCTTCTGTCCACAAATGCCTTGCGGTTTGCCTTTTGGCTCAGAGCCAGACATGCTCGATGGTGCTATGTAGTTTGTCAGATTTTATTAACTGAACACCTGCGCGCCGAATGTGGCTAAGCTGTGACCGAGTGGTACCAATTTGTGTAGTTGTCATTCATGGCTGACTGCTTATGTTATGAGATGACTATAGCACCTGCCTGCGATTTCGCTTACGTAAACTTTGTCTCAGGAAATTCTGGATGCTTTTTTTGTGGCACTGGACTGGCTGGTTTCTTTTGAAATATCTTTGATGCAGTAATCACTAGAGTGAAATAACTGCTGGAGAAATACGAGAGACTTCTGGAGTAAATCTTGAAAAATATACACATCTGACTGACTACATTTTATTGTAACTAACTTAACGCGCAGGAACGACTACGACCTCAGATCATATAATACACATATGATCTGAGACTACGACACACGACGTTATGCTTATATTACACGGTTCAACCAAATTGATTCACTTTGGTTGAAAGGCAAAGAAATACAGGCGCACATTGACAGTGAATGATTCACGAAAATCTGCTACGCTACGCCCGCTTCGACTACAGTGCCACAAACTTTGCTGTGCCGGTGGCCAAAATGTGAAACTAGCGTATTTTTTTTAATGTCATTTTGCTGTCAAGTTGATGTCCAACCATAGCGCTGCTAGCGGCTGAAGTTCTTAGAAGTCAGGGCCGGTTAAATAGTTACAAAAAAAAGAAAACCGTACGTAGCGCCGCTGTCACCGGAACAGAAAAGGTTGTGGCACTGTACGAAACATTTTGCTGTCACTACAAATTAATATTGGGAACATTAACTACAGTGCCACAACCTTTTCTGTTCCGGTGACAGCGGCGCTACGTACGTTTTTTCTTTTTTTATAGCAATTTAACCGGCCCTGACTTCTAAGAACTTCAGCCGCCAGCAGCGCTATGGTTGGACACATGAAGCTCGACTTAATACAGGTAAGTATTAAATCAAACTTCATGGTTGGACATCAACTTGACAGCAGAATGACATTAAAAAAAAACACGCTAGTTTCACATTTATGCCACCGGCACAGCAAAGTTTGTGGCACTGTACACTCGAATTTGTTGACCACTAAGCATATCTGGAATAGACAGTCCGGTTAGCTTAGTCCAACTTCGGGAAAGAGATATTTCGACCAATTCCAGCGTTCGGTAAGCTACGATCGAAGCGAAGAGTCATTAATCTATGGCTACGATATACATAATATATTCGCGTCTGAACCTCATCATTGTGCTAGTGTAATGTAAGCAAATTGTAAATTTTTGGTCACCCATCCAATGACTGACCTAAGCAAATGTTGCTTAACTATCGTAATCGACATCGATCTCCTCACCACTTAGTATTCCTAAAAAAACAACCCAAGAGTACATATTTCATGCTCAATTAGCTGTCAAGAGTTGACACAAAGATCATTAATTCGAAGGAGAAACGAATAAAAATTTGTCAAATGCTAATAGGGAGAGAGGGTTGTCCCGGGAATTAATTGTTTGAGGAGTTGGGATTATGTTCGACTAATTTAAAGGTCACGATCCGTCTTGCTGATGAAGGAAAGTAAGAAGGAAATTCGTAGGATGAACACCTATATTATTCTTTCCCCCTAAATCTGACTTTGATCTTCCGTCTCATCTCTGCTCTGCTGATAATATAAATAATCATTTTCTTGACTTACCGGGTTGTGACAGTATTGAATTTCCAGTTTTGAATCATTATGAACAAAACCGTTATAACGATTCCACTTTTCATCTAAAATGTGTCGACCAACAAGATATATTAAAAATAATCAACTCTCTTAAATCAAACGCACAAGGCGTGGACCTTATTTCATTAGATATGCTTTTGCTTTCACTTCCAGAGTCACTTGATGCAATAACTTCAATAATAAACAGATCGATTGTCACATGCTCTTTCCCTGAATTATGGAAATTAGCTCTTGTGCAACCTCTTGCAAAAGTCCCACATCCATCCTCTTATAAAGATCTTAGACCTATTAGCATCCTTCCTTGTCTATCAAAAATTATGGAAAAAGTAGTATACCATCAGCTAAATAAATATCTAGAAGATAATAATGTGCATGATGATCCTAATGCGCTTTATGGAACCGTTTTTGAATTAGTAACGAATGAGTTCAATAATATCTTTAAGGCTGCGATTTTAAATTATGGATTACTCGCAATTCACAAGTTCCTAAAATTTGGAAAAAATATATGTTATTTTACAGTTATTTATCTAGCGCTTCCAGCCGTTTGTTTTTCGATTGGTGATATTTCACTGTGTCAAATAAAATCCCAAACATCCGTCTAATCGTTATACTTGGTTTTAGTTAATGAAAAATATACGATAGTAATTGTCTTTGAATAGCCGACGGATTCCGGCCGTCATAAGTTTAAATTTTTTATTATTTAATTTTTAATTGAATTTTAAGTGACTTTCTATTCGCGGGGCGCACGCGAGTTCACAGTTCACTGCCGGCTGCCGCTGCGTCCGCGTGAAGTGTATAGCGCGCGGCCGAGCAAGCGTTAGCGTGCCTATTTCGGTCGGGAATCATCGCCTTAAGTCTAAAACGATTAAATGCACCCAGAAGTTAGAGTTTTGCGAATGGGCTACAACAGGTATTTATAAAAGTAGAAACAGGCTGTATGAACTAAGTATATAAATTAAGAGAAAAAAATATCTTTATCTTATCTTCATAAAATTATTTGAATCTTAAATTAGCATGATCTTTCTAAGAATGAGGTAGCATCTTAAAAAAAAATGTTAACCACATAACAGAAAGTTAATGTTTGGTCTTCGGTTGTGCGTCTGTTTAAAGTCAAGCCGACATCAAAGAAAATAATATGAGATGAACACTAAAATGCGGCAAGTAGTTATCAAACGTGAACATCAAAGATTAAGAAATGTTCAGAAGTCCCAATTTATTCTGAACTAGTGGCTCCCCTCTGTTTTAGCCTCGTGGTACCCGTTCCCGTGGGAATATCGAGATAAACTATAGCCTATGTCATTAAAAAATAATGTAGTATTCTACTGGTGAAATAATTTTCAATATCGGTTCAGTAAGTTTGGAGTTTATCCATTACTAGCTTTCCGCCCGCGGCTTCGCCCGCGTGGACTACACGACGTTATCCCGCGGAATTGTTACATTTTTTCCGAGATAAAAAGTAGCCTATGTTCCTCTTTAGGCTACAAAGTATCTGTGTCTCAAACTTCAGCCAAATCCGTTCAGCCGTTATGGCGTGGTACCCGTTCCCGTGGGAATATCGGGATAAAATATAGCCTAATTATGTTACTCGGAAAGAATGTAGCTTTCTAATGGTCAAAGAATTATCTAAATCGGTCCAGTAGTTTCGGAACCTTTTCGATACAAAAAAATAAACAAACAAACAATCAAATTTTTCCTCTTTATAATATTAGTATAGATAGTATAGACAATTAAACAAGAATTAAATCTTTTCGCTAATACTATGAGATTCGAATGTTTTATTGCTGTGCATTAGCACGTATGTATTATAACATATTATTTTAGGACGAAAATCTAGTAATTCGCGTGGCGTACACACCGGTTTTGAAGGTGTTATCTTTACCTGACTATCTTTATTGTCTCGGATGGTTCGATTCCTGGTCAACAAATGTAAGTCTAGCTTTTTTATATTCTAGCGTGAGTATCCTGTCCTCGACATGAGTAAACCGACATTTTGAACAACACTAACGAACCCCTTGTCGCTTCGCTTCGCTCTCACTCTCTTTCCAAAATTATATTTTATTTCATCAATGAAGTCCAAAGTGTGAACTATAAATAATGGTTTCACTGCAGTGTGAAGTTACAATGAGCCTCGCAAACTGTCGCATTGGCTGAGGTGATTAAACTGAGCACGGGTGACGCCAGCTGACTACTTACAGGAGGATAGAGACGGCAGCCATGATGTGCTAATAATTTAGGACTTTAAATAATATTTTAGGACATTTTTACGCAACACCATCAAGCCCTAAACTCAACAGAGCTTATTCTATGGAAACATGCAGTAAACATTAGAACATTATGGGGAGGATCCCTGAAAAAAGCTTTCTGATCATCAAATACGTGGTACTCATATTTCTTGTCATGGGTGCTAATGCTTACTAAAAACGAAAAAACATTCAAAATTCTAATATATCTTAAGCCTACCGCGCGACAAATCTTTAAAACAGCTCAACTTCTTTTTAACCGACTTCTAAATCAAAAAGGAGGAGGTTCTCTATTCGTCTGTATGTGTTTTTTTTTGTGTATGTCCATCGATTACTCGAAGACCGATGGACCGATTGAAATGATTGAAACGTTATTACATCAGGTTGGTTTCCAAGTTGGTCCCATTTTTTGAAATTTTGAAATCGGTTCAGTAGTTTTCAGGAAATCTTGAAAATACTGTCTTTTCGATACCACTTTATGTGAATTTAATACGTATCTTTAGGCATAACTCCTTTGTTTATAAACCGATTTAGATGATTCTTGTTTTGTTAAAAAGGAGATACCTCAAGGTATTTTAACCGACTTCGAAAAAGGAGGTTTTCAGTTTGATCACATACCTATTTACCAGAATACAAGTAAATTGCCTGCACGATGCACTAAAAAGAGTGAAATAAAAATTATTTTTATAAAAAAATAAATCAAAGTACTCGGGCGGGTTTTATCAAAAACAACAAAAAATCGTACATGTTTCACGCCCGACTCCAAAGTACTTACGTTATTTATTTGGTGAGGAATTATTTCTTACTTTTTTGATGTGATTTTTTTGAAGGCGGTTTTGTTTTTTATTCTATAGATAGCACAAGAAAAGTGCTCGCGGGTCGGTATAGCGGTGAGTGTGCATTCTATCCTACTAATATTTTAAATATGAAAGTTTAAATGTTTGGATGTTTGCATGGGCGTGATTGACACGCCAAAACGGCTGAACGGATTTTGCAGAATTTTGGCACACCAGATACTTTGTAGCCTGGAGAGGAACATAGGCTACTTTTTATCCTAGAAAAATATCACATTCCCGCGGGATAACGTCGTATAGTTTGTCGTGTAGTCGTCTGAAAGCTAGTACAACATATACGTAATATAAATTTTCCATGTCCAGACAGCGATCAGTTACAGTTATATTATAATGTAAGTATAGATTAGTTGACCGTGCTACGACCGGGGCGTTCGGCTCGGATCCGACACGGTCTAGCTAGCATGAGTCATCCTTATCCCAATTTGATCTTAATTATTGGTCACCCATCCAGCTGGCTTAACCTGCAGCCAAATGACAATGGCACTGTATTCCAGAGTTGTTTCATAATTTATTAAGAGCGTGTCGTCACACCGCTGTGCTTCTAAATGGTTTTAGGTTTAAGTTTTCACTTTAATAACTTAAATGTACTTATGTAGATATTTCATAATTACGTTCGCTGAAGTGGATTCGCACTATACGCTTCTACATCGACTTAGGTGCTGGATTTTGCACGGGAAACTCCTGAAGAGGATGCCCCGGGTTGGGGCGAAATACGAGTAGAGTAGTCTAATCGGTGAAGGTGCAATGTGTGTCTCTCTCTTGCTACCTACAGCTGCAGGTTTGTGCACTGTTAGTTTCGAGGTGTGCATGTGCACTTTTTGCGGGCGGGTGGGCGGTGGTGCATCTTGCATGTTTCTTGCGGAAGTTTCTTTTTTCGCAGTGGGTAGGGAATAGTAGGAATAGGGACTTCCGCCTGATGCAATCAAATATTTGCAAGTAATTTTAATATTTTATAATCTGGGTGATTTTGCGTTGATTATTTTCGCTTGCGGTTAACAAATTAAATTTAAAACAGTACAATTAAAACTGTGGTATTGTAAATTTTTGAATAATTAATTTAAAATGTGTTTGAGTACTAACATATTATTATTTTGCAGAATTCGATTTTTGTCACAATGTTTTACTCCTTTGTGATGGTTGCACTTGTTTGCACTTCACATCGCAATAATTATGAGCAAAAAGAAACAAGAATATCAAGTAGCGGCCTTAGCTATTATTAATTAGGCTACGTCAGCACAGGCGGTTTGCTTGGAGCATAGAGCCTAGCCTAGTGGCTTGCATTCTGGCTACTTGCTAGGATACAAGGTGGCAGCACTGAAGGTGGTTTGCGTTGTGGGTCGCAAGGCGCTTTGGGCATTTGCTTGTCGGCACGTTGACGAGATGTCAGTTTCAAAAATTGCTCCAACAGCTACTTACAGAAAATTCAACTTTAAAGTATAGTTACTATTACCACAGAATATATATTAGTACCTTACGGTACAGAAATTTCACTCCCGAGTTTAGGTATGATAAACGCAAACGTCCGGTCACCGGACTAGTCTAGTCTCATTAGGCTGGCACTCGCTCGACTTTTCGCACACGCAGCCATAGTAAAAGTATATAAGTAAGCGGACTCGAGCCCTGAGCGAGCGATAATAGTCTAAACACGTAGGGCTGTCGCTTAAAGTTTATTCAATCGTCAAAAATGCTTTTTTAATACAATTTAGGATTCTCTGGTATTTTCGTGGTGTGCATGCTGTGTTTTTTGCGGAAGCAAGCTGCATATATTTCGTTTTTTCACAATGATTACGAGTTTTATTTATAATTATTATTTTGTGTTGAAAATACTGGCTCCGAGTCTATACATTAACTCCCGGTACACAAACTCATAAGAGCACAGGATTAGGATTAAACTTAGAAGGTTTATAGAAAAAAATACTGGCTCCTGGTCTACAGGTTTACCTACTCCCCGCATGCTAAAGTTTGTTTCTTTTTTTTATTTCCCGCAACAAGATAACACTTAGCCTTCATCGCAAAGTCATGATGTTAAGTGGTGATAAGGCTGAAGGTGGAAGCGCACTACACCAGGAATCCTCAATCACTGAGGAACTGGCTATCATATCTCTAACTACCGGAACACACCAGAACATAACTACTTGGTCTGATGCTGAAAACATCAGACCAAGTACTACAATTAAACCGAATACAATATGTACGCCCACTGCGAATCGAACCCTGGACCTCTGGGTCTGAAATTGGTAGTGTGAATCACTAGACCGTAGAGGCGGTTAAAAATTTATATTATGCTCCCAGTTTATTAATCTAATCACATACCTACCCACACATAGGATTACAAGTTACAATACTTTTACTATGACGCAGCGCACGCATCCGCATGTGTCGCCATCTGTCTCGCTTCGCGTGTATTAGTATCACAGATAAAGTAGTACCTCTGACAGCCCTAGCATATTGAAGCGAGACGGCAGCCAGTTATTGTACTATGAACGCTATACGCTATGCAAAAGGTTGAAATTAGTTTGTTTTCTAGAATAGTAGGTAAATATCTCGGGGATTTTGCGCCGTTTGTATGGAAGTGAGACATGCCTGCTATTACACAGCCTTATCCGTCATACTGGGTTCAAGACATAAATATAGGTAAATCACGGTTAAGTCATGGGCATAGTTTCTTTAAAACAACTGCATTTTTATGGAGCTCATGATTCCACAGAGGTTCTCTTTGAAAAACTAATGCAATTAATATTTTATCCATTTTTTTCGCCTCTACGCGGTATGCGGACGTGTGTCTGTCTGTACCTGGACTTGCTTTCTCGTGTACCTACTATCGAAGATCTCATCTTTTCTGTTTTCTACATAATATTTGACGATGCCTACGGTTATTAATAGTTGTTGTTGTACCACATTAAAGCAAAACCATTTACAGATCGTAAAATAGATGTTTACTAACAAAAGACGGAGTCCTTAAACCGAAGCAAAACTAGGTATTATTAATTTTATGATATTGGATACCTACGGTACCTAATTTACTCTGGTTTTGATTCAATTAAAACGAGCTACTTTTGGTTTTAAATGGTCAAACTGATAATCACCTTTTTAAGTTGGTTAAAAATGACCATTCATTGGTTTTAAATCTATAAATTAGTGATAGATATTATCATAATTATAGTGTTATCAAAAGAAAAAAGTTTGTTACTTTGGATGTAAGCGAATCTTTGTAACTACAATACCTATACCTATGTCGCAATCGGATAGTTGAATCCGCCGCATATTTAATTTTTATTTAATGTATTTAATTTGAAAAATTGGGTTTATAAAATAATCTATTCGTCTTACGCAGCAAATTAGTCATTCGGTTAGGTTAGGTTAGTGTTGTGATCAAGTGCCGTCAACTTATGGGAAGATAAAATAGCTTAAGGCGCCGATTCCCGAAAATAGGGTAAGTATTTTAAATTATGGATTACTCTTAAACCACACAAGTACTCAAAATTTGGAAAAAAATATATGTTATTTTACAGTCTTTTATCTAGTGCTTCCGGCCGTTTTTTTTCGATTGGTGATATTTTACTGTGTCAAATAAAATCCCAAACATCTATCTAATCGTAATCCAAATATCGTATTACTTGCGGTATACTTAGTTTTAGTTAGTGAAATACATATGAAAATAATTGTCTTTGGATAGCCAAGGGATTCCGGTCGTCATAATTTTTTTTTTATTATTTAATTTTTAATTGAATTTTAAGTGTTTTTCGATTCGCGGGCGGGCGCTCGCGAGTTCACAGTTCACTGCCGGCTGCCGCTGGGTCAGCGCGAAGTGTATCGAGCGCGGCCGAGCAAGCTTCAACGTGCCTATTTCGGTCGGGAATCCACGCCTTAAGGAAAAATGATCTTCCTAGGCTTTTAATTAAATGGCGGATTCAATTATTTGGCTGCGACATATAAATACTGAGCCGAATTATAAATTCTTTCACCAATTTAGCTAGATACGTTTTAACGCATCGTATTTGACAGATTTTATTATCCAGAATTTGTAAGTTTCAAAGGTTTCAAATTAAAGCTGGCCATTGACGGTCAAATTTTCCTAAAACTGTGGCGTAAAACTCCGGCGTCAATCCAAAATTTGATCGTGAATGTCGAATCGTCACTCCAGCCGGCCTAGCATGAGCGGCTTTTATCACGCGATATGATATGGTACGGCAAGCCGTCTTGTTTACACCTTAGTGGGGTAAGCAAGACAACTTGCCGTACCATATCATATCGCGCGATAAAAGCCGCTCATGCTCATAGTACATTATAACTCAATGCTCATGCTAGGCCTACTGAGTTTTAACTGACGACGCGCTACGCAATCGCGTCAGTTCGCTCGCAGCGCCCGCCCGCGGTGTTGCGGTGGTCGAGCGTGCTGTGTATAGTTTTTGCTTTTACAAGTAGAAAGTGACGTACCGAAAATTTAAAAATAACTAGCTAGCGATAACTTTTTCAACCATTGCTTTCTTTCTTGTTTTTAGGCTTCCGTACGCAAAGGGTAAAAACGGGACCCTAACTCCGCTGTCCGTCTGTCTGTTTGTCACCAGGCTGTATCGCACGAACCGTGATAGCAAGAAAATTATTTTTTAACAGATGATGTATGTAACGG